>CM077084.1:4995340-5112472 GCA_039513925.1 Platanthera zijinensis
TTCAGTAGATTGCGTGCGTGTATGAGATAAATTTACTCCCGCCCAATCATTTTGGTCGGGACTTGCAATTTTATCGCTTTTCTCAATTATGTAGAGTGCGTGCGTGTAGGAGATAATTTTACCGCTTTATTTATCGCTTTCTTCAATTAAAAAAGAGTGTGTGCGTGTGTGCATTTATTTCCGCCTACTCATTTGAGTAGGGCTTGCTTTATTTAATTTCTTTATGGTTTTGAAGTGTGCGTGAGTGCCTGCATCAATTAGCCTTCAATTTATCTAATTGTCCTATTTTTCGTATTTTCTCTTATAATTGTTCAGTGCTTAATTTAACACTCACGCTTCACCTAAAAACATAAAGCCGTCCCCATACCGATGAGTGGCTAATCTCTATTAGCCTTCGGCATCGAAGAGCATTGGGACAAATAAAATGATTTGAAATAATTAAAGAACTTAATTTTATTTTAATTTAAGGACTTATGGTTTGCCCCGGGTTAACGACGCATAGGACCACATAATCGATTTGTGGGCTCTATTTCCGTTATCCATACGCAACGCCGAGAGGTCGCACGTATGGACCGATCCCCCTTGGGTAAAGAGAACTGCGTACGCCCCCTCGAAAGAGGAGAAGCGTAGTTCTGCCGGATTGGGTTCCCCACCCAATAGCGGGGTTCTTAGCGTAATGCGGGTGTTAAGGGGAATCCTTCGTCGGACTAACGTTCGGTTGAATAGCCTTAGCCCAGGTGAGCGATATCCCTAGACCAAGGTGAGCTCATGTTCTTGGAACCTCCACGGCCAAGTGCCTTTTATTAAATTAAAAACAAAGTTCAATAATTGTTAAGAATTATTTTAGTCTTAATCCGATTCGATGCCGAGCGTTAACCCGTCATCGAACTAACTTAGAAAAATTCTGCTTTCTTTCTTTCCGTTTTAATTAATATAAAAAATCCCACCTTATTGTTAGTAAGATAATAGTGTTCCTGGAAGTGTAGATATAATCAACGCGTCCCCGAGAGAGAATAATACGACCTCGGTATTTTCCCGAATACCGAGTACTACTTGCGATAGGTGCACTTTCCTCCTCTCGTTAGAAAACTCGATCTTCTAACCGGCCCGCAGAATCTGACCATTTCGAACCAACCACAGTAGGTCTCTGTTCCGCGGCCATCAAGTTTTTGGCGCCGTTGCCGGGGAGCACGGTTGTTATATTGAATCCGGGACTCTATTAATTTTACTTTATTTTCAAAAAAAAATTTATACAAAAAAAAAAAATCCTTCCCCCTTTCATTTTTTTAGGGTGTAAGACCCGTGGACAACCTTCGAGTTCTGAAAATCTTGAATTCGACCCCGAGATCAACCGCTCTCTTGCGCGTATCCGATCTCTCCGTCGAATTCCCTTTTTAGACCCCGCAGAATCTATCGGAGAACCCTCTTCTTCTTCTATGGCCGACCCGAATAATGCCCAACCGGCCGAGCGTACTATGTCTTACTACGCTCGACCCAACTTGGATGATACGGGGTCGAGTATTGTTCAGACCACTATGGCCAACAATAATTTTTAAATTAAGTCAAGTGTGATTCAAATGATTCAAAATGCCGTGCAGTTCGACGGACTGCCGGATGAGGACCCCAATAATCACTTGTCTAATTTTCTTGAAATTTGCGATACTTTTAAAATTAATGGCATCACTGATGACGCCATTCGTTTGCGCCTTTTTCCCTTCTCTCTTAAGTCCAAGGCTAAGGCGTGGTTACTCTCCCTCCCACGGGGATCCATCACGTCCTGGGCGGAGTTGGCAGAGAAATTCCTTACGAAGTATTTTCCGCCCGCAAAAACTGCAAGATTCCGGGCGGACATATCTTCGTTCGTCCAAAATGACTCCGAGTCTCTTTACGAGACTTGGGAACGCTTTAAGGAGTTCCTCCGCCGGTGCCCGCACCACTCTCTGCCAACGTGGTTGCAGGTACACATTTTTTATAATGGACTGAATAGTCAGACGCGTCAAATGATTGACGCGGCTGCCGGGGGCACTCTGAACAATAAACCCCCGAGGCCGCCCAGGCCCTTTTCGAGGAAATGGCGGTGAACGCCTACCAGTGGAATGTCCCGCGGGCGCGCCCTAAGCAGGCGGGCATTTTTGAAGTAGATGCCACTGCTCAGCTAGCCCTCCAAGTGGAAAGGCTAACTAAGCAGGTGGCGGAGATGTCTGTTGCCTCCTCCACTCCGCCTTGTTTTCTCCCCCCTCTAACGTCTGCGTAGTCGACGAATTCGTGGACTACATGAGAAATCCGGTGCGTCCCTCCTTTCAAAACAACCCTTATAGTAGCCACTATAATCCGGGTTGGAGGAACCATCCGAATTACTCCTGGAGCAACCCGAACAACGCGCAGCGTCCCCCTCCCCCTCCTTTTGCGCCAACGTTTCCTCCTCCCCCTCCTATAAAGCCATCCCCGGTGGAGGAAAATTTTAATCGTTATGTCGCGTCCAATGAGTCCAATATCCGGAACATCACCGGATCGCTAAAAAATTTAGAACTCCAGGTTGGACAGCTGGCGCCACTTATGTCGGAACGCGCCCTGGGGCACTGCCAGGGAACACGGAGCCCAATCCAAGGGAAACTGCCAACGCTATAACCCTCCGTTGCGGTAAGGAGGTGGTCGATCCAAAATGGATCGATCCTCAGGTACATATTTCACCTCCGACCCCTCTTCCCTCTTCTTCGATTACGCAACCCTTACCAATTTTTAATGACAAAACTATTTTAAACAAGGCATTGGCCTACCCGCGTAAGTTAGATAACGAGCGAGTAAACGCGCAATATGAAAAATTTATTTTATTACTTAAACAAATTCATATTAATGTTCCTTTTTGCGAGGCTATCTCGCAAATGCCTAAATATGCGAAATTTTTAAAAGAACTACTTTTTAATAAACGCAAACTCGAGGATATTTCGCATATATCTCTCAACGCTGTCTGCTCGGCGGCTCTTACTAGTAAATTGCCCTCAAAACAAAATGACCCGGGACGGTTCTCCATCCCGTGCCTTTTTGGCGATGTATTAGTAAAATACGCCTTGGCAGACTTAGGCGCGAGCATTAATTTGATGTCGTTCTCGCTCTTCCTGCGTTTAGGTTTGGGTACTCCTGCTCCTACCAATATGCGCATCCAACTAGCGGATCGCTCGGTTAGGTTCCCCATCGGGGTTGTTGAGGATGTCCTTGTCCGAGTAGACAAGTTCACCTTCCCGGTGGACTTCGTCATCTTGGACATCGAGGAAGACGCCAACGTACCAATAATACTTGGTCGCCCTTTCCTCGCGATCTCACGTGCGTTAATCGATGTAAGTAATGGTCAGCTTCTACTTCGGGTAGGAGACGACCAAGTTACATTTTCTATTAACTCCTCTATGGAAGACTCGTCGCCGAGCGACGATTTCTGCTACTCTTTAGGTTCTTTTTATGGAGATTGTTCTTCTCCGGTTTTCGAGTCCGAGTTTTTTAAACGAAAATATTTTGTCGCTCGAAAATTTTTATTGCGATGAGGACGCGTCTACGAATATGCCTTTTGAACCAATTGGTTCAAAGACATTAGCACTAAAACCTCACTAGAAGAACCGCCCATCCTAGATCTTAAACCATTACCCGAATCCCTAAAATACGCCTTTTTGGGGAAAAATGATACACTCCCGGTAATCATTTCTTCGTATTTAAGCGATTCGGAGACCTCCGAGTTATTGGAGGTTTTGCTTAAACATCGCCATGCAATTGCGTGGCAAATTTCTGACCTAAAGGGGATTAACCATTCTTTCTGCACTCACAAAATTTTCTTAAACGATAATTGCCGCAAAACCAATCAGCCGCATCACCGTCTTAACCCAAACATGAAAGACGTCGTGAAAGCAGAGATAATTAAATTATTAGATGCGGGGATTATTTATCCCATTTCTAATAGTGCTTGGGTTACTCCCATTCATGTCGTGCCCAAGAAGGGCGGTCTAACCGTAGTGGCGAATGAGCACAACGAGCTCGTCCCAACTCGTACTGTTACGGGTTGGCGTGTGGTCATCGATTATCGCAAACTTAATGATACCACCCGCAAAGACCATTTTCCACTACCGTTCCTTGACCAAATTCTTGAGCGTCTTTCCGGTCATCCTTTTTATTGTTTTCTCGACGGTTTATCGGGGTTTTTCCAAATCCCCATTTCCCCCGAAGACCAAGAGAAAACAACTTTTACTTGCCCCTTTGGCACCTTCGCCTATCGAAGAATGCCATTTGGCCTCTGCAATGCGCCGGCTACATTCCAAAGATGTATGCTAGCAATTTTTGGTGAGCTAGTAGAAGATATTATGGAAATATTTATGGATGACTTTTCTATATTCGGATGCTCATTCCCGGATTGTCTTCGTAATCTTGATCGTGTCCTCCAGCGATGCGAGGACACAAATCTTGTTTTAAATTGGGAAAAGTGTAACTTTATGGTTCGAGGAGGTTTGGTCCTCGGCCATAAGATTTCGATTAAGGGGATAGAGGTCGATAAGGCCAAAGTAGAAATCATAGAAAAACTTCCTCAGCCGACTAACATAAAATCCATTAGGAGTTTCTTAGGCCACGCGGGCTTTTATAGGCGCTTCATTCAAGATTTTTCAAAAATAACAAAGCCGCTTACTCACCTCTTGGAAAAGGAATCACCTTTTGTCTTTAGTAGCGATTGCGAGTCTGCTTTTAATTTTATAAAACAAAAACTTATCAATTCTTCGATTCTAGTGGCCCCTAATTGGTCCCTTTCGTTCAAAATCATGTGCGACGCGAGTGATATTGCCTTAGGCGCCGTTCTTGGCCAACACGTAGAAAAACATTTTCATCCTATTTATTACGCTAACAAGATGCTCACTTCCGCACAAGTGAATTACATGATGACGGAAAAGGAACTCTTAGCCATCGTTTTCGCTTTCGATAAGTTTTGCTCGTACCTTACGCTATCTAAAGTTATCGTTTTCACCGATCACTCTGCCCTTAAGTATCTATTAGCTAAAGCCGACGCGAAGCCCTGCCTTCTTCGATGGATTCTCGTCCTACAAGAGTTTGACTTGGAGATCTGAGATAAGAAGGGCGCGGAGAATCTAGCGGCAGACCACCTCTCCCGTTTAGAAAATCTGGGTGCGGAAGCGCTCGTCGAATCTGAAATAAATGTCAGATTCCCTGAGGAACGCCTTCTCGCCATTCGTTCGTCTTCGTCATCTTCCCCTTGGTTCGCAGATTTTGCGAACTACTTGTTCGCGCGGGTACTTCCAAAAGATTTTTCAAGTCATCAAAAGAAGAAATTCTTTTCCGACTAGAAAAATTTCTTTTGGGATGACCCCTTTCTTTTCCGTATCTGCGCGGACCAAGCGGTTCGAAGATGCGTCGCGGGAGTGGAGTGCACACAAATATTGCGGCACTGCCACTAGGGTCCAGCCGGGGGCACAATCAAGCCAACCGGACCACTTGGAAGGCGCTAGAGGCGGGCTACTTTTGGCCCACTCTCTTCAAAGACGCGCACAATTTTGTGCGCGCATGCGATAGCTGTCAGCGGTCGGGTAACATCTCACGTAGAGACGAGATGCCCCAAAATATTTTTTAGAATGCAAAGTCTTCGATTTATGGGGCATAGATTTTGTTGGCCCCCTACCTCCTTCTTATAAAAATTCTTATATTTTAGTGGCGGTCGACTACGTATCACGGTAGGCGGAAGCGCAGGCTCTTCCCACCAACGATGCGCGAGTCGTCATTACATTTCTAAAAAAATTATTTTCTCGCTTTGGCACGCCTCGCGCTATTGTTAGTGATAGGGGAACGCATTTTTGTAACGCTCTAATGGCTAAGACGTTAGCTAAATACGAAGTCACGCACAAGCTTGCCACCCCCTACCACCCGCAAACAAGTGGCCAAGTTGAGGTAGTAAATCGAGAGATAAAACGCATATTAGAAAAAACCGTTTCACTTAATAGGAAAGATTGGTCCGCTAAGCTCGACGACGCGTTATGGGCGTATCGTACGGCGTACAAAACCGCTACCGGTTGTACCCCGTTTCGATTAGTCTAGGGCAAAGAGTGCCATTTACCCGTTGAACTGGAGCACCGCGCACTTTGGGCATTAAAACTCTTAAACCTCGACTCTAACTTAGCTGCTCAAAATAGAAAACTGCAACTAAACGAGCTCGATGAATGGCGTGCGAACGCTTATGAGAGCAATAAATTCTATAAGGAGCGTTCTAAGTTTTATCACGATCGAAAAATTAAAACCCCCAAAAATTTTTCTCCTGGCGATCTAGCCCTTCTTTACAATTCACGTCTTAGGCTTTTCCCGGGTAAGCTAAAATCGCGATGGTTCGGCCCCTTCAAGGTTGAAGAGGTTTGTCCATATGGGACCATACTCATCTCCCACCCCGAAAAAGGCACTTTTAAGGTGAACGGTAATCGGTTAAAGTATAATATAGCGGGCGACCCTGTGATTAGTAGGAGCGAAACCATAATCCTTCTCCATATATAAACTCGCCACTATAGTCAAGCTACGCGACTATAAACAAAGCGCTCCTAGGAGGCACCCCACGTCTATCTTTTTTACGTCTTTATTTATTAGGTTTTGTATTTTTCTAATAAATGCAGGGTTTCTAATGGGCTTCCCCGAGCGCGGATCAGGGACGTTTTCTGCCCCCCTATTTTTCCTTTTTTGTACATATACCTGCTGTCTTGTTCCTCATACTTAGCATACAACATTGGGGACAATGTTGGATCTAAGTATGGGGGTGTTTTTGTATTTTCGTACTTTCTTTTTCACTTACAAAAAAAATAAAAAAACAAAAAAAAAATAAACAAAAGAACAAAAAAATAATAAAAAAAAATTTTTGTTAAAAAAACAAAACTTCAAAAATAAAAAAATATATATATAACACAAAAATAAAAAAAAAAAAATTTAAATTTTAAAGTTTCATTTTTGAAACTTTGACTTATTTTTAACTTTGTCCGCGAGATCCGGCTCATCGAGCCATCCACATAACGAGTCATCTCACGGCATCCTAGTTTATATTTTTGTAAATACTCTTCTAAATATTTTTGTAAATAATTTTTATAAGTACTTTTTGTAAATATTCTTTCTCTTTCCCCTCTCCCTTTTTCAATCTCATCCTTGTAAATATTTTTTCTTTTTCCCAAATTTTTGTAAATAAATTGAAAATTTCATAAAAATAAAAAAAAAATTCACAAAACTTAAAAATCCAAAAAATTTTATTTTCGTTTTTTTTCTTTCTTTTAGTATGTATATATTAAAGATATAAATACAAAAATATAAAAAAAAGAGCATAACTTTAAAAAAAACAACAAAAAATTTTAAGTAAGTTATGAAACAAATAAATCAAACATCTCATTCTTAAGTTTCTTGTTATCCAAAACTTTCGTTTTGAGTCTATTTATATGCGAATTTGATCAATTCATTGTTCACTATTCGTTTGTTAATTATAGATTGAAAAATCTAAATAGTCGGGGTTAAGTTTTAAAGAATTTATTATACTTTGTTAAAAATAGGGGACTCGCTTTAGTCACTACTTCTAATTTTTCATAGATAGGAGCATGTGTACCATGTTAGAAAATAACGACTATAGAATTCAATTATGCTTGCTTTTAGCTTTCTGAAAAATTGGAACGTACAATTTATAAAGGTTGCTCTCAATTTTTTTTAATTAAAAATCTAGTTCTCTTTTCTCCACTTACCTATCATAACCTACTTGGTATGATAAAAATAATTCCCCAAAAAGAAAAAGATCTTATGTCAATGGGAATAAGATTTCATTCCGTAAACATAGGCACCCAATAATTAAAAGATTATACGTTGCGGAGTAAGAGGATAAAATTCATTACTCCAACACATATACATTGGGTTATTTTTATTTATGAAGAAGAAAAATTTTATGTTAAGGAAAATAAGATTTCGTTTTCCTTTAACATCCAAATCAAAAAAAATGGAGGTTTGAGAAAAAATAACCTCGCCTCAAAATCCAAGCATCTTCATAAACCAACATCAACCCCCTTAGCCAATTTCATGACTCTAGAATTAATTCAAAAATCTTTTTGAGAGCATAATTCGTAAATTGCATTATTTCCTATAACACTCCTATAAGCTAAAGTTCGTATAACTCCAAACTATTTTCTGTTAATCTAACCAATACAATTATTGCTTTCTATTTGATTACATCAAGAAGTCTTTTGGCCAAAGCTTTTGCCCTGTTTAAATCATCTAAATAATTTTAGGACTTAACTCTTATACCCCGTATATTTTTATTTGATCTCTCTTATAATTAATTTAGCGGTAGCAGAACTTAGGGTTTTTTATTATTCCTTATAAGTTCACCTTAAACTTTTGCTCCGGAATAGCAAAAGCTTAAGTATGGGGGTGTTTGATGAGTTGTAAATATACCTATATTTTCGTACTTTATTTAAGTCAATTTTGTTTATTTTTTGTCTTTTTTATTAGTTTTATTCAATAAATTGCTTATTTTTGTAAATATTATTTCTAACTTAGCTTTATTTTTATTCCAGAAAAATTCCAGAAAAAGTCAAAATGTTGACTGACACGCCCGTGTCACATGACCGACACGCCCGTGTCATGCCCTCGACGATCGCCGACCACAGGTGCTAGCTCGACGATCGGCGATCATCAAACCCAGCTCGACACGCCCCTAGACACGCCCGTGTCAAGGTGTGACACGGGCGTGACCTTGCCACCTGGCCCGACGTGACGCGCGCGACTTTGCGGTCGGACCGCGCCCAGATCGACCTCCCCGACACGCCCCAGTCACGCCCGTGACTGACACATATCACGCCCGTGACCTAGGGCGTGACCGCCACGTTTTCAGCCGAAGTCAACTTTCTAGTCATGTCACCCGATCAGATCATGAATAGTGTCGACACGCCCCCCTGTCACGCCCTAGTCACGGGCGTGACCAACACGAAAATTTGCCTATAAATAAGAGCTTCCAGGAAGCTTATTTTGTCCACTTTTTTGACCACTTTGCTTAGGGGAGGTGCTGCCCATTTGGATTCCATACTTATGTAAGGAGAATTTCTCCCCCCTCTCTCTCTCTTAGTTTGTATTAGGGTTTTTGCATTAATAAAATTTGAATTTTTCTCTCTTCATTAGTATGAAAAATCCATTTGAATGCGCCTACTTAAGCAATTTTTCGTTCATCTTTTTGTGTTTCTTTTATGTTTTCATTTTTATAGCTTTGATAACTTAGTTAGATTTAGGATTTATCGGCATTTCTAGCCGTTGTGCCGTCCGTTTAGATTTCATTTTCTGCACTTTTTAGCTTTAGCTTTTTCTTCTTTATCATGTTCATTCATATAGGTTTTATAAGAACTCCCCTAAAGGTGTTCGTTTTTATTTTTCTTTAACTTAGGCTCTTAGGAATGTAAAACTTCTCGTTCCGTTTTAGTTTTATTCTCACTTTTTTGGAGGTTTTATAAAAACTTATGACTAAAAATGTAGTCGTTATAATTTTTCGCTCACTTCATTTTAGCTTTTTAATTTCAAAACTTTTAGTCCCTTTAATTTTTATTTCATCTTTTTATGCATTTCTACCGCATTCTAGCGGTAGAAATGCAGTTGTATTAATTTTTCGAGTACTTCCATTTTGCGTTTATTTGCAAAACAATTTCGCTCGGTTAATTTTTATTTTCACTTTTTATGTATTTCTACCGCATTCTAGCGGTAGAAATGCCGTCGTTTTAATTTTTCAGCAACTTTGTTTTTCTTATTTTTGCAAGTGTGTGTGCGTGTATGAGTTAGGTTTTATTGCTTTATTTCAACTTCTGTAGAGTGCGCGTGTGCATATGCATTTATTTCCGCCTACTCGTTAAGAGTTAAATGGCGCTCTGCTTTCATTTCCCGCCCACTCGTTTGAGTGGGACTTGTCTTTTTACTGCTTTCATTTTCTTCCTACTCACTTGAGTAGGAAAACTTTGTGTGGGTGCGTGTGTTTTCATTTCTGTAGAGTGCGTGTGTGTGTTTTACTTTCAAGTAGAGTGCGTGTGTGTATGAGATAAATTTACTCCCGCCCACTCATTTGAGCTTGGACGTTGAGTGTGTCAAGTGCACTCAATACTATGAGACGAATGGCGTTGAGTGCGTTGAGTGCACTCAATGCCATCATATTTAGGGAGTATTTTGGGGCAGGCATTGAGTGCGTCAAGTGCACTCAATGCCAAAGGCTGGATGGCATTGAGTGCGTCGAGTGTACTCACCACCATAAGCATGAAGGCGTTGAGTGCGCTGACTACACTCAATGCCATCGTACTTGGGCTTAATGGCATTGAGTGCATCGAGTGCACTCAACGCCATAAGCTTAACAACGTTGAGTGTGCTGACTGCACTCAACGCCATCTTACTTGGGATGAATGGCATTGAGTGCGTCGAGTGCACTCAATGCCATAAGCTTAATGGCTTTGAGTGCGCTGACTGCACTTAACGCCATCTTGCCATAGGCTTAATGGCATTGAGTGAGCTGAGCTCAGTCAACGCCGTAGACCGGATGTCATTGACTGCGCTGACTGCACTCTATGACAACTTACTTTGGATGAATGGCATTGAGTGTGCTCGGCGCACTCAACGCCATAAGATGAACGACGTTGAGTGCGCTGACTCAACTCAACGTCATCTTACTTGGGCTGAATTGCGTTGAGTGCGTCGAGTGAACTCAACGCCATAAGTTGAATGGCGTTGAGTGCACTGACTGCACTCATCGCCATCTTACCATTGGCTGAATGGCGTTGAGTGAGCTGAGCTCACTACACATTGTAGACCGGATGGCGTTGAGTGAGCTGAGCTCACTACACGTTGTAGACCGGATGGCGTTGAGTGAGCTGAGCTCACTCAATGCCATTGTACTTAGAATATTTCCCTGGAGGTTTTGGCTTGTTTGCTGGTTCAGCTGAACCGGGCCATTTCAGGAAGTGGGTCAGGAGGTGTTAATTAGTTGTTTCTCTATTAAGACCTAATTAAGTCTCATTTAAATTAATTTTGACTAATCAAGTGGAGGAAATGCCACGTGGCCGGCGGTTATGAGAATGAATAGCCACGGCCATGGCCGAGAGTCAGTTTTCATGGCCACTAATGCCGCTTGAATGCCTTGTCAACCTTTCACTCCTCTTTTAATGGCTGGATTCAACTCCCTTAGGGAAGAGGAGGAGATTCCAGCCGTTACCTTGCTGGATAGAACCGTGTTCAGCCCCCCACAACCATGACCGAAAAAGCATTAAAGGACCATTAATGGCCACCAGCAGTTAGACCTTTCCGCTCACTCCTTTTACTGGTTTAAAAGCTTCCCTAGACATTAAGCACTCGTTTCCACACTTTTCCTTCGATATGTGGTCCTACGCATCGTTTACCCGGTACAAACCTTAAGTAATTTAATTAATGAGAAAAAGAGGACCTTTAATTATTTAAAGAGATTTTATCTGTCCCAATGCTCTTCGATATTTAGGCTAAGAGCAGTTAGCCACTCATCGGAATGGGGACGGCTTAAGAATACAAAAAATGAAAGCAGTAAAGAAAGCTATAAATAAAAGTGATAAAAGGAAAACAGTAAAATAAAGCAATAAATTGCAAGTCCTACTCAAATGAGTAGGACTGAAATTAAAGCTGAAAAGGCTATCTAATACATGCACGCACTCTACTTGAAATAAAACACACACACACACACACACACACACACACACTACTTGAAATTAAAACGCACGCACACAAAGTTCTACTCAAACGAGTTAGAGAAAAATGAAAGCGAGTCCTACTCAAACGAGTAGGACAAAATAGATGCACACACACACTCTACTGAAATAAAACAATGCGCCATATAACCCTTAACAAGTATGCGGAAATAAATGCGCACACGCACATACTTAACATAAATTGAAAGAAAGCTATGAAAATTAACTTATACACGCACGCACGCAAATGAAAAATACAGAAAAACAAAGTTATTTAAAAATTTAAACAACCGCATTTCTACCGCTAGAATGCGGTAGAAATGCATAAAAAGAGAAATTAAAAATCAAATGAGCAAAAAGTTTTTAAAATAAAAACAAAAACAATGTGAGCGAAAAATTAAAATGATAACGTTTTCTTTCTTATATTTTTATAAAAACTCATAAAAAGTGGAAATAAAACTAAAAAAGAACAAAAGGTTTTACAATCTTAAAACATTCTATGTTAAAGAAAATAAAAACAACACTTCTTAAACCATTTTTTTAAAACTATAAGTATGAAAACATACCTGAAAAAGAGAAATCTAAACCTAAAAAAGTGCGGAGTACAAAAATAAAGCGGACAGCGTTACGGCTAAAAATGGGGTAAAAATCCTAAACTAAACGAGTTATAAAAGCTATATAAAAAAATATAAAACATAAAAGGCACAAAAAAAGTAACGAAAAATTACTTACAGTAGGGCTTCCAAATGAATTCCAAGCAACATGAAGAGAGAAAAAGCTAACATTTTATTAATGAAAAAGCGGTTACAAGAAAAGCTAAAACAAAAATCCTAAAATAAACTAAGAGAGAGGGGGGTAATGTTTCCCTTACATTGCATTAGAAGCCAAATGGGCAGCACCTACCCAAAGCAAAGTGGTCCAAAAAAGTGAACAAGAGAGCTTACAAAAACTGGGTATTTATAGAGAAAATTTCGTGTCTGACACGAGCGTGTAGGGGGGCATGTCAGAGTTGCCATATTTGACATGGCGAAATTCGGTGAGTTGGCATTCTTCTAGAAGCTTAAGGAACATGACACGTGTCCGACATAGGCGTATCGGGGGCGTGTCGGGGGGCGTGACTAGACAACTTTGTGGAGGAAGTCAATTTGATCTTTGTTGGCTGGAGGTGTTGAGTGCCGACATCAACACGGGCGTGTCAGGTATTTGACATGGGTGTGTCGTGCTAGGGTTGATGAAGGCGTTGAGTGTTAAATAGTGAAGGCATTGAGTGGCGGACAACGTTGAGTGCCTACATTGACACGGGCGTGTCGGGTCTTCGATACGGGCATATCAGGTAGGTTGATGAAGGCGTTGAGTGGATGGCATTGAGTGTCGAGTTGAGGGCGTTGAGTGGGTGACAGGGGCGTATCGGTCATGGGACGCGGGCATGTCAGGTCAATTTTTGACCATTTTCTTAAAAATTTAAGAAATCAAAATAAACTTTAGTTAGAACAGTTTTTACAAAAAGAGGCATATTATTAAAGAAAAATAACAAAAAATAACTAAAACATTCTAAAACTACTTAAATAAAAAACAAAAAAATACGTATATTTACAACTTATCAAATACGCCCATACTTAAGTTTTTGCTATTCCAAAGCAAAAGTTGGAGATAAACTTTTAAGGAATTAAAGAAATCGTAAATTTAACTACCGCTTAAATTAATTAAAAGAAAAATCAAAATAAACATTCAGGGTTAAAGAATTAAATCCTAAATTATAAAGAAGTTATAAATAGAGGAAGAGTTTCAAAAAGACTTCTAGGTGAAACAAATAGAAAGCGAAATTTGTTTTTGTAAGTTTAACAAGGAAAGATTGGAATTATATAAATAACTTTAACTTAAAAGAAGTTAAAGGAAATAATGCAATTTAAAAATTATGCTCTCAAAAAGTTTTAAATTAATTCTAGAATCATTGAAATAGGCTAAGTTGTTTGGTGGTTTATGAAGAGGACTTGGATTTAGAGGAAAGGTAATTTTTTCTTGAACCTCTACATTTTTTTTTTAATAATTAGGAAAATGAAATCTTATTTTCCTAATATTTAAATTTTTTTTTCTTTCTTCATAATAATAAAATTAACCCAATGTATATGTATAGGATTAATGAATTTTATCCTCTTACTCCGTAGCATATAATGTTTTTTTATATTGGGTGCATATGTTTACGGAATGAAATCATATTCTCATTGACATAGGCTCTTTTAAAGGATGAAATAGGGGGAATCATGCCAAGTAAGACATGAAAAAAAATGGAGGTGGGTTTTTAGAAAGAAAACTAGGTTCTTATAAAAAATTTTTGAGAGCAACATTTTAAAAATGAACGTTCCAATGTTTCTAAAAGCATGAAATCCATAATTGTTTTTTTCTAACATAAAAGACGAGTTTCTATTTACAAAAATTAGAAGTGGTGGTGAAATACAGGTTCCCTATTATAAGGAAAAGACAAAAAAAATTCTTTAAATCTTAACCCCAGACACTTAAATCTATCAAACTTTAATTAATAAATGAATAGTAAACAAAGAATAAGAAAAATTTGCTTATAAATAAACTCGAAACTAGATTTTTGGAAAGCAAAAAGGGTTAAGACATGGTATATTCGATTTTATTCGTTTCACAATAAATAATTTTTTTAGGATTTTAGGGTTTTTATCTTTTTTTGTGTTTTGATTATTATCTTGTTTGGATTTTTAGAGTTATTGTCTTTTTTGGATTTTTTAGATTTTTTTTTAAAAATTTTTTTTTTGATTTTTTAAGTTATTAACAAGAAAGGGGAAAGACAGAGGTGTTATTTGCAAAGAAAAGAGGGGGAAAGAAAAGGCAAGAGAATATTTACAAAAAAATAATTACAAACTCAAAAAACATGATCGCCCATGAACATACTCTTATTTAGGTTGTTGGTTCGATGAGTCGAACGTCGTAGAGCGATATTTTGTTTTTGAGTTATTAATTATAAAAACATGAATTTTGTTTTGAAGTTTTAAATTTTGGCAATTTTTTGGTATTTTTGATTGGGTGCAGAAAATAAAAGGGCAATATAAGAAACACCCCCAAACATAAATCCAACATTGTCGCCAATATTGCACTAAGTATGAGGAACGAAAATTTAATACTAATAGTTACGTATAATAATAAAAATAGGGGTTTAGAAATCTTCCCTAAACGTCGTTCGGGATGCCCGTTAGTAATGACCCTGCAAAAAGCATATAGATAAAGCTGGGGTGCCTCCAAGGAGCAATTTTATACGTATATAAATTTTTTAATTTTTCATCATTTTTTTCATATATATTTTTTTGTTTTTAGATGTTCTAAAATAACTGAGGAAGAAAGGAAAAGAAATGAAGCGAGGCTGCCAACCTCTATGTTTTTAAAATATATATATGTACTTATAAAATTTTTTTGGTTTTTTGATTTTTGTAATAAACAAAAAAAAAGAAAATAAAATGAAAATAAGATAAAGGGGGGGGGGGAACTTCTTTTTGAATTTTGTTAAAAAATAGTTTTAAAGTTTTTTTTTAGTTTTTTAGTTTTTTTTAGTTTTTAAGTTTTTTAAAATTTTTAAGCTTTATTATTTTTATTATTATTATTGCTATTATTATTATTATCCTCATAAATATAATTTTTTTGGTGGCCATTTTTTTATATATAAATATAAATAAAAGGTAAAATTAATATTTTTTCAGGAATTAAAAATAGCAAATAAAAAATTTCCCCGGCAACGGTGCCCAAAACATGATTCGTTCAAAACAAAAATCCCCGGTAACGGTACCAAATACTAGATGCGCGCCGCGAGCGCCTTAGTTTGTTTTAAAAAGATGAGAGTAGAGTTTTGATTTAAGATATAAGATATAAGAGGGCGGAGCTCGCGTGCGATAATTCATTTTGAATGAAAGGAGGCAAGTGATCCTATCGCGAGTAGTACATGATTTTCCCGGGGAGGAGAAAGTAGTACATGATATTCCCTGGGAGGAATATAGGGGTCGTATTGTTCTCGGGGTCGGTTTGACTATTTCTACTCTTTCCCTGAATGGACTATTATTTTACCAATAATTTTTATGTTGGTTTTATATAAAAAAGGCGGATATATATTTAGAGTGCAGAAAATTAAAGCTTAAAATTAAGGAAGCCGATGAAGAATATAGCGTGACGAATATCAAATATAGTTCGAACTAAAACAAACTTTTAATAAATAGAAATCCTAAATTTCAAATTAATTAAGGAGGAGACTTGGCCGTGGAGGTTCCACAAAAATGAGCACACTTATCTCTAGGTAATATCGCTCCCCTGAACGCTAAGACTATTCGACCGAACGCTAGTCCGACGAAGGATTCCTCTTAACGCCCGCATTAAACTAAGAACCCCGTTCTTGGGTCGGGAACCAAATCCGATAGAGTTACGCGCCTCCTCTCTCGATAGTATGCACACAATTCCCTTTAACCAAGGGTGATCCATCCGTACGCACGACCTCTCGGCTGGATAGCGTATGGACAACGAAAATATAGCCCACAAATCGATATGTGGTCCTACGCATCGTTTACCCCGGACAAACCTTAAGTAATTAAATTAACGAGAAAAAGAGGACCTTTAATTTTTTTAAAAGCGATTTTATTTGTCTCAATGCTCTTCCATATTGAGGGCTAAGAGAGGTTAGCCACTCATCGAAATGGGGATGGCTTAAGAAAGCAGAAAATGAAAGCAGTAAAGAAAGCAGTAGATGAAAGCGATAAAATGAAAGAAGTAAAATAAAGTAGTAAATTGCAAGTCCTACTCAAATGAGTAGGACTGAAATGAAAGCTGAAAAGGCTATCTCATACACCCACGCACTCTACTTGAAATAAAACACACACACACACTTTACTTGAAATTAAAACGCATGAACACAAAGTCCTACTCAAACGAGTAGGAGAGAAATGAAAGTAAGTCCTACTCAAACGAGTAGGAAAAAATAGATGCACACACACACACTCTACTGAAATAAAACAATATGCCATTTAACTCTTAACGAGTAGGCAGAAATAAATGCGCACACGCACACACTCTATATAAATTGAAAGAAAGCGATGAAAATTAACTGATACACGCACGCACGCAAATGAAAAATACAGAAAAACAAAGTTACTGAAAAATTAAAACAACCACATTTCTATCGCTTGAATACGGTAGAAATACATAAAAAGAGAAAATAAAAATAAAGGGAACAAAAAGTTTTTAAAATAAAAGCGAAAACAAAGTGATCGAAAAATTAAAACGATATCATTTTCATTCTTATATTTTTATAAAAACGTATAAAATGTGGAAATAAAACTAAAAAAGAACGAAAAGTTTTATAATCCTAAAAAATTCTAAGTTAAAGAAAATAAAAACAACACTTCTTAAACCATTTTTATGAAACTATAAAAATGAAAACAAACCTAAAAAGAGAAATCTAAACCTAAACAAGTGCGGAGTACGAAATTAAAGAGGACAACGTTACAGCTAAAAATATGGTAAAAATCCTAAACACGAGTTATAAAAGCTATATAAAAAAATATAAAATATAAAAGGCACAAAAAAAGTAACGAAAAATTTCTTAGAGTACGACTTCCAAATAAATTCCAATCAACATGAAGAGAGAAAAAGCTAACATTTTATTAATGAAAAAGCGGTTATAAGGAAAGCTAAAACAAACATCCTAAAATAAACTAAGAGACGGGGGGGGGGTAAAGTTTCCCTTATATTGCATTAGAAGCCAAATGGGCAACACCTACCCTAAGCAAAGTGGTCCAAAAAAGTGAACAAGAGAGCTTACAAAAACTGGTATTTATAGAGAATATTTTGGGTCTTACACGGGCGTGTCGGGGGGCGTGCCAGAGTTGCTGTGTTTGACATGGCAAAATTCGGCGAGCTAGCATTCTTCTGGAAGCTTTGGGAACGTGACACGGGTCTTACACGGGTGTGTCGGGGGCGTGTCGGGGGGCATGACTAGACAACTGGGTGGAGGAAGTCAATTTGATCTTTGCTGGCTGGAGGCGTTAAGTGCCAACATCGACACGGTCATGTCGGGTCTTCAACACGGGCATGTTGTGCTCGGGTTAATAAAGGCGTTGAGTGTTGAATAGTGAAGGCGTTTAGTGGCCAACAACATTGAGTGCCGACATTGACACAGGCATGTCAGGTCTTCGACACGAGCATGTCAGGCAGGTTGATGTAGGAATTGAGTCGATGGCATTGAGTGTCGAGTTGATGGCGTTGAGTGGGTGACATGGGCATGTCGATGATGGGACTCGAGCGTGTCAGGTCAATATTTTACCATTTTCTGAAAAAATTCAGAAATCAAAATAAACTTAAGTTAGGACAGTTTTTACAAAAAGAGGCATATTATTAAAGAAAAATAACAAAAAATAACTAAAACATTCTAAAACTACTTAAATAAAATACTAAAAATGCGTATATTTACAACTTATCATAAATCTTTCTCTTTCTCCCTCTTTTCTTTGCAAATAACACCTCTTTCTTCCCCTTTTTTATTAAATAACTTATAAAATCAAAAACCAGATTTTTTTTTGAAAATCCAAAAATCCAAAAAAATATAATAATCAAAAACACACAAAAAGATAAAAACCCTTAAAATCACAAAATTTTGATTATTATGAAAAAAATAAATTGAATATCTCATTCTTATTCCTTTTTTGCACTCAAAAAATTTTGTTGTGAGTTTATTTTTAAGCGAATTTTACTTATTCTTATTTTACTATTCATTTATTCATTAAAGTTTGATAGATTTAAGTGTTTGGGGTTATGTTTTAAAGAATTTTTTATGTCTTTTCCTCATAATAGGGAACCTGTTTTTCACCACCACTTCTAATTTTTATAAATAGTAGCTCGTCTTTTATGTTAGAAAATAACAATTATGGATTTCAATTATTTCTACTTCATGATTTTAGAAACATATGAACATTCATTTTAAAAAGGTTGCTCTCAAATTTTTTTTAGTAAAATCTAGTTTTCTTTTTGAAAAAAAAATATAAACCCATCTGATCCACTTTTTTTCATGTCTTACTTGGCATGATTTCCTCTTTTTATCCCTAAAAGATCCTATATCAATGGGAATAAGATTTTGTTCCGTAAACATATGCACCCAATATTTAAAAAGACTATATGTTACGCAGTAAAAGGATAAAATTCATTACTCCTATACATATACATTGGGTAATTTATTATTTATGAAGAAAGAAAAATTTATTATGTTATGAAAATAAGATTTCATTTTCCTTAACTTTCAAAAAAATATATATATGTACAGGTTCGAGAAAAAATTACCTCGCCTCTAAATCCATGTCCTCTTCATAAACCACCAAACCACTTAGCCTATTTCAATGATTCTAGAATTAATTTAAAATTTTTTGGGAGGATAATTTCTAAATTGCATTATTAACTTTAACTTCTTTTTAAGCTAATGCTTTTTTATATAATTTCAATCCATCTTTCTTAAACTAATAAAAATAATTTTTGCTTTCTACATTATTATTTCTACAAGTCTTTTTTAAACTCTTCCTCTATTTATAATATTTTCATAATTTAAGATTTAATTCTTTAACCCTGAATGTTTATTTTTATCTTCCTTTTAATTAATTTAAGCGGTAGCTAAACTTAGGATTTCTTTAATTCCTTATAAGTTCATCTCCAACTTTTGCTCTGGAATAGCAAAATCTTAAATATGGGGGTATTTGATAAGTTGTAAATATACCTATTTTATATTACATTATTTATGTCGTTTTAGTATATTTTTGTCATTTTTTACTTATTTTTCATTAATTAATTGCTTCTTTTAGTGAATTTTATTTCTAACTTACTTTATTTTTATTTTCAGAAATTTCCCAGAATATTGTCAAAAAATGACCTGACACGCCCGTGTCCCATGACCGACACGCCCGTGTCACGCCCTCGACTATCATTGACCTCTACCCGACGATTGACGTTAGGCCTTCATTAACCCGAGCAGGACACGCCTGTGTCCGAAGACCCGACATGCCCGTGTCATGCCACCTGTTCAAGCCCAGCTGCTGCCGACATCGAAAATGCCAGGTGTCCTGTCGTGCCCCTATCATGCCCCACCTACACGCCCATGCCAAAGCCTTACACACCTGTGCAAAAGTTTGACACGCCCGTGTCCGCCATGTGCCCCTTAAGAAAGCTTCCAGATCGATGATCGGTGCTCGAAGAATGTCGATCACACTGACACGCCCGTGTCCGAAGATCCTACCCGCCCGTGTTGATGTCAGCAGTCAATGCCCCTAGCAAGCAAAGATCAAATCAACTTCCTCCACCCAGCTGTACCGACACGCCCGTGTCATGCCTCTCGGCACGCCAATGTCGTACACGTGTCCCGACCCGCCTCTTCCAGAACGATGCAAGCTCGCCAGATTTCGCCTTCTTCAGATAACCCTTCCCGACACGCCCCTCGACATGCTCGTGACTAGGGCGTATCACACCTAAAAATTTTGCCTATAAATAAAAGAATTATGTAAGCTCACTTGTTCTTTTTTGGACAACTTTGCTTAGGTTAGGGCTGCTCTTTAGGGCTATTTATGCAATATAAGGGAATTTTCTCTCCCCCCTTTTTATGTGTTTGTGTTAGGTTTGTTGTAACCCTTTTTTACTTAATAAAAAATGTTTTTTCACCTTTATGTTGTATGAAAATGCTTCAAGGCGCCCTACCTTAAGTGATTTTTCGTTCTCCTTTTTTGTGCTTTTTATGTTTTTTTTAGTTTTATAGCTTGTTTAGTTGAGGAATTTATCGCATTTCTAGCCATAGTGTTGTCCATTTTATTTTCATGCACCGTACATGTTTAGGTTTAACTTTCTCTTTTATCTTTGTTTTCATCCTTATGAATTTATAAAAGAGTTTTTAAAAGTATTATTTTTATTTTATTTAACTTAGGATTTTTAGGAATGTAAAACTTTTCGTCTTTGTATAGTTTTATTTTCACTTTTTTAGCTCTTTTATAAAAACCTAAGAATGAAAAAGTTGTCGATTTTATTTTCCGCCAACTTAGCTTTTCATTTTAACTTTGAAAACATTTTGCTCGTTTAATTTTTATTTTCTCTTTTATGAATTTCTACCACATTCTAGCGGTAGAAATGTAGTTGTTTTAATTTTTCAGTCACTTTGTTTTTCTTATTTTTCATTTGTGTGCGTGCGTGTATGAGTTTGATTTTCTTGTTTTCTTTTATTTATGTAGAGTGTGTGCGTGTGTGCATTTATTTCTGCCTACTCGTTAAGAGTTAAATGACGTGTTTTCTTATCCCGCCTACTCGTTTTAGTTTGATGCAGTAACCCCAAGGCCGACCCGCCCCAGCAGCCCTTGAAGGCCTAGCCAGAAGGCTCTCGAACCGGCAGCCTACTGCCGGGCTGCAGCCCAAGCACCCCAACCCATCCCTGGTCCCACCACAGGAGCACAGTAGGTTGTTGAGGCCTGGGATCGAACCTAAGACCTCCATGATAAGAAGCTTTCTGGCAAGCAGCTCATCAAAAACTGAGCTCAGTTGGTGATGAGCTGCTTGCCAGAAAGCTTCTTATCAAGGAGGTCTTAGGTTCGATCCCAGGCCTCAACAACCTACTATGCTCCTGTGGTGGGACCAGGGATGGGTTGGGGTGCTTGGGCTGCAGCCCGGAAGTAGGCTGCCGGTTCGAGAGCCTTCTAGCTAGGCCTTTACGGGTCGCTGGGGCAAGTTGGCCCTGGGGTTGCAGCATCAAAAACGTGCAATTTTTTGATGCAGCATGTAAGACCCCCCTCCCGAAACACAAGACACGGCACGAGAGGGGTCTTATGCCCAGAACAGCCGCCTTGGGGTAGCACTAACACACGGGCTAGCCTATACCACAAGACACCTATTCTGCCGGCTACAACCAATATCAATATATATATGCCACCCAAAGAAAATAATATAAAGAAATCAAATCCACACAAGCTATAAGTCCAAAAGCACAGTAATAGAGAAGCTAAACATGCTTCTACAAAATCAGAGAACAGCTAATAAGTTTCCCCAAAGGGCTACAACAAAACTCTCATATGCTCACATCTGCAACAGACGGTAGCGACGGCACCGTCCCTTCAGGCCCTATCGTCCTGGTCTGGCTGACCAGCTTCATGACCTGCTATTCTATCTGCGGGATTTCCTCCTAAAAAATAATACGTAGCAACTGTTAGTCATAAAGTCTAAGTGGCTTCACATCCGCTCCCCCGACGACTCCTCGGCACTAGGCGGAGAAATTGACAGGGTAAAATATATGTATATAACAAGCAAGTGTTATAACAGGTAGTAAGATATTCTAACTTTTCTACCATCTATCACAACATATAAATATAGAGTTATAATAGAAAGTAACTCAACTTATATGGATGCCCATACAAGCATATAAATCGAGGATCGTTCAGCAGTAAGTAACTCATCGTATAAGAGTGCCCATAAAACTTATACGATGATGGTCTTGTATATGTAATGAGGTGCAATGTTATGTATGCGATGGAATTACTCACCTATGATCACGCACATGCAATAGCTATGTCGACACAGACTAGTAGTTCCTACTTTTCAAGCAGGTAGCTAACCTCTCAGGCGCCAACCGTCGTGGCCAAACGGTGACGGTAAAACGGGCACTTCTACTACTAAGTGGGTATCCACACTACTTCACTTAGGCCTCCGTACGCCTCAACGCTAAGAACACAACTATTGAGCCCATGCGTACTACGGCCCAGCGGGTTCACTTTGGTAGATGTGCACCAAGATCCTAGCCCCGAACTGGCCTATGTGTGACACGGAAGGAACCTCAGAAATAAGCACGAGGGTCAAGCCCAACCGTTCACTTGGAACGGATGGCGCCCCGGGACATGAACACCAAGGTACAAGCCCAACTGCCAAAATTCTATCTATTAACTCCCATCTGTGTGATGACTGGTGAGCCCGTAGACCTGCCACACTATCCTTAACCCAGGATTACGACATCACGTGTTGACTCACACCGCATGCAATTAAAAAACACCGTGGCATGGAAGGAGCCTCGGATAAAGCACGAGGACCAAGCCCAACCATCCACTTGGCACGGAAGGAGCCCCAGGACGTGAACACGAAGGGACAAGACCAACTGTCCAACTTTTCTCATCTCAACACCATCCCGAATAGTGACGACCAACGCCGTACTTACTAACTTCCACAATGCTACCCGTAGGGAGACGACTCTCTAAGCATTATACTACAAAATATCATTTTATCAATTCAATATACATATGGACATAGTTTATTCATTTATATGTCATATCGAATGATTTCAACATCATAAAACAAAATGCGAATAAATGATAATCTCCTAATTTATATCAAGCCATTTCGTTCGATTCAAGCTTGCTTCACAACTCGTTATACGAATTCAAATTAACAAACATCAACCTTCATAACACTACGGTATTTATAATAAAAGAGTTCACCCGAACCTCGAATTAGATTTAAACATTAATTCCACCGAATCTAAATCCATGTTATACACTACCCACAAATTTAGGTACAGAATAAATCTTGACAGAAACATCAACCGAATATTCTTGTGGCTACAGGAATCCGGTGAGTGCTTGTAACCCCTCGATGGAAAGGTATTTCCATCGACTACAACTTTCATGTTCAGCCAGCAACCCAGATCAGACTATAACCCACATGAAATTTGCTCCAAAGCCTGCAACGTACATAATATAATTTCCATGTGCTTAGCTTACAGCCCTTACTTCGATAAGAAATTGCTGTGGCTACACAGTTCACCTGAAGGCGTGTAACCACTCGTTTGAAAGGTAATTTCAAGGACTTCAACTTTCCTGTTTTGTCGAAAGCCTAGATCGGATAATTCCTTGCCTGAAAACAGCAAAGAATGTCACTGCGTGCAGAACACAGATTCTGCACGCATCTTGAAGCGGAATGAACGGCATTGGTTCCTCTTCCTCCTCAAGCCGATCACTTCAAATCGCAACCATAAGTTCATCCACCCTTATTCTCCCTCTCAAGGACATTCCTATTCACGAATCCACCCCCATTATCACTTTGAAGAAGGGGAGGTTGAAGATGACTAAACGTTAGAACAAAAGTTCTAAATAGGCCTTCCTAAGAAACCTTCTCCTCACACATCAAGACTCATTGGAGTCGATGTCTCGCCTAAGAATATCTAAGGATCTAGCACCAAGGGAGAGGGGAGGAAGCTCACCTCATTTCTAGCAGTACCACCATTTTCGGCCATGGATCTTGTCATCCTCCTCGGCAGCATTGCTTTTTCCTTGACGGCGGTGGCGTTTCTCCTCCTCCAAGGTTTTCTCCAGTAAGATCTCCTCCTCCAAGAAGTTCTCTCGGGAAAAAGGTCTGGAATGAAGAGTGAAAACGGCTATGGTTTTATTTTCCTTTTTATATAGAAGTGACGCAGGTAGGTACACGACCATGTCCTTACTTGTGTCTTGCTCTTGCGAAACGGCTCAACTGCCGTTTCGTACTCCTACACGGGTACTGATACGCCCGTGTCTGTACCCGTGTCAAAGTGACAAGGGCGTGGTTCTTGCCGTGTCGACACCCGTGTCCTGCTCGGGGCACTGCTCGTTTTTCTTGCCTTGGAGCACATGGGTAGGGACACGCCTGTGTCTCTACCCGTATCCTTCTCTTGTTAGACTAAAAACCTTGGCACTCAAAGCCATGGCACTCAATGCCATGGAATACGGGTAGGGACATGCCTGTGTCTCTAACCGTGTCCTGCTCCGGACAAAACACTCAAATCCATTTCAATCAAAGCCATGGTCACTCAACTTCACTGAACACGGGTTGGGACACACCGTGTCCCTACCCGTGTCCTTCTCAAGACACACCACTCAACATAATTTTATTATCACTCAACCCCATGGACATTCAGCGCCATTGAACACGGGTAGGGACACGCCCGTGTCCCTGCCCGTGTCTTACTCAACTCAATTTTCAGCCTATTTCCTTGTTCCCCGCGAGTGCGCACCTGATCGCATGCACGCCCTTGAGCGTACACCAGCTCTCCCGACACCACAAACATGCACAAGGGGCCTAGCGCGAATCAGGACGTTATAAATCCTATAAACAACATAAAAGATTTTGTCCCTGAAATCAGGCTAAGGCTATGGGGAGTGAAGCATACATTAAAACAAAATATGCTTTTAAATAAAATTACCTGGAGCAAACAACTCTGGGTAGCGTCCTTGCATCAAATCCATTGGCTCCAATGTGAATTCCTCCTTCTCATTATTAGACCATAGCACCTTCACAAAGAGAACTCTTTTGCGGCACAAGGTTCTTATCTCGTTGTCTACAATCAGCACCAGCTCCAATCGCACAGACCTATCAAACGCCACAGGACCATCAGTTGTGGGGATGTATTGATCGGGCCACAACAACGCCTTTCGAAGCGACAACACATGGAACACGTCGTGGAGATTCTCTAGCTCGGGTAGTAGCTCCAACCGATAGGCTAACGGGACAACCATTTCTAGTTTAGTATAAGGATCCACATACCTCAGGCTGAGCTTCTTCACACCACACACCCGCGAATCTCCATGCATCAGCCGGATTTTCAGAAATACTTTATCACCCATTTGAAACTCCACCAGACGGTGCCTTGCATTATAATACTTCGCATGCCGACTTTGAGACTCTAACATACGATCCCGTATAACCCTAACCACCGCATCAGTGTCATCTATCTACTCGACTCCCAAAGTCTTCGGGTATTCATCTTGCACCCAAGACAAGGGGGTTCTATACCTCCTTCCATAAAGAGCTTCATGGGGCGTCATGCTTGAAAGTGAAGGGATAGATACTACTCTAGAGGGGGGGTGAATAGAGTTATCAAATTTTGCACAGACAAAATTTAATAGTCTACCCAACTCCCTTGGAGTGAAGTGCGGAATGAAAAGATTATAGATATTGATTTAACCTTAAAGCCTAACACAAGTGATGTGCACAAACTCAAGCTAACTGTAATTACAGTTAAGGCTTGGAAAACCTAATCAGCAACTAGCAACCTAGTTATATCTAATCACAGCCACAATGCAGGAATTAAACAATGGAATCCAGACGACACAAGGAAATTTATAGTGGTTCCCCAAACAACTTGGGTACGTCCACTCTTCTACCCACACGGTAGGAATCCACTCAGGTTTTTGATCAGGTGCCCTGCCACCAACAGGATCTGCTTTAGGTAGATCCAGAAACCCTTTAGACTTTTGATCAGGTGTCTAAAAACCAAGCACAGGTTTTTGATCAGGTGCCCTGCCACCAAGGGATACTTTTGAAGGGAGTAATAACCCTGTACAGGAGGGGGAAGAAGGTTAAGATGTCTTCTCTATTTTACAAAGATTAGAGAAGCACAAAAAGCTTGCACTGAGCTAGAATGCTCTAAAGAATCAAGGCTCCCCCTGGCTCAAAGATGTCCAGGTGAAGTCTTGCTTCAGTGCAGAAAACTCTTCAGAAAGTTCTGAAGGAAAAGCTACAGGAAGAAAGTAAATAATAAAATCAAAGATCTTCAAGCAGCTATCTTCTTCTTCTTCTTCTTCAAAGGAACTCTGAGTTTGAACTTCCTGAAAGCAGGAGAACTCAGGTGAATAAGAGATGAAGATCTTAACACTTCTCAGTTAGATGGAAATTGCTGAGAGCAGGAAGCTTGAACTTGATGAAGGCTTGAGAGCTTGAGAATATGTGTAACACTAGCTTGAATCCTTCTTCAAAGGGTCCTTTTTATAATCATCAGCAAGCAACGGCTTTCTTCCATTTGAATTATTTGTCTTCTTCTGAGCCTTGAGACCTGGGCTGTAAATATCAAGAAGACAGAAATATCTCTGCAGCAAAACATTCTATAAAAGGAATAAACCTCTTTCTAAGAAGCTGCAGGCTTAAATCAAATAACAGAAGGACTAAATAAAGTCACATCAGAAATAATCTCTTTATAGCAAAAAGAAGACTTTTCAGTCTAACGGCTATAAAGGGCTGACAATAGATAAAGTAGTTTAAAATGACAGCTAATAAGACAAACAACTTTATCTTAAAAAGATTTGACTCAGGCAAAAGAGATGGAGCAAATATTGCCTGGTTATTTTATCATACAGCTTAAAATAATGTGCCAGAAAATGTATTAATTAATTAAATATAATAAATAAATACAAAATACAAAGGCAGACAGAAAACGTCGAACGACCCTCGAAGATCGTCGAACGACGCACGGAGATCGTCGAACTATCGGGCAGATAGTCGAACGATCCAGATAGTCGACCTATCGAAGAAGATAGTCGAACTACCCCGACAGATAGTCGAACTATCAGAGCAGATAGTCGAACTATCAGATAGTCGATCTATTTTGGACAGATAGTCGAACTATCAAGCGCACAGAGATAGTCGACCTATCAAGCAGATAGTCGACCTACCTCAGAAAACAGATAGTCGATCTATCAACAGATAGTCGAACTATCAAACCAAACCAGATAGTCGATCTATCAGCAGATAGTCGAACTATCAGATAGTCGAACTATCAGGACAGATAGTCGAACTATCAAAGACAACAGATAGTCGAACTATCAACAGATAGTCGAACTATCAAGGCGGAACAGATAGTCGACCTATCAACCGATAGTCGAACTATCAGATAGTCGATCTATCAGAACAGATAGTCGAACTACCTCGCCAAGCAGATAGTCGAACTATCAACAGATAGTCGAACTATCAACGCAAAACAGATAGTCGAACTATCAACAGATAGTCGAACTATCAACGCAGACAAAGCGTCGACCAACTGATAGACGATCGTCGATCAGCCGACAGACGATAGTCGAGCGGCGTTCGACTATAGTCGAACGAAAAAACTACTTAACCAAATTCACAATTTGGAAAAGTGAGGACTCTACAGCTAGACTCCTAACCATTGACCATAGATATTTCTTGGGTCAAGGGGCACAAAGGAGAGGACTAAACTCAAATCAAAACTAGGGTACCAACAATCTCCCCCTATTTGAGTTAAGTCTCTCAACATCTAAAACATAAAGCTAGCTAAAGAGCAATAAAATAATACAGAAAATAGTTAACAATTAACTAGCAGATTATCAAACAGATAAACAAATATAGCACAACAGTTAATCAAACTATGGATCAACAGAGACAGGCTTAGCTACAGAAGAGCTGGAAATAAAAGAGATTTTCCTTAAGGGATCATCAGATTCTTTCTTTGACATTTTCAGGTCCTGCGCACCAATGATCTTCAGTTCTGTAGCTCTTGGGACTACTGCTTCAGGATGTTTTTCCATATATTTTGATGGATCAAAAATCTCAGGATTAACCTGGAACTTCTCAAATTCTTTCTTTCTGTAAGCCGACATGGTAGTTAGACCAGTCGTATCTTTTCCTTCTGCTTTAGCTTTTCTTATTTGGGCTGCTCCAACTAGTTCTTGAAAGCGAGCCATCCTAAAGTTAGGATCGAGCTCAGGATTTTCATACACAGGCTCAGGAGAAGCAACATCAGCTATTTTATCTTGAATAACTAGATAAGACATTAGAGTATACTTAGCAAAAGGATTCTTGCTAGAAATTTTAGAACAAAGTAAACTATTTACCTTTTGAAACAATTTCCTCAGACTGTACTGGTGTTGGAGATGAAATTCTCTTCTTTGGAGAAGGAGGTGGGGAAAAGGTTGGTCTTTGAACCATAGCCTCCTTCATTTGTCTTTGAGAACCATAAAATGATTTGCCTTGCGAGCTTTGATAACCTTGTCTTGGCTGGGGCTGAACATAAGCAGATCTTCCAGAAGAGGCACCAGGATTGGCTGATAGGTTCCCAGAGGCTCCTGCACCTGGAGGAGGAGGAGGACCTCTGGGAGTCCATCTTGAGACAGGACTATCATACCTCTTAGTTCTTTTCCTTTCTTTCTGCTGATTCTTTGAAAACCTCATCCAGTGCTGAAAATCTTTGGATTTAGGGTCAATGCCCTTCAGAATGTAATAGGGAATATCATTATCCTTACTGGGAGGTGGAGGAGGAGCAGCTTTTCTCTTCTTTGAGGCAGCTTTCTTTCTCTTTGACTTCTCAGAAACATCAGAATCATCATCATCATCAGAATGAGATGAGGGAGGATTTTCATAAGGATCATAGGCTTCTGAAACAGCCTTTTCTTTAAGCTTAGGAGCAGATTTTTCCCTTTCCTCTTCCATGGAATCCAGAGCCAGAAGGGAATCTAAGTCCAACCCTGGAGAGTCATCCCAGATGGTTGACTTTTCAACTTGCAGATCTTTTTCCTTCTCTTTTAAAGATTGTACTCTTAAATCCCAGGCTGCTCTTGCTTGAACTTCTTCCAAATTCAGAACAGGAGAGTCAACTTTTACTTCATCTTTCTCAGACTCATCTTCTTTATTATCTAAGAAAGATTCTAATTCAGCATCTACTTGAGAATCAGAAACACTTGGATCAGCTTCAGAAACAACTGCTATGATCTGAGCAGCTAAATCTTCTTTAATAACATCTGTAAAATTATGAATACATATCTGCTAAATAAGCGATAATCATTCCCTCAAGGTATTCACAAACTATCAAATTAATCGACTCATCAACAAAACGAATGAAAGAGTTACCTTCATACTTAACCATCTCCCATGATTCATTCAGATATGAAGTTATAATTCCTTCTAGGAATCTAGCAATCACAGGAGAGGTAAGATCTTCTAAGCAGACTTTAACTGCAATCTCAGATAACAAGATTCCGTCTGCTATTTCCTTATCAGACAATACTGGAACTTTTTCTTTCTCAGCAGGAGCTATCTCTTCCTCAGCTAGAGCTATTTCTTTCTCAGCAGGAGCAGATTCTTCCTGGGCAGTCATTACAACATCTGGAACTATTTCTATCTCAGCTTGAGCAGATTCTTCCTGGGCAGACATGACTGTATCTTTTATAGCTGGAGGGGAGGCAGGATGGTCTGAGGCATCTTCATGGAACATCTCCCCCTGCCTGATTTCAGTGGATACTGAAACCAGGCCCCTTGAGGAAGATGGCTCAGCAGATTTTGAAAGGGATTTGATGGAGGCAGATAAGAGATCAATGGAGGCTGCAAGGGGAGCGATTGCCTCTTCAATCATGGTTTTGATTGAGGGGGTAATCAGCTCCACAATGCGGGAGATAAGCTCAGGAGAGATCTCAATAGATGAAGGATGTGAAGTGGATGGAGCTGCAGCAGATATGGTAGTGGTGCTGGGATGAGAAACGGTGTGGACAGGGGATCGAGCAGGAGATGGAGCAGGAGAGTTAATTGGGGAATTAACTGGGGAATGAACGGGAGATACAGGAGGAGTAGGAATTCTCTCTGATCCTAACAAATCAAAGCTAGGAACAGATATCCTAGCCAGATGAGCAGGTAGAGGAGAGGCTGGAGGTGAAAGAGGAACAACCGTAGTTGTTTCTGGAGCAGCAGAGGAAGAAGGTCGTACTTCAGCTGAAGTTGATGGTACTTCAACTGAGGCAGACGGCAAAGTAGAGGAGGAGGAAGGAAGAGCTGAGCCAGCTTCAACATGGTGAGGAGTGACTGATTCAGTCCTTGTGTCCTCAGATGTTGCTGGAGCAGGTTTCACAAACGTTCTCTTCCACTTAGAGAACAAGTTGGGGTCCATCTTCTTGCTTGCATTGATTGTTGTTGCAGTTGAACATAGCAGCTGGGGGTATTTTTCCTTAAGGAAGATTCCAATGGCCCTTCCTAGGGTGACTTCCTTCTTACCAGTCTTCTTCCTGATTAAATCAAACACAACTGCTGCCCAATCTATCCTTTTTCGATTAACAATCGCACACATGAGTGCGAATTGCTGCCTTGTTATATTGTCGTGGGCAGAGTGCTTACCCAGGAGCACTTTTCCTACTAACTCAGCCAGAAACTTGATCTTGAAAGGAAAATTCACTTTGAGCAGCTTCGTGGGAATGCCCTCAGCATGTCCCAGCTCAACAAGCATTCTTCCGAATTCCTGAGCATCTTGCTCATAATCCTCGTCACCATTAACTAATTCAAAAACATCAGATAAAACGGCCGGAGTCAGGATTACCTCTTCTCCGCCGATGGTACCGATCATCGATTCGTCTGTGGAAGACGACGTGAAAGCCCATTCTTTGATTTCTGGAATGTTGATCTTAATCCTTGCAGACATTATCCTTTCTAATCCCTGATCCCGGCACAGCTGTAGAACTTCTACTATTCCTGCATCGCAGCTGCTGAAAGCGTCGAAATCCATGCTAAATCCTGCATCAAACTTCACGACGGCTATAACTGCTGGGGAAACCGCCATTGATTTGCTGGAGAAAGCTCGAGAAAGCTGCAGAGAACGAAGAAGACGAACCGCCCAGAAATCGCAAGCGGGAAAGCAGAATGTGAAAGGGCACGCTCCGTCGACGATAAAACACAAGATCTTTTAACCTAGGTCGACTATCGGCTTTATATTAGACCGGAAATAGTCGATCTATTAAAAAGATACTTGACCCGATAGTCGAACGGCCGTTCGACGATCGGCTCAGAAGCAGAGTAGTCGAACCATCGTTCGGCTATTTCTGGCTTCTCAAACAACAAGCTGTCGTCGTTCAGAGATCGACGATGAGCTCAACCTGTTCGACGATGGTCGAACGTCGATCGACGATCTTCAAACAGATAAGCTATCATTAACCAGAGGTCGACGATAGGCTTAATCCGTTCGACGATCTTCGATCATCGTTCGACGATCTTCAAGCAGATTTCAACATAGGCAGATATAGTCACACTTAGTCTCGTCCATTAATCATGCCTAGTTGAACTAAGAAGAACAGATGCTTCTGTTCATCTAAAGGCTTGGTGAATATATCACCTCTCTGAAACTCAGTGGATATGAACTCAAGACAGATCTTGTTCTTTTCCACACAATCTCTCAGGAAATGGTGCATAATCTCAATGTGCTTGGTTCTAGAGTGGTGCACTAGATTTTGTGCAATTGAGATAGTACTGGTACTATCACACATGATCTTGGTGTTCTTGTGTGAATAACCATAATCCACAAGCTGGTTTTGAATCCACAGGATCTGTGAACAACAACTGGCAGCTGCTATATATTCAGCCTCTGCAGTTGAAGTTGAGACAGAAGCCTGCTTCTTACAGAACTAAGAGACCAATCTCTCTCCCAGGAACTGGCAAGTTCCTGAGGTGCTCTTCCTGTCAACTCTGCAACCAGCATAATCAGAATCAGAATATCCAATTAATTCAAATTCTGACTCAGCTGGGTACCAAAGTCCTAGATTTGGACATCCCTTCAGGTATCTCAGGATTCTCTTTAGAAGAATCAGATGAGATTCCTTGGGGTTGACCTGGAATCTAGCACAAAGGCATGTAGCAAACATTATATCTGGCCTACTTGCAGTTAGATATAATAGGGAACCAACAATGGCCCTATAAATCTTTTGATCAACTGGCTTGCCGTGATCATCAGAATCAATAACTACATTAGTAGCCATGGGTGTAGGCATTGCTGAAGCATCAGCCATCCCAAATTTCTTTACCAATTCCTTGGCATATTTGGATTGGGAGATGAAGATACCATCAGCATCTTGCTTAACTTGGAGACCAAGAAAGTAAGACAGCACACCCATGCTACTCATCTTAAACTTGGAATGCATCAAGTTGGAAAACTTTTTGCACAGTTTGGGATCAGTGGAGCCAAAAATAATATCATCTACATACACCTGAACTAACAGGATTGTGTCCTTGTGATGCTTGACGAAAAGGGTTCTATCAACTACTCCCCTAGTAAAGTTGTGCTCTAACAGGAAACTAGCTAAGGTCTCATACCAGGCCCTAGGAGCTTGCTTTAGTCCATAAAGAGCTTTCTACAACTTAAAAACATGAGAAGGCTGAGTTGAAGACACAAACCCTGGTGGTTGTTCAACAAACACCTCTTCCTTAAGCTCACCATTTAGGAATGCACTTTTGACATCCATTTGGAACACCTTAAACTTCATGAAGGCTGCATAGGCCAAGAAGATCCTTATTGCTTCTAGCCTTGCAACAGGAGCAAAGGTTTGGTCATAGTCTATGCCTTCCTCCTGTCTGTAGCCCTGAGCTACAAGCCTAGCTTTATTCCTTACTATAATTCCATTTGCATCTAACTTGTTTCTATACACCCACTTGGTGCCTATGATCAGTTGGCCTTTAGGTCTTGGAACCAAAGTCCAAACTTTACATCTCTCAAACTGATTGAGCTCCTCTTGCATTGCAATGATCCAGTGGGGATCTAGCTCTGCATCTTTAAAGGTGAGGGGCTCAACCTGTGAGAGGAAACAAGCATGCATCACATCCTGTCTTAATTGGTGTCTTGTTTGCACACCAGCTGATATGTCTCCAATCACTTGAGATGTGGGGTGATCTCTAAGTGTGACAATATCAGCAGGTGGGATGTGATCTTCAGCAACAGTTGGGATTAATTCCTCAGGAGGAATTTGATCTACTGTTGGTGGTACAACAACAGCTTCAACAGTATCAGCAATGTCTTCATCACTGTCTGATTCAGTGATCTGAAGAGTTGATAGTTGAAGAATTTCTTGAGGGGCATCAGGTACCTGCAAAGAACTGGAGGAAGAAGAGTTTTCCTTCTCCTTGTAAAACATCTGAGACCTATCAAAAGTCACATGCACAGATTCTTCTATCTTACAGGTTGATTTGTTATAAACCCTATAAGCTTTGCTTACTTGGGAATATCCAAGCATGATTCCCATTGAAGCTTTTGCTTCAAATTTTCTAATATATTCTTTATTATTATTATAAATATAAACAATACAGCCAAAAACTCTAAAGTAATTAATTTTTTGTTTCTTTCCTTTAAGCAACTCATAAGGAGTTTTACACTTAAGTTTGTGTATCAAACTTCTATTCAAGACATAGTTGGCTGTACTAACAGCTTCTGCCCAATAGGATAGAGGCATGTTAGCATCTGCCAACAATGTACTAGCAGCTTCAATTAGTGTTCTATTCTTCCTTTCAACTACCCCATTTTGTTGGGGAGTTCTAGGAGCTGAGAAGCTATGTTTGATACCTTCTCTCTCACAGAATTCTTGCATGAGAAGAGAGTCACACTCAGTACCATGATCACTTCTGATCAAGGCCACATGAGTAGAGTACTCAGTCTACACACAAAGTGGAAAGTCTGTAAGGGCTTTGAAGTTATCAGACTTAGTTCTCAAAAAGAAAACCCAATTGAACCTAGAGAAGTCATCTACAATTACTAATGTGTAATACTTCCCTCCTAAACTCTGTACATTTATTGGGCCAAAAAGGTCCAAATGTAATAAATACAGGATTCTAGGAGAATCACTTTTATTTACAGATTTAAAAGAATTCTTGGTTTGCTTGCCTAGCTGACAAGCCTTGCATAGGTTCTCCTTCTTGTAGGGGCAAGAAGGTAAACCTCTAACAAGGTTGTGCTTAGATAACCTAGATATATTTTTAAGGTTTACATGACTAAGCCTTTTATGCCATAGGGAATTATTATTAAGAGTTACTTCATTAAACAAGCAAATTTCAGAATGAGATGAATTGAAATCTACTAAATAAATGTTACCTATTCTAATACCTACTAAAACAACATTATTATTTAGAGTAATATTGCAAGAGAAATTAGAAAATGAAACCTGGTAGCCAGCATCACATAGCTGGCTGACTGAAATCAGATTATGCTTCAGTCCATTGACATAAGCAACTCTCTTGAAAGTAACTACTCCAATTGTGATCTTGCCATAGCCTTCTGTCTGACCACAGCTGGAGTCTCCAAAGATAACCTTTGGGCCAAGCTTAGCTTTGAACTTTGACAGAAGATCTTTATTTCCTGTCATATGCTTAGAGCATCCACTATCCAAATACCACTTATTTTGAGTGATTGGATAGGCCTTCACCTGCAAGACAATTATTTAGACAGAGTGGACCCAGGTAACCTTGGGTCCCTTGTTTTTCACATAAGAAAAACTGGAAATATATGAGAATGCAGGCTGAGGGTGATAACCTACTGGGTGAGATCTCCTAGGTGGGATTCTCCATGCAGATGATGGGTCAATAAACCTAGGGTTTCTATTCTTATTTAGGTTTCTATGGAATTGATTATGATTTTGAAAATCATATTGAAATCGTCGATCGACGTTCGACGATGGGCGCTCAGATCGTCGAGCTTCGTTCGACCATGGAACTTCCGATCGTCGAGCGGCGTTCGACGCTTTTTGCATTTCTTTAAAGAACTTCTTTCTCTTTTCTCTCTTAGCTTTATTTAAGGTTTTATTAACCAGATTTACTTGCTCAGTGTTCTTCTTTCCACTAGCTGAAATGAAGTTCACTGGAGTTGAAAGATTATTTTTGAGAAGGACTGGGGGTTCAATGGGAGAAGCTCCTAAGCCTAGTTTATCATTACCTGACCTAGTGTTAGTCATGCTGGTAATTTCTAACAGCTTAAGGCTTCTACCATTAAGGGATTCTTCTAATCTCTTAGACTTAGCTAACTCTATTTTAAGAAATTTAATTTCTTTACTACAAGTAGTGAGATCTTCCTTTAACCTAATGTTTTCAGAGGCTATTGATTCTGAGTCAGCTAACCTATTTCTGAGTTCTTTTATTTCCTTTCCTGAGCTAATTAAATCTAAACATAAAGATTTAAATTCTAATTTAAATTCTTCTGAAGTAAAATCATAAGAAGAAAGTACCTCATCTTCAGTAGGCATCTCTTCATCAGAATCAGAACTCTTTGCAGCAGAGTGGTTGCTGCAGGCATCTATTGCCATTAGGCAAACTTCTTTTGCCTTCTTCTCTTCCTCATCTTCACTGGAGCTTGATGAGGAGGATTCTTCATCAGAATCACTCCAGGTTTCAGCAATGAAACCTCTCTCCTTCTTCTTGTTTTTGTAGGAGGATGGCTTGGAGTGCTTCCTGTGTTGTTCTTTTTCTTTTCTCTTTTCTTTGTTCTTCTCCTCTGGACACTCTGGCAAGATGTGTCCAGGCTTCCTGCAACCATAACAAATAATTTCTTTAGCAGGAGAGCGATCATACCTTGGTTTGTCTTCATAGCGTGAAGACTTCTTTCTGAACTCCTTTCTCCCCATCTTGAGAAACCTTTTGGCAAACAATGCCATAAGTTCCTCATTAGATTGGCTGCTTTCAGAAACATCTGCAGCCTTAAGAGCTAGAGATTGCTCTTTTCTTATTGGAGTGGGGGTCTTGGCTTCAGCTTCTGCTTCTCTGGTCTTCAGCACTTGCTCAAAAGACTTGAGCTTGCCGAGGAGAGCTTCAGTTGAGATCTCATTAGTACTTCTGGCTTCCTTGATGGGCCAGATTCTTAGATCCCATGTGCTAGGGAAGCACATAAGAATCTTATCATTGACCTCTGTCAATGATATGTCCTTGTCCAGGGTCCTCAGCTCATTGATGATTGAGCTTAGCCTGGTGTACATAGCTTCAACTGATTCAGCATCAGTTTTCTTGAAGTTCTCATACTGTGAGATCAGGTTGGACCTTCTGTCCTTCCTTTCATCAGCTGAACCAGCTACAATCTGGTTCAGTGTGTCCCACATGGCCTTTGCTGAGGAGCAGTCAGCCACCTTCTGAAACACCTCATCAGACATTGTCTGAGCTAGTATGTTCATTGCCTTGGCATCTGCTATTTTGGCCTTCTTGTATTCATCATTGTAATCTGGAGGAGGCACTGCACTCATATCAGATGATGAGGCAGTGGCAGTAGCAGGTGCTCTTGGGGGACCTGACAAAATAGAAGCAAAGATGCTTTCATCAATAGAGTTCATATATAATTTGATCCTTGCCTTCCAGATGCCAAACTTTGCTAAGTTGCATGCTGGAGGTCTGGTACTAGAATAATCCTTAGACTAGGCCATGATAGTGAATATCTATAAGCTCTTGGTATCTATCAGGATCTTGTGACTTAGGTGTTAGCCTATTCAGTCAGTCAACCTCCCTCTGATACCAATTGAAAGTGAAGGGATAGATACTACTCTAGAGGGGGGGGGGTGAATAGAGTTATCAAATTTTGCACAGACAAAATTTAATAGTCTACCCAACTCCCTTGGAGTGAAGTGCGGAATGAAAAGATTATAGATATTGATTTAACCTTAAAGCCTAACACAAGTGATGTGCACAAACTCAAGCTAACTGTAATTACAGTTAAGGCTTGGAAAACCTAATCAGCAACTAGCAACCTAGTTATATCTAATCACAGCCACAATGCAGGAATTAAACAATGGAATCCAGACGACACAAGGAAATTTATAGTGGTTCCCCAAACAACTTGGGTACGTCCACTCTTCTACCCACACGGTAGGAATCCACTCAGGTTTTTGATCAGGTGCCCTGCCACCAACAGGATCTGCTTCATGTAGATCCAGAAACCCTTTAGACTTTTGATCAGGTGTCTAAAAACCAAGCACAGGTTTTTGATCAGGTGCCCTGCCACCAAGGGATACTTTTGAAGGGAGTAATAACCCTGTACAGGAGGGGGAAGAAGGTTAAGATGTCTTCTCTATTTTACAAAGATTAGAGATGCACAAAAAGCTTGCACTGAGCTAGAATGCTCTAAAGAATCAAGGCTCCCCCTGGCTCAAAGATGTCCAGGTGAAGTCTTGCTTCAGTGCAGAAAACTCTTCAGAAAGTTCTGAAGGAAAAGCTACAGGAAGAAAGTAAATAATAAAATCAAAGATCTTCAAGCAGCTATCTTCTTCTTCTTCTTCTTCAAAGGAACTCTGAGTTTGAACTTCCTGAAAGCAGGAGAACTCAGGTGAATAAGAGATGAAGATCTTAACACTTCTCAGTTAGATGGAAATTGCTGAGAGCAGGAAGCTTGAACTTGATGAAGGCTTGAGAGCTTGAGAATATGTGTAACACTAGCTTGAATCCTTCTTCAAAGGGTCCTTTTTATAATCATCAGCAAGCAACGGCTTTCTTCCATTTGAATTATTTGTCTTCTTCTGAGCCTTGAGACCTGGGCTGTAAATATCAAGAAGACAGAAATATCTCTGCAGCAAAACATTCTATAAAAGGAATAAACCTCTTTCTAAGAAGCTGCAGGCTTAAATCAAATAACAGAAGGTCTAAATAAAGTCACATCAGAAATAATCTCTTTATAGCAAAAAGAAGACTTTTCAGTCTAACAGCTATAAAGGGCTGACAATAGATAAAGTAGTTTAAAATGACAGCTAATAAGACAAACAACTTTATCTTAAAAAGATTTGACTCAGGCAAAAGAGATGGAGCAAATATTGCCTGGTTATTTTATCATACAGCTTAAAATAATGTGCCAGAAAATGTATTAATTAATTAAATATAATAAATAAATACAAAATACAAAGGCAGACAGAAAACGTCGAACGACCCTCGAAGATCGTCGAACGACGCACGGAGATCGTCGAACTATCGGGCAGATAGTCGAACGATCCAGATAGTCGACCTATCGAAGAAGATAGTCGAACTACCCCGGCAGATAGTCGAACTATCAGAGCAGATAGTCGAACTATCAGATAGTCGATCTATCTTGGACAGATAGTCGAACTATCAAGCGCACAGAGATAGTCGACCTATCAAGCAGATAGTCGACCTACCTCAGAAAACAGATAGTCGATCTATCAACAGATAGTCGAACTATCAAACCAAACCAGATAGTCGATCTATCAGCAGATAGTCGAACTATCAGATAGTCGAACTATCAGGACAGATAGTCGAACTATCAAAGACAACAGATAGTCGAACTATCAACAGATAGTCGAACTATCAAGGCGGAATAGATAGTCGACCTATCAACAGATAGTCGAACTATCAGATAGTCGATCTATCAGAACAGATAGTCGAACTACCTCGCCAAGCAGATAGTCGAACTATCAACAGATAGTCGAACTATCAACGCAAAACAGATAGTCGAACTATCAACAGATAGTCGAACTATCAACGCAGACAAAGCGTCGACCAACTGATAGACGATCGTCGATCAGCCGACAGACGATAGTCGAGCGGCGTTCGACTATAGTCGAACGAAAAAACTACTTAACCAAATTCACAATTTGGAAAAGTGAGGACTCTACAGCTAGACTCCTAACCATTGACCATAGATATTTCTTGGGTCAAGGGGCACAAAGGAGAGGACTAAACTCAAATCAAAACTAGGGTACCAACAATGCTGTTGCTCGCCTGATGGTTATTATTATAGGAGAATTCCACAAGGGGTAAGAGTCATTCCCACGGCTCTCCCCTATCCAACAAACATAATCTCAACAAATCCTCTAATGTCCGAATGGTCCTTTCAGACTGCCTGTCCGTCTGAGGATGGAACGCGGTTCTGAAGGTAAGGCGCGAGCCCAAATAAGCCTGTACCGCCTTCCACTCCTTGGAGTTAAAGCGACCATCATGGTCAGAAACTATCATCTTAGGCATGTCATGATACCGTACAAACTTCTCCGCAAAGAGGTGTACCAAGACATCCACGTGAGCCTCCTTCTTCATAGGGATAAACCGAGCTACTTTTTTAAGTCGATCAACAATCACCCATACTGAATCATTCCCTGAGCGTGAACGAGGTATCCCATGTACGAAGTCTATGGAAATGTCCTCGAACTTCCACTCGGGGATGGGCAATGACTATAATAAGCCGTCGGGACTCCTGCACTCCGCCTTTACCCTTTGACAGGCTTCGCAATTTGTAACAAAATATCAGACATCCTTCTTCATTCCCGACAAACACATGGTCTTCCGTAAGCCGGCATACATCTTTGAAATTCACGGGGGCACTGAATACTTAGAGCAATGCGCCACTCTCATGATATCCTCCAAGATTTTACCACCCTTGGAAATGTAGAGCAGGCCACGAAAATAAACGAGGTCATCTTTTAGTGTGAATTCGTCAGTAGTCCCATCTCTGTTTGACTTGATTGTTGGGGCCAGAGACGCACCCACTCCTTTCTCCACCCGAATCCTATCCCGGATATCACAAACTATGATCATGCTGGCCAAGTACTCCGTATATTCTGCCGAAGGAGCCTTAAATATCATAGTAATTTCCATCTCCTCAATCATCTGAGCCAACTCCATACTCATCAACCAGGACTCTGGGCTCGAGTCCGGTATTTTTATAATCAACGCATCGGCTACTAAGTTTGCTTTTTTGGGGTGGTAGTTCAAGGTGAACTCATAGTCGCATAGAAATTCTAACCACCGTCGTTATCTTAAGTTCAACTCCTTCTGAGTATGGACGTACTTCAAGTTTTTGTGGTCTAACAAGATCTCGCAGTAGACGCCGTATAATTAATGCCTCCAAACCTTCAAGGCGAACACCACTGATCCCAGCTCCAAATCATGAACCGGGTATTTTATTTCGTGCTTCTTCAATTGTGTTGAAGTATAAGCAATCACGTGCCTGTGCTGCATCAATATCGCTCCCATCCCGTGATATGACGCGTCCATGTAAACATGAAATACTTCCTTCCCAGACGGAAGGACAAGGATGGGGGTGGAGGTAGGTCTATCCATCAATTCTTGGAACGCAGCTTCACATTGGGGTGTCCACTCATACGGCACACCTTTCTTCGTTAGGGAAGTAAGAGGAAGAGCAATCTTTGAGAATCCCTTTACGAACTTGTGATAGTATCCGGCGAGTCCAAGGAAACTCCGCACATCGGACGTCGACTTCAGGCGTGACAACTACCTTACGGCATGCACTTTGGCTGGATCCATAGCTAGCCAACCCCCACTGATCACATGACCTAAGAAGGAAACCTCCTTAAGCCAGAATTCACATTTGCTAAATTTGGCGTACAAGACGTGCTCCTTCAATGTCTTAAACACCAAGGTTAGGTGCTCTCCATGCTCCTCCTCCGTCCTTGAGTAGACCAGGATATCATCGATGAAAACAATGACAAAGATGTCCAAATAGGGCTCAAATACCTTGTTCATCATACTCATGAAAGCAAAAGGGGCATTTGTGAGCCCAAACGGCATTACGGTGAACTCGTACAACCCATATCTTGAACTGAAGGCTGTTTTCTGGATGTCCCTTTCTTATATTCTCAATTGGTAATACCTCGAGCGCAAGTCTAGCTTAGAAAACCAATGCGCTCCCACTAGTTGATCGAACAACTCGTCAATCTGAGGTAGCGGGTAAGTGTTCCGCACTGTCAACCGATTAAGTTCCGGATAATCTATGCATAGACGCAGGGTTCCGTCCTTCTTCTTTACGAACAATACATGGGCTCCCAAGGGTGATGAAGTAGGGAGAACGAACCCTGACTCCACCAGTTCTTGTAGTTGAACTCTAAACTCCGCGAGTTCTTTCAGGGCCATTCGATAAGGGGCCTTGGATACAAGCTTGACACCCGGTATGAGATTAATTTAGAAGTCAACCTCTCTATACGGTGGTAATCAAGGCAGTTTCTCAGGAAATACCTCGGGGAAGTTTCGTACCACCCATACGTCATTTACGTGCAATGTTACTTCTTTCAACTCGAACCAGATCATAAAAACTTCATCCCCCTTCATGTGCGCTTTTACAACCTGAACGGATGATAACGTCAGATGGGGTGCGAAGTTAATACCTTGGAATATGACGTCGGAGTCTCCATGACTCCTTCTATTGCTCGGTCCAGCTTCTATGACGCCCTTTGCAAGTCTCTTACCACTACCCAAGTGGTCTGCCTCCAATCTTTTTTCCATATAGATGATCTCCGCCAAGATAGAATCCGCTATAAACAAAAGGGCCTGCCTTAGGGGGTCTCGCAACCCTTTGTAGAAATGCTTGGCATAACCTCTATCATCCAACTCGTATGTGTCCGCGAAACTTATGAGATGTTGGAACTCCCGTTGGTATTCCGTAACCGTCTTCGATCCTTGTTTCAGTAGAAGGAACCTCTCCTCAAGTTAATCTCGAGCGGATGAAGGAATGAAGTGCTCTAAGAAAACATCAGAGAACTCGCTACAACTTATCTCTGTATAGACTCGGCCTTGGAAGGTTCGAGCCCATGAGTGACTTCCACCACCTCATATCATATAGCTCCAAGGTAGACACCACCAGTGACACAGCCATGTTGGCTGGACAGCGGATACCAGCCAAGAACTCCTGTACTGTGTCATACCATTCCTCCATGCGCACAACTGACTCTGTCCCAAGGTAAGTGGGAGGGGAGAGAGCCTGGAAGGCGCTCAGCCAGTTAGAGACCGGGGCCTGTTGTAGCACTGGAGGCTGTTGTGCCCTAAAAGCATCCAAGATGGCGGTGAGCATCTTCCCCAACTCGGATTGTTGGAATTGAGTGGGTATGGAAGGGGCAAGAAATGACCCCCAATGGCTCAATATGCACTGGAATCTAGAATGCTACTTATGGTCAGGTTGGCTAATCCTAAGATAAGAGTTGGACAAACTTAGTGTGAATTATATATGGGCACACCACTGCTTCCGCTAAGTCAGTTTGTCCCCAAACTGACTAGTCGAACAGGAGTGGCCCATTGTTGAATGACTTATTTAGGTGAGGATCGTGGCAAACTGATACCATTTGTAAGACCCCCCTCCCGGAACACAAGACACGGCATGAGAGGGGTCTTATGCCCACAACAGTCTCCTTGGGGTAGCACTAACACTCGGGGTAGCCTGTACCACAAGACGCCTATTCTGTCGGCTACAACCCATATCAAAATATATATGCTAACCCAACTAAAAAATATAAAGAAATCAAATCCACACAAGCTATAAGTTCAAAAGCACAGTAATAGAGAAGCTAAACATGCTTCTACAAAATCAGAGTACAGCTAAAAAGTTGCCCCAATTGGCTACAACAAAACTCTCATATGCTCATATCTGCAAAAGACGGTAGCGACGGCACTGTGCCTTATGTCCCTATCGTCCTGGCCTGGCTGACCGGCTCCAAGACCTTCTGTTCCATCTACGGGATTAACTCCTAAAAAGGAAGACATAGCAACCGTTAGTCATAAAGACTAAGTGGCTTCACATCCGCTCCCTGACGACTGCTCGGTACCGGGCGGAGAAATAGTGTAAGACCCCCTTTTTTTTCTTTTTCAACCACCGGGGTCTTAGCCCAGAATTGCCGCTTTGCGGTGGCACCGACTCACGGGAAGGAAACCACTACAAAACGCCAATTCTGCCGGCCCTTTTCGATCACAAGAGAGAGAAGCATTTATACAAAAGTGTAAACAAGTCCACAGAAACATGTAAATAAAAGAGAATCATATCCAGTCCATCAATACATATAATAGGAAAAAAGATAAATGGGCTCGAGCCCAGTACAACAGAGTCCTCACTACAAGTCACTCATCGCGGAAGCTAAGAAAATACTAATCACTCACGGAGCTGGTCGCAAGTGCACCGGTGCTAGACTGTCCCACCTCCATGCGCACCGTACTCCGCTGGTGCTGGTCCCTGTCTCCCATCCGGAGCTCCTGTAATGTTTGGTTCGAAAACCATTAGTCATAAAGACTAAGCCCTATCATCCCCTACCCCTCCCACCACAGCTCCTAAGCATCGGGCGGAGAAGAGGAAAGGGAAGCTACAAAAGTGGAGAATAGTCAAGCAGGTGACGGTGGACCTAACTAGCAAGTTATAACAGGTGAACAGTATAAATGTTGTAATAGGTAGAACAATTAATAAATAGCAAATTGTATAAAAGGCAGCTAGAGAATAGTAAGTAAGCAACAAGTAAGTAAGTATGTAACCTTAACTTATATGAATGCCCATACAAACTTATAAGTTAAGGGGTCTTCTGCAAAGCTCCCATCGTATAAAAAGTCCCATACCGATTTATACGTTGGGGTGTCGGTTGTATGCAAATATGAGTGTAGTGATATGCTATGCCATGATTCATGCAAGTGCAACCCACGCACACGACTCTATGCGCACAGACCTTTAGTTCCCCCTGTTCGGGCAGCTAGCTTCACTCCCAGGAACCTCCGTAGTGGCAAACGGAGACAGTGGGTCGGGCCCCCACTCCTAGGCGGGCATCCACACTACCAGGCCTAGCCCTCCCGTACGCCCCTAGAAGAACACAACCTAGAGTATCCGCGTACTGCTGCTGGATGTACCCTCCAGACTTTCTTTGGCTAAGTGTCCCACACCGCCGAGTCAGCGTACCAATGTCGGTGTGAACGACGATCAGGTACCGAAGACCTACCACCTTTATTCTGTACTCCAACCCTCGAGCCCTCAGCCCCCCGGACAGTCCTGTCCGTGCATCTACCTTCAGAGCTACTGTCTGAATGGCAACAAGTCCTATTATTCTACTTTCCTAGCTATCGGGGAGTGAGTGTGTGCAACCCTAGTCATAATAGTTGCTCTTTTAATTTATTATCCCTATGGTTTACGTTAGCCCAGGACTGCCCCCGGTATACCCCGTGAAGGGCTCTCAAGGGGCACTAGGAACCAAGACGGCGGCATTACGGCCCGAAGTTCCCTTTCGCAAGGCACTTATTATTATTGGTTAATCTCCCTTAACCCGATCCTCTTTTAGTTACTTTAGTTCTAACCCTAGAGTATTAAGACTCTTCCTCTTCTTCCCGGGATCGACGATCTTTCGTCGTTCCCGTACTCCCTTATCCTAACCAGTCCCACACTCTACTTATCCTGACTTCTAATGATGAACTCAATCTTAACTTGCCCTACCAATCATTAATTACCAGAATTCCGTGGCTTTGCTATATGCAGACCATCCTAAACTATATGAGGTACCCGAGGGGAGGTACACTAAGTTGTCTTCCAAATCTCCTATAATTTTTACTGGAGGTCTACCATAACATAATTGGTCTAAATCCAGAAACTTATAATTTTCCTAATTAATCTAATATTTATTTAATTTTTCCAAAGGATGGGCCATGGGTCATTTTAAACATGAAGTACATGATCCTCTTGAGTAATGGCTACCCAAAAATCACGATCATTAAATAACAACAAGATAACCTCAAATACAAATTTCCAGAATTTTACATAATGTATTTAGCCTCTAAATAATTTATCCAGTATAATCGCGTTAATTCTACGTAATGAAGGAAGTACTGAAATTATTCATCTAAAAATTATAGAAAAATCACTAGTCAGTAGTATGATATATAAAAGATCTTTGTGCATAAAATCATAATTTTACTAGCTTACTAAACACCACTAAAGATTTAATCAAATAATCAAGGTAAAACATAATTAATGAAGCAAGCCTTAGAATTAATCTTCCAAAAATCCCATAAAAATTCACAGAGATTTAAAATCATAATAAACGTTCTCTGCTTAAATTTCATTACTTTCCAGAGAGTGTGTATTCCCTAATAAATTTTCTAAGCAAATCATACAACTACTAAATCATTAAAGGAAGTATCCAAAATAATGATCATAAAATTCATAGAAAAATATCCAGAGCTTCTACCACCCCTATAATTCACTCTACCCAAATCTCACCACTTTTCAATGTGATTTAGTATCATTTCCTATCTCTACAAGTTTTGCGCCCTAAACTAGGGTTAGATTTTTAGGTATCCCAACGGTCTCCAAATCTACTAAGATTTCGACCAGAGAACTATATTGGCCATATGGTTCTCTTCACCCAATTTCAGGTCAATCCAAGGTCGTTTGACTACATGACCTTCACAAACCACCAAGATCCATCCTTAGGGTTTGGCCTTGGTCCTTAGGGTAAACTTACCCCGATCCACCTCAAACTCCATGAGGGGGTGCTAGAGAATATTACTAGCCAGTGGTAAAAATCTCAGCCTCTATTGAGGTGATCTGACCACTCAAATTTCAAAAGTGCACTTTTAACCTAAGACCCCTTATTAGGGCAAAACTTAGGTTTGTTCATTTCTAATCCAAACCATCTCCAAATGGGATGAAAAATTATACAGAACCTTATGGTGAACCCAGGGACCATTCACCAAAGTTTGGGAGGGTTTGGAAATTATTTAACTATCTAATTAAATTCGGCTAGGATTATTGAATTTTTCTAAAAACTATAGCAAAATATTCTCCAAAAATTCTCATTTTTGGATAGCACCTAGATATATGTATGATTAGACCACACCCCAAATTTCAAGTCATTTGGATGACTGAATTGGAGTGGGGAATTTTTCTAAGGTCAAGGCAGCCCTCTGGATATACCTCACCAAAAAGGGTTGCTGTGGTCTAACCAGTATTTCAAATCGAGTGAAATTAATTTTGAATTAAAGTAGACTTCAAGGGCTACATTTTCTATGTTGTTCAATTTTCCTGTAGGAGCGTTTAGGTATTTTTCCCAAATTATTTAAAATGACAGACATTTCATTCAGAATTGTTTTAAAAATAGAATCCAATTTTCATGGCACTGTTCATCTTCTTCAACAGCCCGAACCAGAGGCCTGGAAACCTAATTTCCTGTAGCTTTTCCAAGCTATTTCCCGGCCACCTAGCCATCTCCCTGGCCGGCCACCACCACCACCACCTCCGTTGAGGCGAGGGCTATCGTCGGGCGGCGGCACGGCCGCCGGAGAGGCGGTTTCCGGCGAACCCGCCACCATGAAATTTTCGGAAAACCACGAATACGTTCACCCGATCTGGCTCTTTTGAGCCCGATATCTCTCCTAACGATTCCTAAGATCTATCCGCAGAAGAAGAGGGAGGGGAGGACCTTGTTCGCGGGTTGAAGGCGTGCAGAGCGTCGGGAAGCCATTTGCGCGGTGGTGGCGTCGCCGGAAATTCTTCAACAGCAAGGGGGAAGTCTGAAACAGTTTGAGGGAGTGTAACCTTTTCCTCTTGCTCTTAGGAATCTTTTATAGATCAGAAAATGGGGAGGGGAAAGGATGAAACGTTGGAGATGAAACGTTGGCGGCCATTAATAACACCCTTATGACGTTTCGGTTATGACGAATGGCAGTTGAAAAGTTGGAGATGAAGAGGTGTTTGCCAGGTGGCAATTTCCAATTGGACCCACTTTTCCTTAATTATTAACATAATTAAAGTAGGGAACGACCCATAAATACTCTTGATTTTTATTCCCCTAGTCAGAATTTATTATGGCGTCGGTTACCGAAATTTCCAACCTGGCTGTCATTTCGGCCTTGGTCACGGGCATGACACATAGGTCACGGGCGTGACAGGCCCGGTTAGCCAATTCTGGGTTCGACGATCGTCGAATTGAGATCGACGATCGTCGAAGGGTGGTCACGGGCGTGACACCTGGGTCACGGGCGTGACAGGCCCGTGTGGCCAAATCTGGTTCGACGATCGTCGAATTGGGATCGACGATCGTCGAGCGTGTCACGCCCTATGTCACGGGCGTGGCATGTGGGTCACGGGCGTGACATGCCTGGTGAATAATTCTGGTTCGACGACGTAGAACTGGAATCGACGATCGTCGAGCGTGTCACGCCCTATGTCACGGGCGTGACATGGCGGGTCACGAGCGTGACATGCCCGTGGGGCCAATTTTGGGTCGACGACCGTCGACCTGGAACCGACGATCATGGTCACGCCATATGTCACGGGCGTGACATGGCGGGTCACGGGCGTGACAGGTCTGGTGACTAATTCTGGGTTCGACGATCATCGAACTGAAATCGACGATCGTCGAATGTGGTCACGCCCTATGTCACGGGCGTGACCAACCCGTGACCCGATTTCTTGGTCGATTTATTTCAAGTTTTGGGCTCCCTGGGGTTCTACCACAACCATCCGACTCCTAGGCGTCTAGCCGGAAAGGGATGTTACAAATCCCAATAAACAAAACAAAGATTTCGTCCCCGAAATCAAGGTTAAGCCTACGGGACTCAAATCGGGAAAATAAGCTTGTAACATCCCATGAGAATTAAAGAAATTACATCCATATGTTATGTTCGATTTATGCGGTTTCAAGTCTAAGATTAATTCGTCCACTTAACTAGGTATATACACCCCAATAAACAAAAGATTAGCCCCTATTCTTGAAATTTCAGTTCCATTGGTTTAAAACAGGAAGGCAAATTGATTGTCCAGAGGGGTTGTGAGGTATACCTGACGAAAAAGTTCCGGGTATTTTTGCCGCATCAAGTCCTGTGGCTCCCATGTATGCTCCTCCTGCCCATGATTGTTCCACAGAACCTTGACTAACGGGACCTTCTTTCGGCGCAAGACCCGCACTGCTGTATCGTCAATCTTGATAGGCTCCAAATCGACTAACCGATCCGAGGCCACTGGACCATCTGCCGAGGAAATCAGCTGCTCAGGGCGTAGCAGAGCCCTCCGAAGTGAGGAGACGTGGAAGACGTCATGCAATCCCGCTAACTCCGGCGGTAGCTCCAGTCTATAGGCTAAGGGGCCGATCCGCTCCAGGATCCTATAGGGCCCCATATATCTCGGACTGAGCTTCTTCCGCCCGCGAACCCGCGAGACTCCGTGCATCGGCCGTATCTTCAAGAAAACTCGCTCCCCCACCTGTAACTCCACTTGACGATGCCTCGCATCGTAGTATTTCGCCTGTCTGCTCTGGGCTTCCAACATCCTGTCTCGGATCAATCTAATCTGAGCATCTGTATCTCCCACAAACTCCGAGCCCAGTGCCTGCGGATCCTCGTCCTGAACCCATGATAGTGGGGTTCTGCACCTCCTTCCGTACAACGCTTCGTATGGAGCCATGCCTATGCTGGACTGATGAGCGTTGTTGTATGAAAACTCGACAAGTGGCAACAATCTCTCCCAAGGCTCGCCACGGTCCAAAATACACAGTCGTAACAGATCTTCCAGTGTACGGTTTGTGCGCTCTGTTTGTCCGTCGGTCTGAGGGTGGAAAGCTGTGCTGAATGTCAACCGAGAACCCAGATGGGCCTGGACTGACCTCCATTCCCTGGATGTAAACCGCCCATCCCGGTCCGAAACGATAGTCTTGAGCACCCCATGATAATGCACAAACTGCTTAATGAACCTCCGTACTAATACACTGACCGGTGTGTCCTTTGCCACTGGGATGAATCTGGCCACCTTTGTCAGCCTGTCCACTATCACCCAGATCGAGTCGTTCCCCGCACGGGTTCTAGGTAGCCCATGTATAAAGTCCATGGCTATATCTTCAAACTTCCACTCCGGCACTGGAAGCGGCTGCAGCAAGCTTGCCGGGTTCCTACACTCCTCCTTCACGAGCTGGCAGGCCTCACAATGAGTAACAAAATACGTAATATCTTTCTTCATACCCGGCCAATACATCGTCCTCTTTAAATCCTTTGCCATCTTGGTGATCCCCGGGTGTACCGAATATCGGCTGCAATGAGCTTCCATCAAGATATCCTCCCGGATCCGTCCTCCTTCTGGTATGTAGACTCTACCCCGGAAACACAGGAGCCCATCTCTCAAAGAGTAATCTCCTGTCATGCCTTCCTCCAAGGCTTGGAATATCGGTTCAGCTCTCTCGTCCAGCATCTTCCCATCTCTGATGCGGTCGCGAATGTCATCGGTAGTAGCCATCGACCCCAGGTACTCCATGTACAGCTCCGGGTCATCCTCAGACACTAGCAAAATCTGCATCTCCTCGAATGATCTAATCAACTCCAAGGCCATCAGCTGCGGGCCTACTCCAGTCGTACTCGCTCTCCGGCTCAGAGCATCCGCAACCACGTTCGCCTTCCCCGGATGGTAGTGCATGGTATACTGGTAGTCCGAAAGAAACTCCACCCAACGTCTCTGCCTGATGTTTAACTCCTTATGGGTGTCGACGTACTTCAGATTCTTGTGGTCGGAGAAGATATCACAATGTACCCCGTAGAGATAGTGCCGCCAGATCTTAAGAGCAAAAATGACTGCCCCCATCTCTAAATCGTGCACGGGGTAGTTCTGCTCGTGCTGCTTCAACTGACGGGAGGCGTAAGCTATTACGTGCCCATTCTGCATAAGGACGACACCCATCCCCTGATAGGAAGCATCTGTATATACCTGGAATCCCTCCTTCCCTGATGGAAGAGCAAGGATGGGAGCCGAGGTGAGACGATCCTTCAGCTCCTGGAAGGCAGATTCACATCGCGGCGTCCAAATAAAAGGGGACTCCTTCTTCGTCAGAGACGTAAGAGGGAGGGCAATCTGAGAGAACCCCTTTACGAACTTCTGGTAGTAACCGGCAAGTCCCAAGAAACTTCGAACATCCGTGACCGACTTTAGTGGTGGCCAATCCCGTACTGCCTGGATCTTTGCCGGATCCACTGCCAGACCTGCTCCACTGATGACATGGCCCAGAAAGGCCACCTCCTTTAGCCAGAACTGGCACTTGCTGTACTTGGCATACATCTCGTGCTCACGCAGCTTCTCCAAGGTCAAGGCTAGATGTCTCGCGTGCTCCTCCTCCGTCCTTGAATAGATGAGAATGTTGTCGATGAATACAATGACAAAGACGTCCAGATACTCCTCGAACACCCGATTCATCAAAGTCATGAATGCGGAGGGTGCATTCGTGAGCCCGAACGGCATCACGGTAAACTCGTACAAGCCGTATCTGCTGTTGAAGGCCGTCTTCGGGATGTCCTCCTCCCGAATGCGAAGCTGGTAGTATCCTGACCTCAGATCCAGCTTTGAGAACCAATGAGCTCCCTCCAGCTGGTCAAATAGCTCGTCTATCCATGGTAAAGGATAAGTATTCCGGACTGTCAACCTGTTCAGAGCCCGGTAATCGATGCACAGTCGAAGGGTCCCGTCCTTCTTCTTAACGAACAGCACCGGAGCTCCCCATGGTGAAGAGCTAGTCCGAACGAACCCGGCCTCCACTAACTCCTGAAGCTGGCTCCGGAATTCCACCAACTCCTTTGGGGCCATTCGATAGGGAGCTCTGGATACCGGCTTAGCCCCCGGTACGAGCTGAATCGGAAAGTCCTTCTCTCGATGCGGGGGTAACCCTGGTAGCTTCTCTGGAAACACGTCGGCGAAGTCCCGCACTACCGGAATATCTGCAATGGAATCCTTGGCTACGACCGCCTCAAAGAGGACCTGATAAACCTCTTCCCCCTGCAGGTGGGCCTTAACGGCCTGCACAGACGATAGTAAAGTATGGGGTGCTGATATAATACCTTCGATAACAATGAAGGAGTCGCCGTGCCTCACGGTGATCCTCTTCGCCACGCAATCGATCTGGGCATGGTTCCAGTACAGCCAGGTCATGCCCAGAATCAGATCGTAATCTGGCATCCTCAAAACCGTCGCTGGTGCCTCAAACGCCTTTCCGCCGATCCTCGCTTCCATATCACAATGAGTAGAGGTCAATATCTCTGATCCATCGGGTAGGCGCACCCTCAGCATCATCCCGGTGCTTAGCTCCACTCCTGCCAGTCCTTTCACGAAATCCTCCGACACGAATGATTGCGACGCACCAGTGTCGAAGAGGGTGTGAGCGGGCTTGCCGCTCACGAATACTATGCCTGGGGTAATTGAATGTCTTAGTATTCTTATTGTAGTTTATCTTCTCTTAATTTCTAACCAGATTATGTTTAAAATAGTAGTTTATATGAAGAAAATCTGAAAAGTACTGCCATACCTGTGATAACCTGCTCCGGGTCCCGGGGCTGTGTCAGGTCTAGAGCATACACCTGCTCTCTCTCTAGCCTACGACCTCGATCCTGAAATCCTCGTCCTCGGTCCTGTCCTCGTCCGCCAAACTGTCGGGGAGGTGGAGCGCCCTGATGTGCTGGTGGGGGTGCTCGCCCCACAGGGCAGTTCCGCTAGATATGCCCCGGCTGGTTGCACTGATAGCATACCGGTGGCTGCCCTGCCGTCCTTGGCATTTCCAGCATCTGTATAGGCTGGGGAGCCAATACCCCCTGAGTCCTCTGCTCCTGCCCAAACTCCTGACGAGGCTGATCCCCGTTCCTTCTCTCCCCGATAACCTGGCCCCGAGGACGGTCTCTACGACCTCCAATCACTGAATCATCAGTCGGTCTCTTCCGATTCTTCACTGTAAGCTGATCCGCCTCTCTCTTCTTAGCCATCTCCAGAATCCTGGCCAGACTCCCCTCTGAAACGAAAAGGAGGGCCTGCCTCATGTCATCCTGCAGCCCCTTATAAAACCTCCGGGCGTAGCCAGCATCGTCTAACTGGTAAGCGTCCGCATAACGGGCCAGGTGAGTGAACTCCTGATAGTACTCCACCACAGTCCTGTTCCCCTGCCTCAACCGCAGGAATCTATCCTCCAGGTCATCTCTCGCCGACTGAGGTACAAAATGTCCCGAGAGCGCTGCTCTGAACTCCTCCCAAGTAATATCAGCACAGTCCATCCCTGCAAAGGTGGTGTCCAGCTGAGATTTCCACCATCTCTTTCCGTGTGACTCTAAGTAGGAGACTGTCAAAGCGACTGCCTCCTCCATGGGGCATCGAATCCCTGCCAGCATCTCGTAAATGGTGTCCAACCACTCCTCCGTACGTACTGCAGACTACGTCCCCTGGTAGGATGGAGGGGAAGTCCTCGGAAGACCGTCATCCAATTGGCCCCGGGGTTTGGCTGTGGGGCCGGGGCTTGCTGAGCTCTGAAGGCCTCCAGGATGGCCGTCAGTGTTTGCCCCATCTCCGTCTGCTGGAACAGAACGGGTGCTGGCGGAGTCGGGACCACATTCGGAGCCTGAGGTGTCCCCTGCTGCGATGTAGGGTTCGTCGCAGGCTACAAGCAAAAATTCCATTTGTTAGAGAGCGAATGAATGGAATTTAAGAAGAGTTATGATGGACTTTCACATGTGATTTCCCTTATGGGCACACCACTGCTTCCGCTGCTAGTTTATCCACAAACTAAGCTCGCACGGGGGTGGCCCAAGGTTTTTTGTGGACTACTTCTCTTTCGATCGAGGTCTCCTCTGATACCACTTGTAAGACCCCCATTTTTTTTCTTTTTCAACCACCGGGGTCTTAGCCCAGAATTGCCGCTTTGCGGTGGCACCGACTCACGGGAAGGCAACCACTACAAAACGCCAATTCTGCCGGCCCTTTTCGATCACAAGAGAGAGAAGCATTTATACAAAAGTGTAAACAAGTCCACAGAAACATGTAAATAAAAGAGAATCATATCCAGTCCATCAATACATATAATAGGAAAAAAGATAAATGGGCTCGAGCCCAGTACAACAGAGTCCTCACTACAAGTCACTCATCGCGGAAGCTAAGAAAATACTAATCACTCACGGAGCTGGTCGCAGGTGCACCGGTGCTAGATTGTCCCACCTCCATGCGCACCGTACTCCGCTGGTGCTGGTCCCTGTCTCCCATCCGGAGCTCCTGTAATGTTTGGTTCGAAAACCATTAGTCATAAAGACTAAGCCCTATCATCCCCTACCCCTCCCACCACTGCTCCTAAGCACCGGGCGGAGAGGAGGAAAGGGAAGCTACAAAAGTGGAGAATAGTCAAGCAGGTGACGGTGGACCTAACTAGCAAGTTATAACAGGTGAACAGTATAAATGTTGTAATAGGTAGAACAATTAATAAATAGCAAATTGTATAAAAGGCAGCTAGAGAATAGTAAGTAAGCAACAAGTAAGTAAGTATGTAACCTTAACTTATATGAATGCCCATACAAACTTATAAGTTAAGGGGTCTTCTACAAAGCTGCCATCGTATAAAAAGTCCCATACCGATTTATACGTTGGGGTGTCGGTTGTATTCAAATATGAGTGTAGTGATATGCTATGCCATGATTCATGCAAGTGCAACCCACGCACACGACTCTATGCGCACAGACCTTTAGTTCCCCCTGTTCTGGCAGCTAGCTTCACTCCCAGGAACCTCCGTAGTGGCAAACGGAGACAATGGGTCGGGCCCCCCACTCCTAGGCGGGCATCCACACTACCAGGCCTAGCCCTCCCGTACGCCCCTAGAAGAACACAACCTAGAGTATCCGCGTACTGCTTCTGGATGTACCCTCCAGACTTTCTTTTGCTAAGAGTCCCACACCGCCGAGTCAGCGTACCGATGTCGGTGTGAACGACGATCAGGTACCGAAGACTCACCACCTTTATTCTGTACTCCAACCCTCGAGCCCTCGGCCCCCCGGACAGTCCTGTCCGTGCATCTACCTTCAGAGCTACTGTCTGAATGGCAACAAGTCCTATTATTCTACTTTTCTAGCTATCGGGGAGTGAGTGTGTGCAACCCTAGTCATACTAGTTGCTCTTTTAATTTATTATCCCTATGGTTTACGTTAGCCCAGGACTGCCCCCGGTATACCCCGTGAAGGGCTCTCAAGGGGCACTAGGAACCAAGACGGCGGCATTACGGCCCGAATTTCCCTTTCGCAAGGCACTTATTATTATTGGTTAATCTCCCTTAACCCGATCCTCTTTTAGTTACTTTAGTTCTAACCCTAGAGTATTAAGACTCTTCCTCTTCTTCCCGGGATCGACGATCTTTCGTCGTTCCCGTACTCCCTTATCCTAACCAGTCCCACACTCTACTTATCCTGACTTCTAATGATGAACTCAATCTTAACTTGCCATACCAATCATCAATTACCAGAATTCCGTGGCTTTGCTATATGCAGACCATCCTAAACTATATGAGGTACCCAAGGGGATGTACACTGAGTTGTCTTCCAAATCTCCTATAATTTTTACTGGAGGTCTATCATAACATAATTGGTCTAAATCCAGAAACTTATAATTTTCCTAATTAATCTGATATTTATTTAATTTTTCCAAAGGACGGGCCATGGGTCATTTTAAACATGAAGTACATGATCCTCTTGAGTAATGGCTACCCAAAAATCATGATCATTAAATAACAGCAAGATAACCTCAAATACAAATTTCCAGAATTTTACATAATGTATTTAGCCTCTAAATAATTTATCCAGTATAATCGCGTTAATTCTACGTAATGAAGGAAGTACTGAAATTATTCATCTAAAAATTATAGAAAATCACTAGTCAGTAGTATGATATATAAAAGATCTTTGTGCATAAAATCATAATTTTACTAGCTTACTAAACACCACTAAAGATTTAATCAAATAATCAAGGTAAAACATATTTAATGAAGCAAACCTTAGAATTAATCTTCCAAAAATCCCATACAAATTCACAAAGATTTAAAATCATAATAAACGTTCTCTGCTTAAATTTCATCACTTTCCAGAGAGTGTGTATTCCCTAATAAATTTTCTAAGCAAATCATACAACTACTAAATCATTAAAGGAAGTATCCAAAATAATGATCATAAAATTCATATAAAAATATCCAGAGCTTGTACCACCCCTATAATTCACTCTACACAAATCTCACCACTTTTCAATGTGATTTAGTGTCATTTCCTATCTCTACAATTTTTGCGCCCTAAACTAGGGTTAGATTTTTAGGTATCCCAACGGTCTCCAAATCTACTAAGATTTCGACCAGAGAACTATATTGGCCCTATGGTTTTCTTCACCCAATTTCGGGTCAATCCAAGGTCGTTTGAACACATGACCTTCACAAACCACCAAGATCCATCCTTAGGGTTTGGCCTTGGTCCTTAGGGTAAACTTACCCCGATCCACCTCAAACTCCATGAGGGGGTGCTAGAGAATATTACTAGCCAGTGGTAAAAATCTCAGCCTCTGTTGAGGTGATCTGACCACTCAAATTTCAAAAGTGCACTTTTAACCTAAGACCCCTTATTAGGGCAAAACTTAGGTTTGTTCATTTCTAATCCAAACCATCTCCAAATGAGATGAAAAATTATACAAAACCTTATGGTGAACCCAGGGACCACTCACCAAAGTTTGGGAGGGTTTTGAAATTATTTAACTATCTAATTAAATTCGGCTAGGATTATTGAATTTTTCTAAAAACTATAGAAAAATATTCTCCAAAAATTCTCATTTTTGGATAGCACCTAGATATATGTATGATTAGACCACACCCCAAATTTCAAGTCATTTGGATGACTGAATTGGAGTGGGGAATTTTTCTAAGGTCAAGGCAGCCCTCTGGATAGACCTCACCAAAAAGGGTTCTGTGGTCTAACCAGGATTCCAAATCGGGTGAAATTAATTTTGAATTCATGTAGACTTCAAGGGCTACATTTTCTATGTTGACCATTTTTCCTGTAGGAGCCTCTAGGTATTTTTCCCAAATTATTTAAAATTACAGACATTTCATTCAGAATTGTTTTAAAAATAGAATCCAATTTTCATGGCACTGTTCATCTTCTTCAACAGCCCGAACCAGAGGCCTGAAAACCTAATTTCCTGTAGCTTTTCCAAGCTATTTCCCAGCCACCCAGCCATCTCCCTAGCCGGCCACAACCACCACCACCTCCGTTGAGGCGAGGGCTATCGTCGGGCGGCGGCACGGCCGCCGGAGAGGCGGTTTCCGGCGAACCCGCCACCATGAAATTTTTGGAAAACCATGAATACGCTCACCCGATCTGGCTCTTTTGAGCCCGATATCTCTCCTAACGATTCCTAAGATCTATCCGCAGAAGATGAGGGAGGGGAGGACCTTGTTCGCGGGTTGAAGGCGTGCAGAGCGTCGGGAAGCCATTTGCGCGGTGGTGGCGTCGCCGGAAATTCTTCAACAGCAAGGGGGAAGTCTGAAACAGTTTGAGGGAGTGTAACCTTTTCCTCTTGCTCTTAGGAATCTTTTATAGATCAGCAAATGGGGAGGGGAAAGGATGAAACGTTGGAGATGAAACGTTGGCGGCCATTAATAACACCCTTATGACGTTTCGGTTATGACGAATGGCAGTTGGAAAGTTGGAGATGAAGAGGTGTTTGCCAGGTGGCAATTTCCTATTGGACCCACTTTTCCTTAATTATTAACATAATTAAAGTAGGGAACGACCCATAAATACTCTTGATTTTTATTCCCCTAGTCAGAATTTATTATGGCGTCGGTTACCGAAATTTCCAACCTGGCTGTCATTTCGGCCTTAGTCACCGGCGTGACACATAGGTCACGGGCATGACAGGCCCGGTTAGCCATTTCTGGGTTCGACGATCGTCGAACTGAGATCGACGATCGTCGAAGGATGGTCACGGGCGTGACACCTGGGTCACGGGCGTGACAGGCCCGTGTGGCCAAATCTGGTTCGACGATCGTCGAATTGGGATCGACGATCGTCGAGCGTGTCACGCCCTATATCACGGGCTGACATGTGGGTCACGGGCGTGACATGCCAGGTGACTAATTCTGGTTCGACGACGTCGAACTGGAATCGACGATCGTCGAGCGTGTCACGCCCTATGTCACGGGCGTGACATGCCCGTGGGGCCAATTTTGGGTCGACGACCGTCGACCTGGAACCGACGATCATGGTCACGCCCTATGTCACGGGCGTGACATGGCGGGTCACGGGCGTGACAGGTCTGGTGATTAATTCTGGGTTCGACGATCGTCGAACTGAAATCGACGATCGTCGAATGTGGTCACGCCCTATGTCACGGGCGTGACGGGTCGGTCACGGGCGTGACCAACCCGTGACCCGATTTCTTGGTCGATTTATTTCAAGTTTTGGGCTCCTTGGGGTTCTACCACAACCATCAGACTCCTAGGGGTCTAGCCGGAAATGGGATGTTACTAATAGACAGGGTACAATATATGTATATAAGCACGAGTATAAACAAGCAAGTGGTATAACATGTAGTAAGATATTATAACATTTCTACCATCTATCACAACATATGAATATAGAGTTATAATAGAAAGTAACTCAACTTATATGGATGCCCATACAAGCATATATGTTGAGTATCGTTCAGCAGTAAGTAACTCATCGTATTAGAGTGCCCATACAAACTTATACTATGAGGGACTTGTGTTTGTAATGAGGTGCAATGTTATGTATGCGATGCAATGACTCACCCATGATCACGCACAAGCAATCGCTATGTCGACACAGACTAGTAGTTCCCACTTTTCGAGTAGGTAGCTAACCTCTCAGGAGCCAATCGTCATAGACAAACAGTGTCAGTAGAACGGCAATTCAACTACTAAGTGGGTATCCACACTACTTCACTTAGGCCTCCGTACGCCTCAACGCTAAGAATATAATAGCTGAGCCCTTGCGTACTACGGCCTAGTATGTTCACTTGGGTAGATGTGCACCAAGATCCTAGCCTCGAACTGGCTTATGCGTGACAGGGAAGGAACCTCGGAAATAAGCACGAGGGTCAAGCCCAACCGTTCACTTGGTACGGATGGCGCCCCGGGACATGAACACCGAGGTACAAGCCCAACCGCCCAAATTCTATCTGTCAACTCTCATCAGTATGACGATTTGCGAGCCCGTAGACCTGCCACACTATCCTTAACCCAGGATTACGACACCGCGTGTTGAACACTCCGCATGCAATTCCAAAACACCGTGACATGGAAGGAGCCTCGGAGAAAGCATGAGGACCAAGCCCAACCATCCACTTGGCACGGTAGGAGCCCCGGGACGTGAACACCGAGGAACAAGACCAACCGTCCAACTTTACTCATCTCAACACCATCCCGACTAGTGACGGCCAACGCCGCACTTACTAACTTCCACAACGCTACCCGTAGGGAGACGACTCTCTAAGAATTTGACTACCAAATTTCATTCTATCAATTCAATATACATATGGCCATAGTTTATTCATTTATATGTCATACCAAATGATTTCAACATCTTAAAACAAAATGCGCATAAATGATAATCTACCAAGTTATATCAAGTCATTTTGTTCGACTCAAGCTTGCTTCACAACTCATTATACAAATTCAAATTAACAAACTTCAACCTTCAAAACACTATGATGGTTATCATAAAAGAGTTCACCCGAACCTCGAATTAGATTGCAACATTAATTCCACCGAATCTAAATCCATGTTATACACTACCCAGAAATTTTTGTACAGAATAAATCTGGAAAGCAACATCAACCGAAGATTATCGTGGCTACAGGAATCCGGTGAGTTATTGTAACTCCTCGATGGAAAGTTCTTCCCATCGGCTACAAATTTCATGATCAGCCCGCAACCCAGATCAGACTATAACCCACATGAAATTGGCTCCAAAGCCTACAGCGTACAAAATATAATTTCCGTGCGCTTAGGTTACATCCCTTACTTTGATTAAACATTTCCGTGGCTACAAACTTCACCTTAAGGCATGTAACCACTCATTGGGAAGGTAATTTCAAGGACTTCAAATTTTGTGTTTAGTCAAAAGCCCAGATCGGATCATTTCTTGCCTGAAAACAGCCAAGAAATTTGCGGCGTGCAAAACACAGTTCTGCACGCATCTTGAAGCAGAATGAACGATATCGGTTTATCTTCCTCCTCAAGCCGATCACCCCAAATCGCAAAAAAAAGTTCCTCCACCCTTATTCTCCCTCTCAAGACCATTCATCTTCACGAATCCACCCCCATCATCACTTTGAAGAAGGGGAGGTTGAAGATGACTAAACGTTAAAACAAAAGTTCTAGATAGGCCTTCCTAAGAAACCTTCTCCTCACACATCAAGACTCATTTTAGCCGATGTCTCGGCTAAGAATATCTAAGGATCTAGCACCAAGGGTGAGGGGAGGAAGCTCACCTCATTTCCAGTGGTACCACCATTTTCGACCATGGATCTTGTCATCGTCCTCGGCGGCATCGCATTTTCCTTGACGGCGGTGGCATTTCTCCTGCTCCAAGGTTTGCTCCAGCAAGATCTCCTCCTCAAGGAAGTTATCTCAGGAAAAAGGGCTGGAATGAAGAGTGAAAACGGCTAGAGTTTTACTTTTCCTTTTTATAGAGAAGTGACATGGGTAGGGACACGGCCGTGTACTTACCCGTGTCCTACTCTGGCGAAATAGCTTGACTGCCATTTCGTTCTCCTACAAAGGTACTGACACGCCCGTGACTGTACCCGTGTCCAAGAGACACGGCCGTGATTCTGGCCGTGTCGACACCCGTGTCCTGCTTGGGGCACTGCTCGTTTTGCTTGCCTTGGAGCACACTGGTTGTAAGATCCGACCCCCCCCCCCTCTCCGGGGAGTTAACCCGGATTTTATGCCAAGAACCACCGCCTTACGGTACACTAACATACGGGTTAGTCGACACCGCAAGTTGCCGATTATACAGGCTAGTATGATCATAAACCTGTTCGGCCAATATGAGAAACAGAAGTAAACAAAAGAGTAAAACATCATAGTTCACAGCCACAGTAATAATCATATATATATCAAATGAAAAGTACAACAATATTGTTAAAAGTAGCGAACAAACGACTAGAGCAGAGAATAAACGACTAGAAAACAAGCCGGAACTTTGAATAATTGAAATTTTATTATCCAAAAAGATATCATTTACAAAGGTATGGCCTCCCTTTTATAGAATGGAGGAGAGAGAGAAGAATACAAACTAACAATGTGGGACTAAAGCTATACAACAGATCTGGGCGGCTAGAATAAGAGACCGGAACAGGCCGCGCGGTTAGACAATGTTCTAACCGCTCGGCAATACTAGAACCAAGAGAGAGATGCGGTAGGAGACCGCTAGACCGGCCGGTTTCTAAGCCGCCAGAGATAAGCCGTCAGACCGCCGGATACCATACGGCGACAGCCTGGAAATCAACCCGCCAACCTCAATCCGCCAGACCGCCCGGTCAACAACCCGCCAGGCTCAAACCGCCAGACCGCCCGGTCTCATACTTCGACACTCCCCCTCAAGCTGGAGCATAGATATCAATCATGCCCAGGTTGTCACAAATGTGGAAGAAGGAAGTAGAAACCGGCTTGGTGAAGATATCAGCCAACTCTTTGTCGGAGGTGACGAACGGAGTGCAAATCTGTTTCTTCAAGACCTCTTCTCGGATGAAATGGCAGTCGACCTCTATATGTTTCGTTCTCTCATGGAAGACTGGATTTTTGGATATGTATATAGCGGCTTTGTTGTCACAAAACATAGGCAGAGGATAGTTGTAGACCTCTCCTAGGTCAAGCATGAGAGCCCGCAACCATTTTAACTCACACGTGGTTGACGCCATACTCCGGTATTCGGCTTCTGCACTGGACCTTGAGACAACAGACTGCTTCTTGCTCTTCCAGCTCACAAGATTACCTCCAACAAATGTGCAGAAACCCGATGTAGATTTACGGTCACCTTTATCATCCGCATAGCTTGAGTCTGAGTAGGCTTCAATTCTCAGATGACCATGCTTCTGAAAGAGTAGCCCTTTCCCTGGTGCTGCTTTGACATACTCTAGTATCTTCAAGGCAGACTGAAGATGTCATTCCCTGGGAGCTTGCATGAACTGACTGACCTTGCCTACAGCATAGGCAATGTCGGGTCTGGTCACCGTAAGATAAATGAGTTTGCCAACCAGACGTCTATACCTCGTGGCATCGGATATAAGCGGTGAGTCATCTGTCCATGTTTTGTCTTCTCCAGTGGCCATGGGATACCGGGCCGGTTTGGCCCCGGTCAATCCTGCCTCTTGTAGAAGATCAAGCGCATACTTCCGTTGGGAGAGAACCAACGAGTCGGGCTTCCGAGAGATTTCTATCCCCAAAAAATATTTCGGGGAGCCCATATCCTTCGTGACAAGGTGTTGACGGAGGTGTTTCTTTGTCAAGTCCACCCCAGCCTGGTCATCGCCGGTAAGAAGGATATCATCCACATACACCGCCAAAACCACAAGGCCTAATGCGGTTTTGCGAATAAACAATGAGTGATCGGCGGAACTTCTTGCAAAGCCAATTGCAGCCACAATGCCACTAAACTTGTCAAACCACGCCCGAGGGCTCTGCTTTAGGCCATAGATGGCCTTCTTCAACTGGCATACTCGTGTCTCCCCCTGAGCAACATACCCTGGAGGTTGCTCCATATAGACGTCCTCCTGAAGATCCCCATACAGAAAAGCATTCTTGACGTCAAGTTGAGAAATTTCCCACTCCCTGTTGACGGCCACAGAAAGAAGAACCCGGATGGTGCTGAGGCGAGCAACCGGAGAGAAAGTGTCAAAATAGTCAACTCCATAAGTCTGAGTAAAGCCTTTGGCCACCAGGCGGGCCTTGTAACGATCCACAGTGCCGTCCGGGCGAAACTTCACAACGAACACCCAGCGGCAGCCAACCACATCAGTACCGATCGGTGGAGGAACAAGGTTCCAGGTACCTCTTTCAGTAAGAGTGGCAATTTCCTCATCCATGGCAGATTTCCAATGAGGAATAACAAGAGCCTCCTGGTAAGTGCGGGGAGTGGTGGTAGCCGAGATGGCCAAAGCAAAGCACCTGCGAGAGGGAGTAAGCCGATCATAGGAAACAACAGCCGCAAGCGGGTGTTGGGTACACGCCCGCACCCCTTTGCGAAGGGCAATGGGACGATCCAGGTCGTCTTGTGCCTCAGGGACCGGAGCATCCGTGGCAGAGAAAGCTGGCCCGGGACTAGAGAGAGACGGCTGCGGAGACGAAGGAGGGGAGATAATAGGGAGAGGAGGAGACGGAGGAGGAGACGACATAGGAGGGGAGACGTCGACTTGTGTGGAAGGCTCACAGAGAGATGGTGGAGAGTCAGAGACAGCAGGAGGAGGTGAAGATGGGAAAGAAAAGTAGGAAGCATTTTCAAAGAAGGTGACGTCTGCGGAAACAAACTGTTTGCGCAGAACGGGATCAAAGCAACAGTAGCCTTTTTGAGTTGTCGAGTAACCCAAAAAGACACATTTGGTGGAGCGGGGGGAAAGCTTGTCGCGGGTAGCAGACGGAGCATGCACGAAGGCCGTACACCCAAAGATACGGAGAGGAAGAGGAAAGGGTTCCTTGGTCGGGTAGAGAATGGAGAAGGGGGTCTTGCCGTGAAGAACAGAAGAGGGAATGCGATTGATGAGATAGCAGGCAAGAAGAACAGCATAGCCCCAATAGGAGCGAGGCACCTGCATCTGTGTCATCAGAGTGCGAGCGATATCGAGGAGATGGCGATTTTTACGTTCCGCCACCCCATTTTGCTGGGAGGTGTAAACACAGCTGGTCTGATGAATAAGACCATGTTGCATACAAAAAGATGAAAACTCATGACTGAGATATTCTTTAGCATTATCAGAGCGCAATACTTTAATAGAAATAGCAAACTGAGTTTTAATCATATTATAAAAAGATTGCCATACAGATAAGAGTTCAGAGCGATCTTTTAATAGATACACCCAGGTACATCTGGAGAAATCATCAATAAAAGTTACAAAGTAAAAACTACCCCGACCAACGGTGGGAGTAGGAGCAGGACCCCAGATATCAGAATGAATGAGATCAAAAGGGCGGGAGGAACCACGGCCTTGCTTTTGCGGGAAGGAGGAGCGGTGATGCTTGCCAAGCTGACACGCATCGCAGTTGAGCGGAGGACTGGTTTGAGGTAAGTGGGGAAGAAGCTGATGCAGAATCCGAGGAGGAGGATGTCCAAGGCGAAGATGCCATTGAAGCAGATCAGTAGACGAGGAAGAGAAGGCGGACAGAGCGGAAACATTGTCGAGGAAGTAGAGGCCGCCGCTCTCAGTCCCAGTAGCAATCGTCCGTTGGGTCCTCGTGTCCTGAAAACAACAAGAAGTAGGAGTAAATAATACAGAGCACTGAAGTTGCTTGCATAAAGTAGTAACGGAGAGTAAATTGCAAGGGAACTTCGGGACATAGAGAGTGTCCGCTAAGCGAAGCGAGGGAGTGACTTGAACCATGCCCGTTCCCTGAACCGGGGAAGACGAACCATCCGCAACGAGAACCGGGGGTAACCGATCATGCGTCTCTAGGAGAGAGAAGCAGTGAGGGTTTCCGGTCATGTGATTTGTAGCACCAGAGTCAATGAGCCATTTACCTTGGGTAACGACGTGTGCACTACCTGAGGTGGTGGCCACAGAAGTAGACTGCCGAGAGGAGGCGGAGGTTGAGGAAGAAGTATCACCGGAGGGACGAAGATGAGGATGTTTCTGCCAGCAGCGGTCAACAGAGTGGCCGGTACGACCACAGTGAGAGCAGAGGAACCTTGACGGACCGCGCGTGCCAGATTGGCTGCGACCACTATTGCCACCCCGCTGGACTTGGTGAGCATAGGAGTCCGGTGGAGGAGGGGAGGACAATAGAGGACGTTGGAGCAGTGAAGTAACAGCGGCGATGCGAGCTGCGGTGGCATCCAAGGTGGGAGACTCGGCTTCGCCCAAGATCTGCTGGCGGATCATATCAAAAGACTCAGGAAGCCGGAGAAGATAACAAACAACCAGGAGTTCCTGGAAGTGTTTGTGCTGTTCGGCCAAGTCCGCGGAGAAGGGGCGATTCTGGAGGATTTCGGCTCCAAGAGCCTGAACTTGCTGATAAGCCGCAGCAGGAGACATGGAAGGGCGAGCGAAGAGATCCGCGTAGAGAGTATAAATGCGGGATGTCTGGGCCACCTTTGAGTAGAGAGCAGCAAGGTGAAGCCACGCGGTCTTGACCGTCTCATCATGGCGTATGACAGGAAGACATTCATCGGAGAGGCTGTTAGCCAACCACGTGCGGACAAGCGCATCACTGGCATCCCAGTCATCAAATTCAGCAGAGTCTGAGGGAGGAGGGTCATCGGTGAGGTGATGACGTTTGCGTTGAGAGCGGAGAAGAAAAGTGAAGGAGACGCTCCAATCCGGATAGTTGGAGCCAACAAGTTTAGAAACCGTGCCAAGGTTGCCAGAGGGTGTAGGAAGCGGCGCCGGAGTGGCGATAGGAGTGGTGGTGGTGGAGGTCTCAGAAAGGGCCATAGGAGACAACTGCGAGAGGCCGCGCGGTTAGAATATAAGCCGTGCGGATAGAAAGAAGACGAGCTGCGGCGGTCACGATGTTAGACACCAGCGGCCAGAGAAGCCACGACCAAGCCGCAGGTCCAAGACGGGGAAGAGGTCGAACGGCTAGAAGATAGACCGCGCGAACGGAAAAGGCGAATAAAGAAGCAGGTCGCGACGAACAAGGAGATAGGTCGCTGCGACAGAAAGGCAGGAGAAGGAGGACGCGCGGACAGGGCGCAAACCGCGAGAACAGGTCGCGAGAAGAAGGAGCAAGCCGCGCGGACAGGGCGCACAGAATCAGGAGGAGAAGATCGATCCCTCTGATACCATGTTAAAAGTAGCGAACAAACGACTAGAGCAGAGAATAAACGACTAGAAAACAAGCCGGAACTTTGAATAATTGAAATTTTATTATCCAAAAAGATATCATTTACAAAGGTATGGCCTCCCTTTTATAGAATGGAGGAGAGAGAGAAAAATACAAACTAACTATGTGGGACTAAAGCTATACAACAGATCTGGGCGGCTAGAATAAGAGACCGGAACAGGCCGCGCGGTTAGACAATGTTCTAACCGCTCGGCAATACCAGAACCAAGAGAGAGATGTGGTAGGAGACCGCTAGACCGGCCGGTTTCCAAGCCGCCAGAGATAAGCCGTCAGACCGCCGGATACCATACGGCGACAGCCTGGAAATCAACCCGCCAACCTCAATCCGCCAGACCGCCCGGTCAACAACCCGCCAGGCTCAAACCGCCAGACCGCCCGGTCTCATACTTCGACAAATATATAGTCCAAAATTAGTAGAATAATAAAATTGAGTAATAAGGGCTTATGCCCAGTACATCAAATCAAATCTCTCACTCTCTCAAATCCAAAAGAAATGGAATCTAATCATCTAAACTCATCCCACCTGAGGACACGCAGTAGTAATAGTAGTAGTAGTAGTAGCCGGTGGTAACGGTATCTGCTCCTCAAGTCCTGCTACCTCGTCGTGCTGGTGCTCCATCTCCTTGAGCTCCTAAAATGATATGGTCACCGACCATTTGTCAAAAGACTATGTCATTTCTTCCTCACCTCTCCCCGCAACTCCTAGGTACCGTGCAGGAGGACGAAGCGGAGGACAATAAGGGGTATCAATATAAAAACAAGTTATAGTGGCACTAGCTAGCAGTATTGTTGAGAGTAATTTGCCAGCAGGACCGTGTGTGTGGGACCGCCCCCGTGGCTTTCCCCATCGCGTTCCTGGTCTGGGTGTTGACCCCGGTGGGCCCCCTGTGTGGCGGAATATCCCCGCGGTTCTGTGGTTGGGATTAGTCCCACATCGCCCGCAGCGCCTGCTCCTCCGTGTTTATGTACCCCGCCACCCTTCATCTCAACACCTGGGTTATGAGATGTGATATGGGTTGGCGGGTTCTCACATGGTATCAGAGGTTGTACGGTTGTCCTGCTGCGGGGGTGTGTTGAGAGTAATTTGCCAGCAGGACCGTGTGTGTGGGACTGCCCCCGTGGCTTTCCCCATCGCGTTCCTGGTCTGGGTGTTGACCCCGGTGGGCCCCCTGTGTGGCGGAATATCCCCGCGGTTCTGTGGTTGGGATTAGTCCCACATCGCCCGCAGCGCCTGCTCCTCCGTGTTTATGTACCCCGCCACCCTTCATCTCAACACCTGGGTTTTGAGATGTGATATGGGTTGGCGGGTTCTCACAAGTATATAAAGAGTATAAATGTTCATATTCTAGCAGTTCTATAAATGAAGTAAGTGCAGTAGAAATGAACAGTAAGAAGTAAGTACAGCAGCTAAAGTATGAAGACTAAGAAAACTAAACTACCACTATTCTACCATCACAGAAGTACCCTAATTTATATGAATACTCATACAAACTTATAAGTTAGAGTTTCCTAACTAACTTATCATATAAAAGAGCCCATACTAGTTTATATGATAAGGATCCATGTAGCGTATGACCTAATGAGTATGAATAATTATGCTATGGTTATGCAACATGCAAGTACAACACACGCACTGGACTCTGAGATCCCAGACCTTTAGTTCCCACTTTTCGAGAGCTTGCATCACTCTCAGGTACCACCGTTATGGCTACGGCAGCAGCGGATCGGGCTTCTCCGCTTTCTAGGCGGGTATACACACTACCAGGCCTAGACCACCCTTGTACGCCTCTGTACACGTACCAAGTGCACTCTAGAGTCTCTTCATACTAATTGCTTTGTGCCTGCCAGACTTTTAGGTCAGGTATACGTCTTCGGGGATTGTCTGCCTTACCGCAGTAATAAACAACATACTGGCCCTTACACCCGTACACCTCACCCAAGTCACCGTACTGCCATCGGTGTGACGATTGGCCAGTTCCGCATGACCCACCACAATTAGTTTACTTACATGCAATGATTTAACCCGAGCCCCCGGCTCGCAAGACCAACCTGTCCTGGCATAAATCTCTCGAGCCTTCAGCTCGCAGGACTAACCAGTCCTGAATCTCTCCAACCCAACACAGGTGAGAATACACATCAATTTCAGTTCCCTCATATCCATCATGGGTGAGCATGTGTATAATTTCCCTTAGCCTAGTATACTACTCTTGTCTACCAATTATTAAACTTCGTAGTTTAGGGTTAATCCCAAGACTGCCAAAGGTATGCCCAATGAAGGGGTCTCGAAGGCACTAGGAACCAAGATGGAATTAAAAATCCAAAGTTTCCTTTCGCAAGGATAATTACTTTTAGTTGATGTCTACCCATTATCCACTCTCAACTCTCCTTATTACTCTTGAGCGATCCAAATGACATAAGTTGTTATCGGGGAGGGCGACGGTCTTCTGCCGACCTCCACTCTAATTGTTACCCAATGACTTGCACTTTACTCTCATCACTAAGACAACACTACCCACCAGAGTTATACTTCCAATCGTAATCTCTAACTCAATTGTCGATCTATCCCCCGGTGGGCCTTATGGTATAACCTATTTTTACTATGCGCAGACCGTGACCTAATACCACCCCGAATTCGAACTTCCAATTCCTTGGGCCATAAACCCCTAATAATTTATCCTAGGGTGGTATGGACTAATGAAATGAGCAGATTGATTTTCATAACTTTCCTAGGTCATTAAGGCTTCTAATTAAATCATTTAAATTAATTCCCTAGGTCACTTTACACATAAAGTAGTACAATTTATAATCCACTGACCTAAGGAATTTTTCTTGGGTTGTATATTGATAAAATATTGTTGTCTACAGAGTTTCATAATTTTCCTTGGATTATTTATATTTATTCCTTAATTAATACATAATCCACATAATTACCATTTTCCAAATGATGTATATGGAATACATAAGCCAAAATTCCAGGAAAATTACAGAGCATATATATCATTTATTTATGACTAATGGCAAAGTTTCTTTAACCTCTATAGTGTAATGGCCTATCAAATTCCATTCTTAAGTATTTACTAAAATTCCAATATGCTAATTAAAAAATTATCAATACTGATAGTTTTACTTTCAAGACAACCTAAACACCTAGAGGGGGGGTGAATAGGTTCTAATTGCTTGTTTATACTTCTAGGCAGAATTCAATAGCAGAAATAAAACATTCAGCACAGCAATCACAGAAATTGAAACATCACAGATTGCACAATGTTTTATAGTGGTTCCCCAAGGTTTGGGTATATCCACTTTCCCCCTTCACCTATCTAGCAGTATGCTAGATTCGGCCAAACTTCCACTATTCTCAGATCCGCAGATCCTACAGCTCAGAACCTGGATAGGTTCCTACAACTCAGGCTCAACAGCCCTACCTCAGTCTTGCCTCAAGGCCTACTACTCAGAGAAGAACCTTCTCCTACACTCAGGCAAATAGCCCTACCACTCAGAGATCACCTCTCTTACACTCAGCCTTTATAACACAGGCTTACAACTCAGATCTGTATAAACAGATCCTATAGAAATTTAGAAAAGATATTTTAATGTCTTGCCTTTGTTGAGAGAGAAGAGGACAAGACACTTCTTGATCAGCTGATGAAATCAACTGAATCTGAGCTTTCTTCAAAGCTTCTTGAATCTGAACTTAGCTGAGTTGATTTACAAACAGCTTCTTGAGAAACCACTGATGGCTTCCTTCTTCTTCTTCAAGATGACTGGATCCCTCTCTATCCAACACCTTTTCTGATACTTCAGACTTCTTCTTCTTAGATCTTCTGATTAAGATCTTCTTTAGAGCTTAGCACTTTCTTGAATTGAAACTTCAATAGGATCGTAATCATTTTTTTTCTTCTTAGATCTACTTCTGTTGTTGTTTAATTTCCTTCTGAATATGTCTATTTATAGACTTTCTTCATGGTAACCGGCTGATCCGGTTTCTAACTGTTTTCTGACAGGTCTGACAGCTTCAGTTAAACCGTGGCAACCCACAGCTGTCAAGTCTTCAAACAGTTCATGTACCTTAGCCTTGAACAGCAAAATGTCGAGACAGTCTGTCAGAAAGTGTCGAGACCAATCTGTCTATCTGTGTCGACACAAGTGACTTTGGTGTCGACACAGTCTTTGATGATGTCGACTAAGTTGCCTTTAAGTCGACACAACTACTTCAGAAAATAACTTGGTCTTGGCTCTGCAATGTGTCGACAAAAGTCCTGTGTGTCGACACAGTTGTTGTAGATTCAGAACTCAGTATGTGTCGACTCAGCCTTCAGGTGTCGACACATCAATCTTCAATTCTGCCAAAATGTGTCGACTCAGTCTTCTGGTGTCGACACAAGCATAGTCGACTTCTGCCAATATGTGTCGACTCAATCTCAAGGTGTCGATACATCCTCCCTGTGTCGACACAGTTGAGGTCGACTATCTTCTTCTGTGAGTCAACTATCTTTCTCTGGTCGACTATCTTTTACTAGTCGACTATCTTCCACTAGTCGACTATCTTTCTCTGGTCGACTATCTTTCACTAGTCGACTATCTTTCTCTAGGTGTCGACTATCTTTCACTGTGTCGACACTGCTTCCCAGTGCTGAGGTCGACGATTTTCTTTATGTGTCGACACTGCTTCCCAGTGTCGACATAAATGTGATCGACTATCTTTCTCTGTGTCGACACATATTCTGAAGTGTCGACACAAATATTCTGAAGTGTCGACACAAATATTCTGAAGTGTCGACACAAATTTTCTGAAGTGTCGACACAATTTCTTCTGGTGTCGACACGTGGACTTAGAATATTTTTCTGCATTCTTTAATACTTCTTCACCTGTACATGTCAACTCAAAACAACATCAAATACACCTTGATGTATATCATTGAGCTAAGTTGGGCTTCTTCAAATCAGGTACACATTTTCCAATGTACCCAACAAATACATCCAAAAATTTTGGGATAAATACACAAGGCTAATCATTAAAATATACAATGCTAGAAATAATTCAAAAATTTCTGATATGTATTTCCATCAATTCATGAATAATTGCAATAAGGGTAAATGGTAATTTTAATACATTTTACTCCAAAAGTTCTCAAACAGAAGGATAAAATTTTCATAAGTTAATAATATCCTCCATTTAAACTTGACAGAATATGGGGATTTTTGCTTGATCAAAACCTATTTTTCCAATTTATTTTCAAAAAGGGGTATATTTTTAAAAATTCTAAATAATGGGATTTTTAATCCCAAAAATCCCATAATTAATCTCAGGGGTGAAATTTACCCTAATGGACCTCTGGAATCCATTCCATGATTTTTGGATGCCTCAATTAGGCTGAATGTACAACATATCATTTATTGCTATTTGCACCCCAAGCCGATACATAGCCAACACATGCAAGTGGATTAACCCAACATGCAGTTGTCCAATTATGCTGAAATTTTTATCATGCACATGTGATGTTCTCAAGGACCTTCCACCAAAAGTTTGGGCCATTTTAATGCATATAACTCCAAATATTTCATTTATTTAATTTTTGATATTATGACAAATACTATAGAAAAAGTTGTCCCAAAAATTCCCAATTTTGGCAGGGGATATATATGCCCTAGTAATACACATGCCCAACATTTTGGGACAAGTGGACTTCTGGTTTGGCATGGGCATAATTTTTTCTTTATGCCCTAGCCTACGACCAGCTCTAGCAAAATGGCCCTACAGGTCAGACAACTGGATCAAAACTCAAGTTAAGGGTGGCAAATTAAACTTAACACTACTGGGTACATTTTATATGTTTACCATAATTTCGTGGGATGGCTTTAAGAGCCCTAATTTTCACATGCAAGTTAACTGTAAAAATGTGACAGATTATTTCATTTCATAATATTAAAACCATATTATTTATATATTTAATTTTGCACGAATCTTAAAGTCAAATGGACAGAATCGGTTCATCGTCCCCAACCATTCAACGGCCCAGATTTAGTTTTCATGGGCCATCTTGGCTCGCTATTTCCGGCTAGCTGAGCCGCCACCACCGCCGGCGGATGTCGCCACCACCTTCACTAAGGTGGGGCCTAGCATATTCCGGCGGTGTGGCCGCCAGAGTTGGCTCCTTCGGCGAACCCGAGCAAGAAGTAAAAGCCCAAAAATTCACACCTTGCCCTCATGGCATCGGGCTCAATTGAGCCCGATATCTCACCTAATAGATCTAGACTGCTAGCACAAGTAGAGGGGCGGCGAAATGAACCTGTTCCAGGCCTTGGCGGCGAGTTTGGCGGTCGTTTGCCATAGTATAGGTTCTTCGGCGATCTCCTTCCCGATTCCTTGTTTCTCCACCAAATTCCTTGCTCCAGCTCTCGATTTCAATTTGTTTCCTCCTTCTGAAGCTGTTGGTGGGACTGGTTTGGATTGAGGTGGCTTATACATGGAGTTAACTCCAAGGTGAGCTCAGGCTAAACCTTGGATGCTTCACCCATGGTGCCAAGTGGCCACCCTAGCTCTAAATTCCTCTGAAATACTTCATGTGGCCGGCCAACAAGCTTTGGGCAGAGAGAGCCAAGGCCAAGTGGCCTCACTCCCTCTTAATGCCATATCTCTCTCCTCCTTTCGATGAAATCTCCAAAATACCCCCTTGCATGCATTCTCTTTCCACAACCAGAGGGGTAGGGGCTGTCATTGGTTCCTTGTGCTGCTAATGGGCCTCATTTGGTGGGCTTGGCCCAAAGTAAATGGCTTGGGCATTATTTTCCTTCTTTAGGTCAAATGTTGACGTGGTTGACTTTTTTGGTTGACTTGGTCAACATGATGTGTGGGCTGACCCCACTTGTAGGTCATGAGCCTAATGGCACCACCCAACTTGGGTTTGGTCCAGGGGGTGCCCTACTTAGGCTAATTGGGACTATGAGTATGGGTTTGACCACTTTAGGCCCAATGTTGACTTGGGTTAACCAGGGTCAAAGTGTTGACCTAGTGACATGCCCTAGGGTCCACTTAGATTTTTTTAGGGTTAGGGCAATTTGGTGCGGTCATGGTGTTGCTAGGGTCCCTATTTAGGCTTGTTTTACCTAGTTTGACTTGGGTTCTATAGTGGGCCCCACATATCTACAACCCACTACCTAGGGTCAAACCTAGCTAATTTCCCTAACACCCACCCTATGCCTAACCCAATCTAAGTTAAGTGGCCTAGAAGTAACATGAGATGTTACAAATCCTATAAACAAAAAAAATATTTTTGTCCCCGAAATTTAAGTTCGGGTTTACGGGGTTCTACTTGCAAGAATTATAAGAAACTTTAAAGCATAAATTAAAGTGTACCTAATGTAAATAACTCCTGGTGTTGCTACAACATCAGATCTCTAGGCTACCAGGTGTGCTCCTCCCGTCAATGGTTGGACCACAACACCTTCACGAGAGGGACCTTCTTATTCCGCAACACTCAAACGACCGTATCGTCAATCCGGATTGGCTCCAGTCTAACTGATCCGTCTGGCGCTACTGGTCCGGCTATGGTAGTAATATGCTGTTTCGGCCAAAGGAGAGCTCTTTGCAAGGAAGAGACATGAAAGACGTGGTGTAAGGTACTCAACTCCGGTGGAAGCTGCAGTCGGTAATCCAAGGGGCCTATCCACTCCAAGATCAAGTATGGCCCTATATATCATGGACTGAGCTTCTTGTGCCTCCACACCCGAGAGACACCGTGTACTGGACGAATCTTCAGGAAAACTTTGTCTCCAACCTTGAACTCCACCTTCTAGTGTTGAGCATCATAATACTTTGCCTGCCTGCTCTGGGCCTCTAGTAGCCGATCCCTGATCAAAAAAATCTGAGCCTCCGTGTCTTCCACAAAATCTGAACTAAGAGCTCGAGTGTCCACATCCCGAGCCCAAGATAGCGGTGTCCGACACTTCCTCCCTGTTAGAAACGAACTAAAAACAAGCCGGAACGGGTATAACTGAAATTTTATTATCAGAAAAAGGTATCTATTAAAAGGTATGCCCTCCCTTATATAGAATGGAGGAGAGAAGAGAGAATACAAATAAGAGATGTGGGACTAAAAATTTACAGGACTAAGCGGACTATACAGATCAAACCGCACAGGCCGCGCGGTTAGACAGAAGGGCTAACCGCACGGCTACCACCAGAGAGAGAGAGAGAGACCGCCAGGGGAGACCGCCAGACCGTTCGGCAACCAGACAGCAACAGCACAACAACCAAACCGCTGAGGGAGACCGCCAGACCGCGCGGTCTCCAACTCGCCAAGACAGACCGCCCGGTCACACTTCAACACTCCCCCTCAAGCTGGAGCATATATATCGATCATGCCCAGCTTGTCACAAATATGAAGGAACGAGGCGGATACTGGCTTGGTGAAGATGTCAGCCAGCTCTTTCTCAGAAGTAACAAATGGAGTGCAAATTTGTTCCTTTAAAATCTCTTCACGAATGAAATGACAATCGACCTCAATGTGCTTGGTTCTTTCATGAAAGACTGGATTTTTGGAGATGTATATAGCAGCATTGTTGTCACAGAACATAGGTAGAGGATGGTTGTAGACCTCTCCTAAATCCAGCATGAGAGCCCGAAGCCACTTTAACTCACAAGTGGTCGATGCCATACTCCGATACTCTGCTTCAGCACTGGACCTGGAGACAACAGACTGCTTCTTGCTCTTCCAGCTTACCAGATTTCCCCCAACAAAAGTGCAGAAACCGGAGGTGGACTTGCGATCCCCTTTGTCATCAGCGTAACTCGCATCTGAGTATGCTTCAACCCTCAGATGACCATTCTTCTGAAAGAGCAATCCTTTCCCAGGGGCTGCTTTGACGTACTCCAAGATCCGCAAGGCAGACTGTAGATGGCACTCCCTGGGTGCTTGCATGAATTGACTCACCTTGCCCATAGCATAGGAAATATCGGGCCTGGTCACGGTGAGGTATATGAGCTTACCAACAAGTCGCCTGTACCGCGTAGTATCTGAAAGAAGAGGCGAATCATCTGTCCAGGTTTTGTCTTCTCCAACAGCCATGGGACACCGGGCAGGTTTAGCCCCAGTCAATCCTGCTTCTTTTAAAAGATCAAGGGCATACTTACGCTGAGAGAGGACTAAGGAGTTGCGCTTCCGAGAGATTTCGATCCCCAAAAAGTACTTCGGAGAGCCCATGTCTTTCGTGACTAGATGTTGACGAAGGTGCCGCTTTGTCAAGGCTACCCCTTCCTGATCATCGCCAGTGAGAAGAACGTCATCAACATAAACTGCAAGAACCACCAGTCCCGAGGAGGTTTTGCGAACAAATAGAGAGTGATCGGCAGAGCTGCGCACAAAACCAACGGCCGCCACGATGCCGCTGAACTTATCAAACTAAGCCCGAGGGCTCTGCTTGAGGCCATAAATTGCCTTCTGCAGCCGGCATACTCGTGTCTCCCCCTGAGCAACATACCCAGGAGGTTGCTCCATGTAGACGGCCTCCTGAAGATCACCGTAAAGAAAGGCATTCTTTACATCCAGCTGGGAAATTGGCCAGTCTTTATTGACCGCCACAGAGAGAAGAACCCGTATAGTGCTGAGACGAGCCACGGGAGAGAAGGTGTCAAAGTAATCAACTCCATAGGTCTGAGTAAAGCCCTTAGCAACAAGACGAGCTTTATAACGGTCCACAGTGCCATCCGGGGCAAATTTCACCACAAAGACCCAGCGACAGCCAATGACATCAGTACCGAAGGGAGGAGGAACAAGAGTCCAGGTACCCCGCTCCGTTAGGGTGGCCATTTCCTCATCCATGGCCATCTTCCAGTGAGGAATAGCAAGGGCCTCCTAGTAAGAGCGGGGCGTGGCAGTGGCAGAGATAGCTAGAGCAAAGGCCCTGCGAGAAGGGGTAAGACGATCATATGAAACGACAGCAGTAAGGGGGTGTAGGGTACACGTCCGCACCCCTTTGCGAAGAGCTACAGGAAGATCCAGGTCAGCAAGTTCCTCGGCATCCGGAGCATCCGTGGCAGAGAGAGCTGGCCCGGGAGTAGAGAGCGACGGCGGCGGAGATACGGGAGACGGCCGTGGAGTGGGAGGAGTGGACGGGGATGGAGTAGGGGTGAATATCGTAGTAGGAGACGAGGGAACAAAGGGAACAGCAGGAGAATCAGAAGATGGGAGAAAAGGAGAGGAGTCATCCGAGAAGTAGGAGGTATTCTCGAAGAAGGTGACGTCAGCAGAAACGAACTGCTTACGAAGGGTGGGATCAAAGCAACAATACCCTTTCTGAGTGGTGGAGTATCCCAGAAAGATACATTTGGTGGAGCGAGGGGATAGCTTATCACGGGTGGCAGAGGGGGCATGCACAAAAGCAGTGCATCCAAATATTTGGAGAGGGAGGGAAAACGGCTCCTTGCCCGGATACCAAATGGAGAATGGGGTTTTTCCATGAAGAACGGTGGAGGGAATGCGATTGATGAGGTAACAGGCAAGGAGAACAGCATAGCCCCAATAGGAGCGAGGAACATGCATCTGGGTCATCAAGGAACGAGCGACATCAAGAAGATGACTGTTTTTGCGTTCTGCCACACCATTTTGTTGTGAAGTATAGACACAACTAGTTTGATGAATAATCCCATATTGCATGCAGAAGACAGAAAAATCATGACTGATATATTCTTTGGCATTATCAGATCGAAGAACTTTAATAGAAACATCAAACTGAGTCTGGATCATGAGATAGAAGGATGTCCATACAGAGAATAATTCGGAGCAATCTTTTAACAGATACACCCACGTATAGCGAGAGAAATCATCAATGAATGTGACAAAATATGAACTACCCCGACCAACGTTAGGAGTAGGAGAAGGACCCCAAATATCGGAGTGGATGAGATCAAACGGACGGGTGGATCCACGAACGTGCTTTGGAGGGAAGGAGGAGCGGTGATGCTTGCCAAGCTGACAGGCTTCACAGTTGAGCGGAGGACTTTGTGGAGGAAGGTGGGGCAGAAGTTGACGAAGAAGATGAGGAGGAGCATGACCAAGGCGGAGATGCCATTGGAGAATATCTGTGGAGGTGGAGGAGAAGGTGGAGAAAGCGGAAATGTTGTCCAGGAAGTATAGGCCGCCACTCTCAGTCCCAGTAGCAATCGTCCGTTGGGAGGCCGGATCCTGAAAAGTGCAATTAGTAGAAGTAAAAGTAACAGAACATTGTAATTGCTTGCATAGAGAGGTAACAGATAATAGGTTGCATGGGAACTTGGGCACGTAGAGAGTATCCTCCAAACGAAGAGACGGAGAGACATGGACTATCCCCGTCCCATGAACCGATGATGAAGAGCCGTCAGCGAGAGTAACCGGGGGCAACCGACCATGTGTTTCTAGGAGAGAAAAACATTGGGGATTGCCGGTCATATGAGTAGTAGCACCGGTGTCGATCAGCCATTTTCCTTGAGTAACAACGTGGGCACTACCAGAAGACGTGACCACCGAGGCGAGCGGCTCTGAGGAGTATATGGAAGCCATGATAGGAGGAACAAAAGAACTGCAACGGTCACGGTGACAGCACACCAGTGGCAAGAAGGGCCACGACCAAGATGCAGAGCAAGGCAAAAGGGAAGCACAAGCCGCGCGACACAATAGGAGGTCGCGGCGACTAACAAGCAGGAGCGGCTAAAGGAAGAGCCGCACAGAGGAAAAACAAGCCGCTGCGACTAAGAGACAGGTCGCGGGGACAAGAGAGGGCAGCGAAGGAAGAAGGGCAGAGAGGCCGCCTAAACAAGGAAGAACACACGCGAACAGAAAGAAATCACTCGGATAGGAAGAAAAGATCTGCAGCGGTCACGATGGCAGACACCAGCGGCCAGAAAAACCACGACCAAGCTGCAGAACCAAACAGAAGGAGAGAAGTCGGGCGGCTAGCAGACAGACCGCGCGAACAGAAGAGGAGGATATCAGGAGGCAAAAGGAAAACAAGGCAAAAGAGGCCGCGGATACAGGTCGCGGCGACTAGAGAAGAGAAGGAGGGATCGGCGACTAGAATAGGTCGCAAGAAAGAAGCAAGCAACAGATACAGGCCGCGCTAACAGGGCGCAAGCAAACAGGCGGAAGAAACAAGCCGCGGAAAACAGGCCGCGAGAAGAAGAGGCAGGTCGCGCGGACAGAAGCAAAGGAGCAACAAGGCAACAGGTCGCGCACACAGAGGGCAACGACAAAGAAGGCAAGAAGCCGCGCAAACAAGGCGCAAGCAGGCGAAGGAAACAGGTCGCGAGAAACAGGTCGCGAGAAAACAAGCGGAAGAAAGCCGCGCGAACAGGGCGGACAGAATCAGGAGCCAATGATCGATGGCTCTGATACCATGTTAGAAACGAACTAAAAACAAGCCGGAACGGGTATAACTGAAATTTTATTATCAGAAAAAGGTATCTATTACAAAGATATGCCCTCCCTTATATAGAATGGAGGAGAGAAGAGAGAATACAAATAAGAGATGTGGGACTAAAAATTTACAGGACTAAGCGGACTATACAGATCAAACCGCACAGGCCGCGCGGTTAGACAGAAGGGCTAACCGCACGGCTACCACCAGAGAGAGAGAGAGAGACCGCTAAGGGAGACCGCCAGACCGTTCGGCAACAAGACAACAACAGCACAGCAACCAAACCGCTGAGGGAGACCGCCAGACCGCGCGGTCTCCAACTCGCCAAGACAGACCGCCCGGTCACACTTCAACACTCCCATAAAGTGCCTCATATGGAGCCATGCCGATGCTAGCCTTGTGGTTGTTATTGTATGAGAACTCAATCAGTGGTAGCAGCCTCTCCCAAGGCTTCCCCATATCCAATATTCATAGTCTGAGTAGGTCCTCTATAGTCCTGTTTGTCCACTACATCTGGCCGTCGGTCTGCGGATGGAAGGCAGTGCTAAAAGTGAGTCTGGAACCTAAGTAAGCATGCACTTCCCTCCACTCCCTAGAAGTGAAGCGTCCGTCTTTGTCCGAGACAAAAGACCTGGGGATGCCATGATATCTGATGAACTTCTCCACGAACACTCTCACCAAAACTTCAACTGGAGCATCCTTCCTGACCGGAATGAACTGCGCTACCTTGGTCAGTCTGTTTATAATGACCCTGATGGAATCGTGCCAAGAGTGGGAGAAAGGCAGCCCGTGTACAAAATCCATAGTAATGTCCTCGAACTTCCACTCTGGGACTGGCAGTGGCTGTAATAAACCTCCCGGGCTCTTGCACTCCGCCTTCACGCGCTGCCAGGTCTCGTAGTGTGTCACAAAATAGATGATCTCCCTCTTTATCTCAGGACAATACATGGTCCTCCGTAAGTCTTCCCACATCTTCGTGATGCTAGGATGCACTGAGTATCTAGTGCAATGTGCCTCTCTGAGTATGTCATCCCGGATATCATCTCCTGCTGGTATGTATACTCAACCACGGAATCGAAGGAGACCATCCTGCAGCGTGTAATCCTCATACTCAGCCCCCTTCCAGTGCGCTGAAAATAGGCTCTATTGCAGCATCCAGTCTCTGATGTTAAACAATGCGCTCTCGAATATCATCATCACCGATCAAGGAGCTCAGGTACTCTTGATACACCACTGGATCGGTCTACGAAACCATGGTAATATGCATATCTTCCATCATGCGTAGCAACTCTATAGACATCACCCGAGGCTCCAGTCCAGAAGTGCCGGCTCTCCTGCTCAAAGCATCCACTACAGTATTTGCCTTCCCAGGGTGATAATGCATCTCATAATCATAATCGCAGAGGAACTCTAGCAATCTCCTCTAGCGCAAGTTTATTTCCTTCTGCGTGTCAATGTACTTGAGATTCTTGTGATCTGAGTAGATATCACAATGAATCCCGTATAAGTAGTGTATCCACGTCTTGAATGCGAATACCACAGCCCCGAGCTCGAGATCATGTACCGGATAGTTATGCCCTTGCTTCTTCAACTGTCGCAAAGCATAAGCAATAATAAGTCCACGCTGCATCAGGACACCACCAATCCCTTGATAAGAGGCATCTGTATAAATTTGGAATCCTTCACTCCCAGATTGGAGTGCAAGGACAGGGGATGAGGTGAGTCAGTCTTTCAGTTTTTGAAAAGCTGCCTCGCACTGCTCTGTCCAATCAAAAACCAAATCCTTCTTCGTCAAGGACGTGAGGGGGAGGGCTATCCTCGAGAATACCTCCACGAACTTGCGATAATATCCTGCTAAACCCAAGAAGCTGGGGATGTCTGATGCTATTTGTTGTCGTGGCCAATTCCGCACTGCCTCTATCTTGGCTGGATCCACTGCCAATCCAGTCCCGCTGATAGTATGCCCCAGAAAAGCGACCTCCTGTATCCAGAACTGGCACTTTGAAAACTTTACATACATTTGAAACTCCCTTAGCCTCTATAAAACCTGTACCAGGTGCTCTGCATGATCCTCCTTTGTTCGGGAGTAGATCAGGATATCATCAATGAATACAATGACGAAGCGATCTAAATAATGCTCGAATACACGGTTCATGAGCATCATGAATGCCGAGGGGGCATTCATGAGTCCAAAAGGCATCACCGTGAACTCGTATAGCCCATAGCGTGAACTGTATCTTGTCATTAGTATATCTTCTTCCCGGATGCGGAGTTGATAGTATCCAGACCACAGGTCTAGCTTATAGAACCAGAAAGCTCCCTGAAGCTGATCAAACAACTCGTCTATCCGAGGCAGTGGATAGGTATTCCGAACCGTCAACCGGTTAAGCTCTCTGTAATCTATACATAACCACAGCGATCCAGCTTTCTTCTTCACAAATAGAACGGGTGCTCCCCACAGCAATGAGCTCGGCCGCACAAATCACGACTCCACTAGCTCCTTAAGCTTAGTCCTGAACTCTGCCAACTCCCTAGGAGCCATCCTGTAATGTGCCTGGGATACTAGTCTCGCCCCCGACACTAACTGAATCCTAAAGTCCAAATCCCGGGCAGGTGGTAGACCGGGAAATTTCTCCAGGAACACATCGGAGAAATCCTGAGCCATCGGGATGTCAGCTATGGAACTCTCTACTACTGCCATCTCGAAGCAAATCAGGTACACCTCCTCCCCATGCTCATAGGCCTTGACAGCCTGTACAAAAGATAAAAAAAGGTGGGGGATGGGACGGATACCTTCAATTGTGACGTAGGAATCTCCATGTCTAAGTGTGATCCTCTTTGAGGGGCAGTCGATCTGGGCATGGTTCCAATGGAGCAAGGTCATGCCCAAAATCAGATCAAAGTCCGACAACCTCAAGACCGCTACCGGAGCCTCGAATGCCTTGCCTCCAATCTCGGCCTCCATGTTGCAGCTATCCGTGGTCTATAGATCTGAGCTATAGGAAGACGCGCCCTCATTTCTAGGCAAGGGAACCTTTCTAAACCCTCTAGTCCTTCAATAAATGTGTCCGACATGAATGAGTGGGAGGCACCCGTATCGAAGAGAGTATGGGCGGGCTTGCCACTGATCATAACTATCCCTAAGTTTTGTTTGAGTTCAAAGATAATGATTATTTCTAAGGTTCTCAAGGTAGTTATTAATGTTGAAAATTCTAAATTTTGCAATAATTAAAGTACCTGTAATCACTTCTTCGGGGTTCCTCTTATCCGTGAGGTCCAGTATATACATTTGTTCCTGGCCACGTCCTCGGCCATGATATGCATGACCTTGGCCTCGTCCTCGGCCATGATATTCATGACCTCGACCTCGTCCTCGGCCTCGACCCTGGTGTGCTGGAGGGGCCACTAGAGGTGGAGGAGGAGGGAATGGGTGGATCTGATGTGGGCACTGCGACCTGATGTGCCCAGCTTGGCCGCATCCAAAGCATGTGATCTTCCTTTAACCCTGATTGTCTTGCGTCATTGATCCTTGCATCTACAGAGGTGGGGGAGCCAATGGTGGAGGAGTCCCCTGCTCCTGCCTATAGTTGGGATGATGACGTCCCCCACCCCTCCTGTATCTAATAACTTTGCCTCTCTGAGATGCCCGGCTACTTTCTCCGGATGATGACCCCTCTAGCAGTCTGTATCCTCTGCCTTGCACCATTAGCTGTTCAGCCTCCAGCTTCTTTGCCATCTCAATAATCTATGTAGTGGTGCCATGCGATATGAACAATAAGGGCTGCCTTAAGGAGTCTCGGAGCCCATGGTAGAATCTTTTTGCATACTTCTGGTCATCCCAGTCATGGAATCCCGTAAATCTAGCCAAGTGGGAGAACTCTCTTTGATATTCAATCACGGATCTGCTCCCCTACTGGAGGTTCAGAAATCTCGCTTCCAAGGCATCTCTGTCTGTGGAGGATACATAGTGCTCTAAGAACACATCACTGAATTCCTCCCAAGAAATATCCATCAGCTCCCTATAACCATATGTAAGGTCTCGTACAGACATCCACCACCTCTTCGCATGAGCCTCCAGTACCGAGGTGGCAAGAGGGACTGCCTGTCTGACTGGTCAGCTGATGCCAGCTAACAACTCCTGAATTGTCTCCAGCCACTCCTCTGTCTTCACAACATCTTCTGTCCTGCGGTACACTGGCGGAGACAGACTCTTAATGGCATTCAACAGTTTCGATCCTAGGTTTGGCAGCTGTGCCGGGGCCTGCTGGGCTCTGAAGGCATCTATGATAGTCATCAGAGTTTGTCCCATCCTTGTCTGTATTAAAGGAGTGGCAGCCGGAGGGGGAGGAACCACATTCTGCGGAGGCTGCATAAAGGTAAGGTAAACGTCAAAAATTGGCCTAACACATTGCTTAATGGACTGTTTTATGTGACTTTTGTACATGGGCACACCATTTCTTCCGCTGCATAGTTTGTCCGCAAAATAAAACTCGAGCGGGGTGTTCTAGTGTTGTGGACTTCTTTCTCATATGATCGATTGTTCAAGTGATACCAGTTTGTAAGATCTGACCACCCTCTCTGGGGAGTTAACCCGGATCTTATGCCCAAAACCGCCGCCTTACAGTGACACTAACACACCGGTTCGTCGACACCGCAAGTCGCCGATTCTGCCGGCTAGTACGATCATAAACCTATTCGGCCAATATGAGAAACAGAAGAAAACAAAAGAATAAAACATCATAGTCCACAACCACAGTACTAATTATAAATATATCAAATGAAAAGTACAACAATATGTAGTCCAAAATGAGTAGAATAATAAAAGAGAGTAATAAGGGCTTATGCCCAGTACATCAAATAAAATCTCTCACTCTCTCAAATCCAAAAGCAGCAGAATTTAATCATCTAAACTCATCCCACATGAGGACGCGCAATAGTAGTAGTAGTAGCCGGTGGTAATGGTATCTGCTCCTCAAGTTCTGCCACCTCGTCGTTGATGAGTTGTAAATATACCTATATTTTCTTATTTTATTTAAGTCAATTTTGTTTATTTTTTGTTTTTTTATTGGTTTTATTCAATAAATTGCTTATTTTTGTAAATATTATTTCTAACTTAGCTTTATTTTTATTTCAGAAAAATTCCAGAAAAATTCCAGAAAAAGTCAAAATGTTGACTGACACGCCCGTGTCACATGACCGATGATGAGTCCTCTTTATATACCTATTTTCGGACTCATCTGGGCTTATTTCCTTGTCTTTGCACACCGTTTAGCGTCATTTGCACTCCTTTTGTTTCGCTACGGTTTTCCACGCCCTGTGCACCTTTGTTGCCCATTTTCTGTGCTTGTGTGCATTTACTTTCTGGCTATGTTTATCACTGTTTGCTGTGGCTGCCGCGATCGATGCCCCGTGCAGTTTTCCTGCAGGTTTGGGGATCGTGAGGGCATTCGGGATAGGCGTTTCACTATTTTTGGCAAAGGAGTCAGTGGTCGTGCGTTTTTACCCACGCACGACCATCGACCTCCTGGCGCACGATCAGTGATCGTGCGCAGCCCGGTCTCATTTGTGAAACTCTGTCTTGAACCTTCCGCACGATCACTTGCCATACCGCGCACGACCACTGCTCGTGCGCCGCCGATCGTGCGCAGTCATACCCATTTTGCAAAGTCTGTCTGGCTATTTCCACACGATCATCAGCCTTGCCTGGCACGATCACTGATCGTGCGCTGCTGATCGTGCGCGACTACTGATTTTCTGATGCAGTTTTGCAGGTTGCTCACGCACGGGCGCTGACCTTGGTCGCGCACGATCACTGGTCGTGCGCCAGTGGTCGTGCGCGCTATTTATTCTGCAAGCTATAAATACGCTGTTCCGCGAATTAGGGCGAGACGATCATTACGGAACCTTCGCCAGTCCGCCGTTTCACCCTCCAGCAAGTCCCATTCACCTCCACCTTCATCCATACCAACGGGAGGACCTTCTCCGGTGATTCCGAAGCATTTCGCCTCCTCCGGCGATCCTCCCGGCCATTGAAGCATTCTTCTCCGAGCTCTCCACCAAGGAAGAAGACGAAGCACCCCTAGAGAACGGAGTTACAGGCCCTCGAGGTGACAGCTCGGTGGTACCGGAAGCCCTCCTCGGACTGCGCTTGGAAGCGGATTGACAACCCGCACCTCCGGCCAACAACCGCGGTGGATCTTCAATCTCATGGTTGTGCATTTTCTCTCTTTTTCTTGTTGTATGAAATGTTTGTGCTTGTAATGGACATCAACTTCTAGCATTATTGTTATCAGTTGTATTGCATCTTGCTCTTGAGATTTATTCTTTGATGCGCCTCACTTCATCTCGCTCCACTCCACATGTTCGTTTCACTCAAGCTTGCTCCGCACTAATCACCTCACTCGCTAGATTTCCGTCCACTCGCCAATCGAAGTACGGCATCGCGGCCGCTACATCCATCTCGCCTTAAGAAGCGGTGATTGCGACCCGCATAGTTTACATTAGTGTAATCGGTCGTAAGACCACCAACAAAAACACCTTTCTTTTCTGTTTATTTAAATTAACTCTCATAACGATAGTTTTAGAGTCTAGATCGTTCGACGCCAATTGCATTCCTCAAGAGACCGACATCCGGGGATTCATTCCCAACTTTATTACTTGAGCGACCGGTACGCTTGCCGTATTTTACGCGCATCAACCGACACGCCCGTGTCATGCCCTCGACGATCGCCGACCACAGGTGCCAGCTCGACGATCGGCGATCATCAAACCCAGCTCGACACGCCCCTAGACACGCCCGTGTCAAGGTGTGACACGGGCGTGACCTTGCCACCTGGCCCGACGTGACGCGCGCGACTTTGCGGCCGGACCGCGCCAAGATCGACCTCCCTGACACGCCCCAGTCACGCCCGTGACTGACACATGTCACGCCCGTGACCTAGGGTGTGACCGCCACGTTTTCAGCCGAAGTCAACTTTCCAGTCAAGTCACCCGATCAGATCATGAATAGTGTCGACACGCCCCCTGTCACGCCCTAGTCACGGGCGTGACCAACCCGAAAATTTGCCTATAAATAAGAGCTTCCAGGAAGCTTATTTTGTCCACTTTTTTGACCACTTTGCTTAGGGGAGGTGCTGCCCATTTGGATTCCATACTTATGTAAGGAGAATTTCTCCCCCCTCTCTCTCTCTCTTAGTTTGTATTAGGGTTTTTGCTTTAATAAAATTTGAATTTTTCTCTCTTCATTAGTATGAAAAATCCATTTGAATGCGCCTACTTAAGCAATTTTTCGTTCATCTTTTTGTGTTTCTTTAATGTTTTTATTTTTATAGCTTTGATAACTTAGTTAGATTAAGGATTTATCGGCATTTCTAGCCGTTGTGCCGTCCGTTTAGATTTCATTTTCTGCACTTTTTAGCTTTAGCTTTTTCTTCTTTATCATTTTCATTCATATAGGTTTTATAAAAACTCCCCTAAAGGTGTTCGTTTTTATTTTTCTTTAACTTAGGCTCTTAGGAATGTAAAACTTCTCGTTCCGTTTTAGTTTTATTCTCACTTTTTTGGAGGTTTTATAAAAACTTATGAATAAAAATGTAGTCGTTATAATTTTTCGCTCAATTCATTTTAGCTTTTTAATTTCAAAACTTTTAGTCCCTTTAATTTTTATTTCATCTTTTTATGCATTTCTACCCCATTCTAGCGGTAGAAATGCAGTTGTATTAATTTTTCGAGTACTTCCATTTTGCGTTTATTTTCAAAACAATTTCGCTCGGTTAATTTTTATTTTCACTTTTTATGCATTTCTACCGCATTCTAGCGGTAGAAATGCAGTCGTTTTAATTTTTCAGCAACTTTGTTTTTCTTATTTTTGCAAGTGTGTGTGCGTGTATGAGTTAGGTTTTATTGCTTTATTTCAACTTCTGTAGAGTGCGCGTGTGCGTATGCATTTATTTCCGCCTACTCGTTAAGAGTTAAATGGCGCTCTGCTTTCATTTCCCGCCCACTCGTTTGAGTGGGACTTGTCTTTTTACTGCTTTCATTTCCTTCCTACTCACTTGAGTAGGAAAACTTTGTGTGGGTGCGTGTGTTTTCATTTCTGTAGAGTGCGTGTGTGTGTTTTACTTTCAAGTAGAGTGCGTGCGTGTATGAGATAAATTTACTCCCGCCCACTCATTTGAGTCGGGACTTGCAATTTTATCGCTTTCTCAATTATGTAGAGTGCGTGCGTGTAGGAGATAATTTTACCGCTTTATTTATCGCTTTCTTCAATTAAAAAGAGTGTGTGCGTGTGTGCATTTATTTCCGCCTACTCATTTGAGTAGGGCTTGCTTTATTTAATTTTCTTTATGGTTTTGAAGTGTGCGTGAGTGCCTGCATCAATTAGCCTTCAATTTATCTAATTGTCCTATTTTTCGTATTTTCTCTTATAATTGTTCAGTGCTTAATTTAACACTCACGCTTCACCTAAAAACATAAAGCCGTCCCCATACCGATGAGTGGCTAATCTCTATTAGCCTTCGGCATCGAAGAGCATTGGGACAAATAAAATGATTTGAAATAATTAAAGAACTTAATTTTTATTTTAATTTAAGGACTTATGGTTTGCCCCGGGTTAACGACGCATAGGACCACATAATCGATTTGTGGGCTCTATTTCCGTTATCCATACGCAACGCCGAGAGGTCGCACGTATGGACCGATCCCCCTTGGGTAAAGAGAACTGCGTACGCCCCCTCGAAAGAGGAGAAGCGTAGTTCTGCCGGATTGGGTTCCCCACCCAATAGCGGGGTTCTTAGCGTAATGCGGGTGTTAAGGGGAATCCTTCGTCGGACTAACGTTCGGTTGAATAGCCTTAGCGCCCAGGTGAGCGATATCCCTAGACCAAGGTGAGCTCATGTTCTTGGAACCTCCACGGCCAAGTGCCTTTTATTAAATTAAAAACAAAGTTCAATAATTGTTAAGAATTATTTTAGTCTTAATCCGATTCGATGCCGAGCGTTAACCCGTCATCGAACTAACTTAGAAAAATTCTGCTTTCTTTCTTTCCGTTTTAATTAATATAAAAAATCCCACCTTATTGTTAGTAAGATAATAGTGTTCCTGGAAGTGTAGATATAATCAACGCGTCCCCGAGAATAATACGACCTCGGTATTTTCCCGAATACCGAGTACTACTTGCGATAGGTGCACTTTCCTCCTCTCGTTAGAAAACTCGATCTTCTAACCGGCCCGCAGAATCTGACCATTTCGAACCAACCACAGTAGGTCTCTGTTCCGCGGCCATCAAGTTTTTGGCGCCGTTGCCGGGGAGCACGGTTGTTATATTGAATCCGGGACTCTATTAATTTTACTTTATTTTCAAAAAAAAAATTTATACAAAAAAAAAAAATCCTTCCCCCTTTCATTTTTTTTAGGGTGTAAGACCCGTGGACAACCTTCGAGTTCTGAAAATCTTGAATTCGACCCCGAGATCAACCGCTCTCTTGCGCGTATCCGATCTCTCCGTCGAATTCCCTTTTTAGACCCCGCAGAATCTATCGGAGAACCCTCTTCTTCTTCTATGGCCGACCCGAATAATGCCCAACCGGCCGAGCGTACTATGTCTTACTACGCTCGACCCAACTTGGATGATACGGGGTCGAGTATTGTTCAGACCACTATGGCCAACAATAATTTTTAAATTAAGTCAAGTGTGATTCAAATGATTCAAAATGCCGTGCAGTTCGACGGACTGCCGGATGAGGACCCCAATAATCACTTGTCTAATTTTCTTGAAATTTGCGATACTTTTAAAATTAATGGCATCACTGATGACGCCATTCGTTTGCGCCTTTTTCCCTTCTCTCTTAAGTCCAAGGCTAAGGCGTGGTTACTCTCCCTCCCACGGGGATCCATCACGTCCTGGGCGGAGTTGGCAGAGAAATTCCTTACGAAGTATTTTCCGCCCGCAAAAACTGCAAGATTCCGGGCGGACATATCTTCGTTCGTCCAAAATGACTCCGAGTCTCTTTACGAGACTTGGGAACGCTTTAAGGAGTTCCTCCGCCGGTGCCCGCACCACTCTCTGCCAACGTGGTTGCAGGTACACATTTTTTATAATGGACTGAATAGTCAGACGCGTCAAATGATTGACGCGGCTGCCGGGGGCACTCTGAACAATAAACCCCCGAGGCCGCCCAGGCCCTTTTCGAGGAAATGGCGGTGAACGCCTACCAGTGGAATGTCCCGCGGGCGCGCCCTAAGCAGGCGGGCATTTTTGAAGTAGATGCCACTGCTCAGCTAGCCCTCCAAGTGGAAAGGCTAACTAAGCAGGTGGCGGAGATGTCTGTTGCCTCCTCCACTCCGCCTTGTTTTCTCCCCCCTCTAACGTCTGCGTAGTCGACGAATTCGTGGACTACATGAGAAATCCGGTGCGTCCCTCCTTTCAAAACAACCCTTATAGTAGCCACTATAATCCGGGTTGGAGGAACCATCCGAATTACTCCTGGAGCAACCCGAACAACGCGCAGCGTCCCCCTCCCCCTCCTTTTGCGCCAACGTTTCCTCCTCCCCCTCCTATAAAGCCATCCCCGGTGGAGGAAAATTTTAATCGTTATGTCGCGTCCAATGAGTCCAATATCCGGAACATCACCGGATCGCTAAAAAATTTAGAACTCCAGGTTGGACAGCTGGCGCCACTTATGTCGGAACGCGCCCTGGGGGCACTGCCAGGGAACACGGAGCCCAATCCAAGGGAAACTGCCAACGCTATAACCCTCCGTTGCGGTAAGGAGGTGGTCGATCCAAAATGGATCGATCCTCAGGTACATATTTCACCTCCGACCCCTCTTCCCTCTTCTTCGATTACGCAACCCTTACCAATTTTTAATGACAAAACTATTTTAAACAAGGCATTGGCCTACCCGCGTAAGTTAGATAACGAGCGAGTAAACGCGCAATATGAAAAATTTATTTTATTACTTAAACAAATTCATATTAATGTTCCTTTTTGCGAGGCTATCTCGCAAATGCCTAAATATGCGAAATTTTTAAAAGAACTACTTTTTAATAAACGCAAACTCGAGGATATTTCGCATATATCTCTCAACGCTGTCTGCTCGGCGGCTCTTACTAGTAAATTGCCCTCAAAACAAAATGACCCGGGACGGTTCTCCATCCCGTGCCTTTTTGGCGATGTATTAGTAAAATACGCCTTGGCAGACTTAGGCGCGAGCATTAATTTGATGTCGTTCTCGCTCTTCCTGCGTTTAGGTTTGGGTACTCCTGCTCCTACCAATATGCGCATCCAACTAGCGGATCGCTCGGTTAGGTTCCCCATCGGGGTTGTTGAGGATGTCCTTGTCCGAGTAGACAAGTTCACCTTCCCGGTGGACTTCGTCATCTTGGACATCGAGGAAGACGCCAACGTACCAATAATACTTGGTCGCCCTTTCCTCGCGATCTCACGTGCGTTAATCGATGTAAGTAATGGTCAGCTTCTACTTCGGGTAGGAGACGACCAAGTTACATTTTCTATTAACTCCTCTATGGAAGACTCGTCGCCGAGCGACGATTTCTGCTACTCTTTAGGTTCTTTTTATGGAGATTGTTCTTCTCCGGTTTTCGAGTCCGAGTTTTTAAACGAAAATATTTTGTCGCTCGAAAATTTTTATTGCGATGAGGACGCGTCTACGAATATGCCTTTTGAACCAATTGGTTCAAAAGACATTAGCACTAAAACCTCACTAGAAGAACCGCCCATCCTAGATCTTAAACCATTACCCGAATCCCTAAAATACGCCTTTTTGGGGAAAAATGATACACTCCCGGTAATCATTTCTTCGTATTTAAGCGATTCGGAGACCTCCGAGTTATTGGAGGTTTTGCTTAAACATCGCCATGCAATTGCGTGGCAAATTTCTGACCTAAAGGGGATTAACCATTCTTTCTGCACTCACAAAATTTTCTTAAACGATAATTGCCGCAAAACCAATCAGCCGCATCACCGTCTTAACCCAAACATGAAAGACGTCGTGAAAGCAGAGATAATTAAATTATTAGATGCGGGGATTATTTATCCCATTTCTAATAGTGCTTGGGTTACTCCCATTCATGTCGTGCCCAAGAAGGGCGGTCTAACCGTAGTGGCGAATGAGCACAACGAGCTCGTCCCAACTCGTACTGTTACGGGTTGGCGTGTGGTCATCGATTATCGCAAACTTAATGATACCACCCGCAAAGACCATTTTCCACTACCGTTCCTTGACCAAATTCTTGAGCGTCTTTCCGGTCATCCTTTTTATTGTTTTCTCGACGGTTTATCGGGGTTTTTCCAAATCCCCATTTCCCCCGAAGACCAAGAGAAAACAACTTTTACTTGCCCCTTTGGCACCTTCGCCTATCGAAGAATGCCATTTGGCCTCTGCAATGCGCCGGCTACATTCCAAAGATGTATGCTAGCAATTTTTGGTGAGCTAGTAGAAGATATTATGGAAATATTTATGGATGACTTTTCTATATTCGGATGCTCATTCCCGGATTGTCTTCGTAATCTTGATCGTGTCCTCCAGCGATGCGAGGACACAAATCTTGTTTTAAATTGGGAAAAGTGTAACTTTATGGTTCGAGGAGGTTTGGTCCTCGGCCATAAGATTTCGATTAAGGGGATAGAGGTCGATAAGGCCAAAGTAGAAATCATAGAAAAACTTCCTCAGCCGACTAACATAAAATCCATTAGGAGTTTCTTAGGCCACGCGGGCTTTTATAGGCGCTTCATTCAAGATTTTTCAAAAATAACAAAGCCGCTTACTCACCTCTTGGAAAAGGAATCACCTTTTGTCTTTAGTAGCGATTGCGAGTCTGCTTTTAATTTTATAAAACAAAAACTTATCAATTCTTCGATTCTAGTGGCCCCTAATTGGTCCCTTTCGTTCAAAATCATGTGCGACGCGAGTGATATTGCCTTAGGCGCCGTTCTTGGCCAACACGTAGAAAAACATTTTCATCCTATTTATTACGCTAACAAGATGCTCACTTCCGCACAAGTGAATTACATGATGACGGAAAAGGAACTCTTAGCCATCGTTTTCGCTTTCGATAAGTTTTGCTCGTACCTTACGCTATCTAAAGTTATCGTTTTCACCGATCACTCTGCCCTTAAGTATCTATTAGCTAAAGCCGACGCGAAGCCCTGCCTTCTTCGATGGATTCTCGTCCTACAAGAGTTTGACTTGGAGATCTGAGATAAGAAGGGCGCGGAGAATCTAGCGGCAGACCACCTCTCCCGTTTAGAAAATCTGGGTGCGGAAGCGCTCGTCGAATCTGAAATAAATGTCAGATTCCCTGAGGAACGCCTTCTCGCCATTCGTTCGTCTTCGTCATCTTCCCCTTGGTTCGCAGATTTTGCGAACTACTTGTTCGCGCGGGTACTTCCAAAAGATTTTTCAAGTCATCAAAAGAAGAAATTCTTTTCCGACTAGAAAAATTTCTTTTGGGATGACCCCTTTCTTTTCCGTATCTGCGCGGACCAAGCGGTTCGAAGATGCGTCGCGGGAGTGGAGTGCACACAAATATTGCGGCACTGCCACTAGGGTCCAGCCGGGGGGCACAATCAAGCCAACCGGACCACTTGGAAGGCGCTAGAGGCGGGCTACTTTTGGCCCACTCTCTTCAAAGACGCGCACAATTTTGTGCGCGCATGCGATAGCTGTCAGCGGTCGGGTAACATCTCACGTAGAGACGAGATGCCCCAAAATATTTTTTTAGAATGCAAAGTCTTCGATTTATGGGGCATAGATTTTGTTGGCCCCCTACCTCCTTCTTATAAAAATTCTTATATTTTAGTGGCGGTCGACTACGTATCACGGTAGGCGGAAGCGCAGGCTCTTCCCACCAACGATGCGCGAGTCGTCATTACATTTCTAAAAAAATTATTTTCTCGCTTTGGCACGCCTCGCGCTATTGTTAGTGATAGGGGAACGCATTTTTGTAACGCTCTAATGGCTAAGACGTTAGCTAAATACGAAGTCACGCACAAGCTTGCCACCCCCTACCACCCGCAAACAAGTGGCCAAGTTGAGGTAGTAAATCGAGAGATAAAACGCATATTAGAAAAAACCGTTTCACTTAATAGGAAAGATTGGTCCGCTAAGCTCGACGACGCGTTATGGGCGTATCGTACGGCGTACAAAACCGCTACCGGTTGTACCCCGTTTCGATTAGTCTAGGGCAAAGAGTGCCATTTACCCGTTGAACTGGAGCACCGCGCACTTTGGGCATTAAAACTCTTAAACCTCGACTCTAACTTAGCTGCTCAAAATAGAAAACTGCAACTAAACGAGCTCGATGAATGGCGTGCGAACGCTTATGAGAGCAATAAATTCTATAAGGAGCGTTCTAAGTTTTATCACGATCGAAAAATTAAAACCCCCAAAAATTTTTCTCCTGGCGATCTAGCCCTTCTTTACAATTCACGTCTTAGGCTTTTCCCGGGTAAGCTAAAATCGCGATGGTTCGGCCCCTTCAAGGTTGAAGAGGTTTGTCCATATGGGACCATACTCATCTCCCACCCCGAAAAAGGCACTTTTAAGGTGAACGGTAATCGGTTAAAGTATAATATAGCGGGCGACCCTGTGATTAGTAGGAGCGAAACCATAATCCTTCTCCATATATAAACTCGCCACTATAGTCAAGCTACGCGACTATAAACAAAGCGCTCCTAGGAGGCACCCCACGTCTATCTTTTTTACGTCTTTATTTATTAGGTTTTGTATTTTTCTAATAAATGCAGGGTTTCTAATGGGCTTCCCCGAGCGCGGATCAGGGACGTTTTCTGCCCCCCTATTTTTCCTTTTTTGTACATATACCTGCTGTCTTGTTCCTCATACTTAGCATACAACATTGGGGACAATGTTGGATCTAAGTATGGGGGTGTTTTTGTATTTTCGTACTTTCTTTTTCACTTACAAAAAAAATAAAAAAACAAAAAAAAAATAAACAAAAGAACAAAAAAATAATAAAAAAAAATTTTTGTTAAAAAAACAAAACTTCAAAAATAAAAAAATATATATATAACACAAAAATAAAAAAAAAAAATTTAAATTTTAAAGTTTCATTTTTGAAACTTTGACTTATTTTTAACTTTGTCCGCGAGATCCGGCTCATCGAGCCATCCACATAACGAGTCATCTCACGGCATCCTAGTTTATATTTTTGTAAATACTCTTCTAAATATTTTTGTAAATAATTTTTATAAGTACTTTTTGTAAATATTCTTTCTCTTTCCCCTCTCCCTTTTTCAATCTCATCCTTGTAAATATTTTTTCTTTTTCCCAAATTTTTGTAAATAAATTGAAAATTTCATAAAAATAAAAAAAAATTCACAAAACTTAAAAATCCAAAAAATTTTATTTTCGTTTTTTTTCTTTCTTTTTAGTATGTATATATTAAAGATATAAATACAAAAATATAAAAAAAAGAGCATAACTTTAAAAAAAACAACAAAAAATTTTAAGTAAGTTATGAAACAAATAAATCAAACATCTCATTCTTAAGTTTCTTGTTATCCAAAACTTTCGTTTTGAGTCTATTTATATGCGAATTTGATCAATTCATTGTTCACTATTCGTTTGTTAATTATAGATTGAAAAATCTAAATAGTCGGGGTTAAGTTTTAAAGAATTTATTATACTTTGTTAAAAATAGGGGACTCGCTTTAGTCACTACTTCTAATTTTTCATAGATAGGAGCATGTGTACCATGTTAGAAAATAACGACTATAGAATTCAATTATGCTTGCTTTTAGCTTTCTGAAAAATTGGAACGTACAATTTATAAAGGTTGCTCTCAATTTTTTTTAATTAAAAATCTAGTTCTCTTTTCTCCACTTACCTATCATAACCTACTTGGTATGATAAAAATAATTCCCCAAAAAGAAAAAGATCTTATGTCAATGGGAATAAGATTTCATTCCGTAAACATAGGCACCCAATAATTAAAAGATTATACGTTGCGGAGTAAGAGGATAAAATTCATTACTCCAACACATATACATTGGGTTATTTTTATTTATGAAGAAGAAAAATTTTATGTTAAGGAAAATAAGATTTCGTTTTCCTTTAACATCCAAATCAAAAAAAATGGAGGTTTGAGAAAAAATAACCTCGCCTCAAAATCCAAGCATCTTCATAAACCAACATCAACCCCCCTTAGCCAATTTCATGACTCTAGAATTAATTCAAAAATCTTTTTGAGAGCATAATTCGTAAATTGCATTATTTCCTATAACACTCCTATAAGCTAAAGTTCGTATAACTCCAAACTATTTTCTGTTAATCTAACCAATACAATTATTGCTTTCTATTTGATTACATCAAGAAGTCTTTTGGCCAAAGCTTTTGCCCTGTTTAAATCATCTAAATAATTTTAGGACTTAACTCTTATACCCCGTATATTTTTATTTGATCTCTCTTATAATTAATTTAGCGGTAGCAGAACTTAGGGTTTTTTATTATTCCTTATAAGTTCACCTTAAACTTTTGCTCCGGAATAGCAAAAGCTTAAGTATGGGGGTGTTTGATGAGTTGTAAATATACCTATATTTTCGTACTTTATTTAAGTCAATTTTGTTTATTTTTTGTCTTTTTTATTAGTTTTATTCAATAAATTGCTTATTTTTGTAAATATTATTTCTAACTTAGCTTTATTTTTATTCCAGAAAAATTCCAGAAAAAGTCAAAATGTTGACTGACACGCCCGTGTCACATGACCGACACGCCCGTGTCATGCCCTCGACGATCGCCGACCACAGGTGCTAGCTCGACGATCGGCGATCATCAAACCCAGCTCGACACGCCCCTAGACACGCCCGTGTCAAGGTGTGACACGGGCGTGACCTTGCCACCTGGCCCGACGTGACGCGCGCGACTTTGCGGTCGGACCGCGCCCAGATCGACCTCCCCGACACGCCCCAGTCACGCCCGTGACTGACACATATCACGCCCGTGACCTAGGGCGTGACCGCCACGTTTTCAGCCGAAGTCAACTTTCTAGTCATGTCACCCGATCAGATCATGAATAGTGTCGACACGCCCCCCTGTCACGCCCTAGTCACGGGCGTGACCAACACGAAAATTTGCCTATAAATAAGAGCTTCCAGGAAGCTTATTTTGTCCACTTTTTTGACCACTTTGCTTAGGGGAGGTGCTGCCCATTTGGATTCCATACTTATGTAAGGAGAATTTCTCCCCCCTCTCTCTCTCTTAGTTTGTATTAGGGTTTTTGCATTAATAAAATTTGAATTTTTCTCTCTTCATTAGTATGAAAAATCCATTTGAATGCGCCTACTTAAGCAATTTTTCGTTCATCTTTTTGTGTTTCTTTTATGTTTTCATTTTTATAGCTTTGATAACTTAGTTAGATTTAGGATTTATCGGCATTTCTAGCCGTTGTGCCGTCCGTTTAGATTTCATTTTCTGCACTTTTTAGCTTTAGCTTTTTCTTCTTTATCATGTTCATTCATATAGGTTTTATAAGAACTCCCCTAAAGGTGTTCGTTTTTATTTTTCTTTAACTTAGGCTCTTAGGAATGTAAAACTTCTCGTTCCGTTTTAGTTTTATTCTCACTTTTTTGGAGGTTTTATAAAAACTTATGACTAAAAATGTAGTCGTTATAATTTTTCGCTCACTTCATTTTAGCTTTTTAATTTCAAAACTTTTAGTCCCTTTAATTTTTATTTCATCTTTTTATGCATTTCTACCGCATTCTAGCGGTAGAAATGCAGTTGTATTAATTTTTCGAGTACTTCCATTTTGCGTTTATTTGCAAAACAATTTCGCTCGGTTAATTTTTATTTTCACTTTTTATGTATTTCTACCGCATTCTAGCGGTAGAAATGCCGTCGTTTTAATTTTTCAGCAACTTTGTTTTTCTTATTTTTGCAAGTGTGTGTGCGTGTATGAGTTAGGTTTTATTGCTTTATTTCAACTTCTGTAGAGTGCGCGTGTGCATATGCATTTATTTCCGCCTACTCGTTAAGAGTTAAATGGCGCTCTGCTTTCATTTCCCGCCCACTCGTTTGAGTGGGACTTGTCTTTTTACTGCTTTCATTTTCTTCCTACTCACTTGAGTAGGAAAACTTTGTGTGGGTGCGTGTGTTTTCATTTCTGTAGAGTGCGTGTGTGTGTTTTACTTTCAAGTAGAGTGCGTGTGTGTATGAGATAAATTTACTCCCGCCCACTCATTTGAGCTTGGACGTTGAGTGTGTCAAGTGCACTCAATACTATGAGACGAATGGCGTTGAGTGCGTTGAGTGCACTCAATGCCATCATATTTAGGGAGTATTTTGGGGCAGGCATTGAGTGCGTCAAGTGCACTCAATGCCAAAGGCTGGATGGCATTGAGTGCGTCGAGTGTACTCACCACCATAAGCATGAAGGCGTTGAGTGCGCTGACTACACTCAATGCCATCGTACTTGGGCTTAATGGCATTGAGTGCATCGAGTGCACTCAACGCCATAAGCTTAACAACGTTGAGTGTGCTGACTGCACTCAACGCCATCTTACTTGGGATGAATGGCATTGAGTGCGTCGAGTGCACTCAATGCCATAAGCTTAATGGCTTTGAGTGCGCTGACTGCACTTAACGCCATCTTGCCATAGGCTTAATGGCATTGAGTGAGCTGAGCTCAGTCAACGCCGTAGACCGGATGTCATTGACTGCGCTGACTGCACTCTATGACAACTTACTTTGGATGAATGGCATTGAGTGTGCTCGGCGCACTCAACGCCATAAGATGAACGACGTTGAGTGCGCTGACTCAACTCAACGTCATCTTACTTGGGCTGAATTGCGTTGAGTGCGTCGAGTGAACTCAACGCCATAAGTTGAATGGCGTTGAGTGCACTGACTGCACTCATCGCCATCTTACCATTGGCTGAATGGCGTTGAGTGAGCTGAGCTCACTACACATTGTAGACCGGATGGCGTTGAGTGAGCTGAGCTCACTACACGTTGTAGACCGGATGGCGTTGAGTGAGCTGAGCTCACTCAATGCCATTGTACTTAGAATATTTCCCTGGAGGTTTTGGCTTGTTTGCTGGTTCAGCTGAACCGGGCCATTTCAGGAAGTGGGTCAGGAGGTGTTAATTAGTTGTTTCTCTATTAAGACCTAATTAAGTCTCATTTAAATTAATTTTGACTAATCAAGTGGAGGAAATGCCACGTGGCCGGCGGTTATGAGAATGAATAGCCACGGCCATGGCCGAGAGTCAGTTTTCATGGCCACTAATGCCGCTTGAATGCCTTGTCAACCTTTCACTCCTCTTTTAATGGCTGGATTCAACTCCCTTAGGGAAGAGGAGGAGATTCCAGCCGTTACCTTGCTGGATAGAACCGTGTTCAGCCCCCCACAACCATGACCGAAAAAGCATTAAAGGACCATTAATGGCCACCAGCAGTTAGACCTTTCCGCTCACTCCTTTTACTGGTTTAAAAGCTTCCCTAGACATTAAGCACTCGTTTCCACACTTTTCCTTCGATATGTGGTCCTACGCATCGTTTACCCGGTACAAACCTTAAGTAATTTAATTAATGAGAAAAAGAGGACCTTTAATTATTTAAAGAGATTTTATCTGTCCCAATGCTCTTCGATATTTAGGCTAAGAGCAGTTAGCCACTCATCGGAATGGGGACGGCTTAAGAATACAAAAAATGAAAGCAGTAAAGAAAGCTATAAATAAAAGTGATAAAAGGAAAACAGTAAAATAAAGCAATAAATTGCAAGTCCTACTCAAATGAGTAGGACTGAAATTAAAGCTGAAAAGGCTATCTAATACATGCACGCACTCTACTTGAAATAAAACACACACACACACACACACACACACACACACTACTTGAAATTAAAACGCACGCACACAAAGTTCTACTCAAACGAGTTAGAGAAAAATGAAAGCGAGTCCTACTCAAACGAGTAGGACAAAATAGATGCACACACACACTCTACTGAAATAAAACAATGCGCCATATAACCCTTAACAAGTATGCGGAAATAAATGCGCACACGCACATACTTAACATAAATTGAAAGAAAGCTATGAAAATTAACTTATACACGCACGCACGCAAATGAAAAATACAGAAAAACAAAGTTATTTAAAAATTTAAACAACCGCATTTCTACCGCTAGAATGCGGTAGAAATGCATAAAAAGAGAAATTAAAAATCAAATGAGCAAAAAGTTTTTAAAATAAAAACAAAAACAATGTGAGCGAAAAATTAAAATGATAACGTTTTCTTTCTTATATTTTTATAAAAACTCATAAAAAGTGGAAATAAAACTAAAAAAGAACAAAAGGTTTTACAATCTTAAAACATTCTATGTTAAAGAAAATAAAAACAACACTTCTTAAACCATTTTTTTAAAACTATAAGTATGAAAACATACCTGAAAAAGAGAAATCTAAACCTAAAAAAGTGCGGAGTACAAAAATAAAGCGGACAGCGTTACGGCTAAAAATGGGGTAAAAATCCTAAACTAAACGAGTTATAAAAGCTATATAAAAAAATATAAAACATAAAAGGCACAAAAAAAGTAACGAAAAATTACTTACAGTAGGGCTTCCAAATGAATTCCAAGCAACATGAAGAGAGAAAAAGCTAACATTTTATTAATGAAAAAGCGGTTACAAGAAAAGCTAAAACAAAAATCCTAAAATAAACTAAGAGAGAGGGGGGTAATGTTTCCCTTACATTGCATTAGAAGCCAAATGGGCAGCACCTACCCAAAGCAAAGTGGTCCAAAAAAGTGAACAAGAGAGCTTACAAAAACTGGGTATTTATAGAGAAAATTTCGTGTCTGACACGAGCGTGTAGGGGGGCATGTCAGAGTTGCCATATTTGACATGGCGAAATTCGGTGAGTTGGCATTCTTCTAGAAGCTTAAGGAACATGACACGTGTCCGACATAGGCGTATCGGGGGCGTGTCGGGGGGCGTGACTAGACAACTTTGTGGAGGAAGTCAATTTGATCTTTGTTGGCTGGAGGTGTTGAGTGCCGACATCAACACGGGCGTGTCAGGTATTTGACATGGGTGTGTCGTGCTAGGGTTGATGAAGGCGTTGAGTGTTAAATAGTGAAGGCATTGAGTGGCGGACAACGTTGAGTGCCTACATTGACACGGGCGTGTCGGGTCTTCGATACGGGCATATCAGGTAGGTTGATGAAGGCGTTGAGTGGATGGCATTGAGTGTCGAGTTGAGGGCGTTGAGTGGGTGACAGGGGCGTATCGGTCATGGGACGCGGGCATGTCAGGTCAATTTTTGACCATTTTCTTAAAAATTTAAGAAATCAAAATAAACTTTAGTTAGAACAGTTTTTACAAAAAGAGGCATATTATTAAAGAAAAATAACAAAAAATAACTAAAACATTCTAAAACTACTTAAATAAAAAACAAAAAAATACGTATATTTACAACTTATCAAATACGCCCATACTTAAGTTTTTGCTATTCCAAAGCAAAAGTTGGAGATAAACTTTTAAGGAATTAAAGAAATCGTAAATTTAACTACCGCTTAAATTAATTAAAAGAAAAATCAAAATAAACATTCAGGGTTAAAGAATTAAATCCTAAATTATAAAGAAGTTATAAATAGAGGAAGAGTTTCAAAAAGACTTCTAGGTGAAACAAATAGAAAGCGAAATTTGTTTTTGTAAGTTTAACAAGGAAAGATTGGAATTATATAAATAACTTTAACTTAAAAGAAGTTAAAGGAAATAATGCAATTTAAAAATTATGCTCTCAAAAAGTTTTAAATTAATTCTAGAATCATTGAAATAGGCTAAGTTGTTTGGTGGTTTATGAAGAGGACTTGGATTTAGAGGAAAGGTAATTTTTTCTTGAACCTCTACATTTTTTTTTTAATAATTAGGAAAATGAAATCTTATTTTCCTAATATTTAAATTTTTTTTTCTTTCTTCATAATAATAAAATTAACCCAATGTATATGTATAGGATTAATGAATTTTATCCTCTTACTCCGTAGCATATAATGTTTTTTTATATTGGGTGCATATGTTTACGGAATGAAATCATATTCTCATTGACATAGGCTCTTTTAAAGGATGAAATAGGGGGAATCATGCCAAGTAAGACATGAAAAAAAATGGAGGTGGGTTTTTAGAAAGAAAACTAGGTTCTTATAAAAAATTTTTGAGAGCAACATTTTAAAAATGAACGTTCCAATGTTTCTAAAAGCATGAAATCCATAATTGTTTTTTTCTAACATAAAAGACGAGTTTCTATTTACAAAAATTAGAAGTGGTGGTGAAATACAGGTTCCCTATTATAAGGAAAAGACAAAAAAAATTCTTTAAATCTTAACCCCAGACACTTAAATCTATCAAACTTTAATTAATAAATGAATAGTAAACAAAGAATAAGAAAAATTTGCTTATAAATAAACTCGAAACTAGATTTTTGGAAAGCAAAAAGGGTTAAGACATGGTATATTCGATTTTATTCGTTTCACAATAAATAATTTTTTTAGGATTTTAGGGTTTTTATCTTTTTTTGTGTTTTGATTATTATCTTGTTTGGATTTTTAGAGTTATTGTCTTTTTTGGATTTTTTAGATTTTTTTTTAAAAATTTTTTTTTTGATTTTTTAAGTTATTAACAAGAAAGGGGAAAGACAGAGGTGTTATTTGCAAAGAAAAGAGGGGGAAAGAAAAGGCAAGAGAATATTTACAAAAAAATAATTACAAACTCAAAAAACATGATCGCCCATGAACATACTCTTATTTAGGTTGTTGGTTCGATGAGTCGAACGTCGTAGAGCGATATTTTGTTTTTGAGTTATTAATTATAAAAACATGAATTTTGTTTTGAAGTTTTAAATTTTGGCAATTTTTTGGTATTTTTGATTGGGTGCAGAAAATAAAAGGGCAATATAAGAAACACCCCCAAACATAAATCCAACATTGTCGCCAATATTGCACTAAGTATGAGGAACGAAAATTTAATACTAATAGTTACGTATAATAATAAAAATAGGGGTTTAGAAATCTTCCCTAAACGTCGTTCGGGATGCCCGTTAGTAATGACCCTGCAAAAAGCATATAGATAAAGCTGGGGTGCCTCCAAGGAGCAATTTTATACGTATATAAATTTTTTAATTTTTCATCATTTTTTTCATATATATTTTTTTGTTTTTAGATGTTCTAAAATAACTGAGGAAGAAAGGAAAAGAAATGAAGCGAGGCTGCCAACCTCTATGTTTTTAAAATATATATATGTACTTATAAAATTTTTTTGGTTTTTTGATTTTTGTAATAAACAAAAAAAAAGAAAATAAAATGAAAATAAGATAAAGGGGGGGGGGGAACTTCTTTTTGAATTTTGTTAAAAAATAGTTTTAAAGTTTTTTTTTAGTTTTTTAGTTTTTTTTAGTTTTTAAGTTTTTTAAAATTTTTAAGCTTTATTATTTTTATTATTATTATTGCTATTATTATTATTATCCTCATAAATATAATTTTTTTGGTGGCCATTTTTTTATATATAAATATAAATAAAAGGTAAAATTAATATTTTTTCAGGAATTAAAAATAGCAAATAAAAAATTTCCCCGGCAACGGTGCCCAAAACATGATTCGTTCAAAACAAAAATCCCCGGTAACGGTACCAAATACTAGATGCGCGCCGCGAGCGCCTTAGTTTGTTTTAAAAAGATGAGAGTAGAGTTTTGATTTAAGATATAAGATATAAGAGGGCGGAGCTCGCGTGCGATAATTCATTTTGAATGAAAGGAGGCAAGTGATCCTATCGCGAGTAGTACATGATTTTCCCGGGGAGGAGAAAGTAGTACATGATATTCCCTGGGAGGAATATAGGGGTCGTATTGTTCTCGGGGTCGGTTTGACTATTTCTACTCTTTCCCTGAATGGACTATTATTTTACCAATAATTTTTATGTTGGTTTTATATAAAAAAGGCGGATATATATTTAGAGTGCAGAAAATTAAAGCTTAAAATTAAGGAAGCCGATGAAGAATATAGCGTGACGAATATCAAATATAGTTCGAACTAAAACAAACTTTTAATAAATAGAAATCCTAAATTTCAAATTAATTAAGGAGGAGACTTGGCCGTGGAGGTTCCACAAAAATGAGCACACTTATCTCTAGGTAATATCGCTCCCCTGAACGCTAAGACTATTCGACCGAACGCTAGTCCGACGAAGGATTCCTCTTAACGCCCGCATTAAACTAAGAACCCCGTTCTTGGGTCGGGAACCAAATCCGATAGAGTTACGCGCCTCCTCTCTCGATAGTATGCACACAATTCCCTTTAACCAAGGGTGATCCATCCGTACGCACGACCTCTCGGCTGGATAGCGTATGGACAACGAAAATATAGCCCACAAATCGATATGTGGTCCTACGCATCGTTTACCCCGGACAAACCTTAAGTAATTAAATTAACGAGAAAAAGAGGACCTTTAATTTTTTTAAAAGCGATTTTATTTGTCTCAATGCTCTTCCATATTGAGGGCTAAGAGAGGTTAGCCACTCATCGAAATGGGGATGGCTTAAGAAAGCAGAAAATGAAAGCAGTAAAGAAAGCAGTAGATGAAAGCGATAAAATGAAAGAAGTAAAATAAAGTAGTAAATTGCAAGTCCTACTCAAATGAGTAGGACTGAAATGAAAGCTGAAAAGGCTATCTCATACACCCACGCACTCTACTTGAAATAAAACACACACACACACTTTACTTGAAATTAAAACGCATGAACACAAAGTCCTACTCAAACGAGTAGGAGAGAAATGAAAGTAAGTCCTACTCAAACGAGTAGGAAAAAATAGATGCACACACACACACTCTACTGAAATAAAACAATATGCCATTTAACTCTTAACGAGTAGGCAGAAATAAATGCGCACACGCACACACTCTATATAAATTGAAAGAAAGCGATGAAAATTAACTGATACACGCACGCACGCAAATGAAAAATACAGAAAAACAAAGTTACTGAAAAATTAAAACAACCACATTTCTATCGCTTGAATACGGTAGAAATACATAAAAAGAGAAAATAAAAATAAAGGGAACAAAAAGTTTTTAAAATAAAAGCGAAAACAAAGTGATCGAAAAATTAAAACGATATCATTTTCATTCTTATATTTTTATAAAAACGTATAAAATGTGGAAATAAAACTAAAAAAGAACGAAAAGTTTTATAATCCTAAAAAATTCTAAGTTAAAGAAAATAAAAACAACACTTCTTAAACCATTTTTATGAAACTATAAAAATGAAAACAAACCTAAAAAGAGAAATCTAAACCTAAACAAGTGCGGAGTACGAAATTAAAGAGGACAACGTTACAGCTAAAAATATGGTAAAAATCCTAAACACGAGTTATAAAAGCTATATAAAAAAATATAAAATATAAAAGGCACAAAAAAAGTAACGAAAAATTTCTTAGAGTACGACTTCCAAATAAATTCCAATCAACATGAAGAGAGAAAAAGCTAACATTTTATTAATGAAAAAGCGGTTATAAGGAAAGCTAAAACAAACATCCTAAAATAAACTAAGAGACGGGGGGGGGGTAAAGTTTCCCTTATATTGCATTAGAAGCCAAATGGGCAACACCTACCCTAAGCAAAGTGGTCCAAAAAAGTGAACAAGAGAGCTTACAAAAACTGGTATTTATAGAGAATATTTTGGGTCTTACACGGGCGTGTCGGGGGGCGTGCCAGAGTTGCTGTGTTTGACATGGCAAAATTCGGCGAGCTAGCATTCTTCTGGAAGCTTTGGGAACGTGACACGGGTCTTACACGGGTGTGTCGGGGGCGTGTCGGGGGGCATGACTAGACAACTGGGTGGAGGAAGTCAATTTGATCTTTGCTGGCTGGAGGCGTTAAGTGCCAACATCGACACGGTCATGTCGGGTCTTCAACACGGGCATGTTGTGCTCGGGTTAATAAAGGCGTTGAGTGTTGAATAGTGAAGGCGTTTAGTGGCCAACAACATTGAGTGCCGACATTGACACAGGCATGTCAGGTCTTCGACACGAGCATGTCAGGCAGGTTGATGTAGGAATTGAGTCGATGGCATTGAGTGTCGAGTTGATGGCGTTGAGTGGGTGACATGGGCATGTCGATGATGGGACTCGAGCGTGTCAGGTCAATATTTTACCATTTTCTGAAAAAATTCAGAAATCAAAATAAACTTAAGTTAGGACAGTTTTTACAAAAAGAGGCATATTATTAAAGAAAAATAACAAAAAATAACTAAAACATTCTAAAACTACTTAAATAAAATACTAAAAATGCGTATATTTACAACTTATCATAAATCTTTCTCTTTCTCCCTCTTTTCTTTGCAAATAACACCTCTTTCTTCCCCTTTTTTATTAAATAACTTATAAAATCAAAAACCAGATTTTTTTTTGAAAATCCAAAAATCCAAAAAAATATAATAATCAAAAACACACAAAAAGATAAAAACCCTTAAAATCACAAAATTTTGATTATTATGAAAAAAATAAATTGAATATCTCATTCTTATTCCTTTTTTGCACTCAAAAAATTTTGTTGTGAGTTTATTTTTAAGCGAATTTTACTTATTCTTATTTTACTATTCATTTATTCATTAAAGTTTGATAGATTTAAGTGTTTGGGGTTATGTTTTAAAGAATTTTTTATGTCTTTTCCTCATAATAGGGAACCTGTTTTTCACCACCACTTCTAATTTTTATAAATAGTAGCTCGTCTTTTATGTTAGAAAATAACAATTATGGATTTCAATTATTTCTACTTCATGATTTTAGAAACATATGAACATTCATTTTAAAAAGGTTGCTCTCAAATTTTTTTTAGTAAAATCTAGTTTTCTTTTTGAAAAAAAAATATAAACCCATCTGATCCACTTTTTTTCATGTCTTACTTGGCATGATTTCCTCTTTTTATCCCTAAAAGATCCTATATCAATGGGAATAAGATTTTGTTCCGTAAACATATGCACCCAATATTTAAAAAGACTATATGTTACGCAGTAAAAGGATAAAATTCATTACTCCTATACATATACATTGGGTAATTTATTATTTATGAAGAAAGAAAAATTTATTATGTTATGAAAATAAGATTTCATTTTCCTTAACTTTCAAAAAAATATATATATGTACAGGTTCGAGAAAAAATTACCTCGCCTCTAAATCCATGTCCTCTTCATAAACCACCAAACCACTTAGCCTATTTCAATGATTCTAGAATTAATTTAAAATTTTTTGGGAGGATAATTTCTAAATTGCATTATTAACTTTAACTTCTTTTTAAGCTAATGCTTTTTTATATAATTTCAATCCATCTTTCTTAAACTAATAAAAATAATTTTTGCTTTCTACATTATTATTTCTACAAGTCTTTTTTAAACTCTTCCTCTATTTATAATATTTTCATAATTTAAGATTTAATTCTTTAACCCTGAATGTTTATTTTTATCTTCCTTTTAATTAATTTAAGCGGTAGCTAAACTTAGGATTTCTTTAATTCCTTATAAGTTCATCTCCAACTTTTGCTCTGGAATAGCAAAATCTTAAATATGGGGGTATTTGATAAGTTGTAAATATACCTATTTTATATTACATTATTTATGTCGTTTTAGTATATTTTTGTCATTTTTTACTTATTTTTCATTAATTAATTGCTTCTTTTAGTGAATTTTATTTCTAACTTACTTTATTTTTATTTTCAGAAATTTCCCAGAATATTGTCAAAAAATGACCTGACACGCCCGTGTCCCATGACCGACACGCCCGTGTCACGCCCTCGACTATCATTGACCTCTACCCGACGATTGACGTTAGGCCTTCATTAACCCGAGCAGGACACGCCTGTGTCCGAAGACCCGACATGCCCGTGTCATGCCACCTGTTCAAGCCCAGCTGCTGCCGACATCGAAAATGCCAGGTGTCCTGTCGTGCCCCTATCATGCCCCACCTACACGCCCATGCCAAAGCCTTACACACCTGTGCAAAAGTTTGACACGCCCGTGTCCGCCATGTGCCCCTTAAGAAAGCTTCCAGATCGATGATCGGTGCTCGAAGAATGTCGATCACACTGACACGCCCGTGTCCGAAGATCCTACCCGCCCGTGTTGATGTCAGCAGTCAATGCCCCTAGCAAGCAAAGATCAAATCAACTTCCTCCACCCAGCTGTACCGACACGCCCGTGTCATGCCTCTCGGCACGCCAATGTCGTACACGTGTCCCGACCCGCCTCTTCCAGAACGATGCAAGCTCGCCAGATTTCGCCTTCTTCAGATAACCCTTCCCGACACGCCCCTCGACATGCTCGTGACTAGGGCGTATCACACCTAAAAATTTTGCCTATAAATAAAAGAATTATGTAAGCTCACTTGTTCTTTTTTGGACAACTTTGCTTAGGTTAGGGCTGCTCTTTAGGGCTATTTATGCAATATAAGGGAATTTTCTCTCCCCCCTTTTTATGTGTTTGTGTTAGGTTTGTTGTAACCCTTTTTTACTTAATAAAAAATGTTTTTTCACCTTTATGTTGTATGAAAATGCTTCAAGGCGCCCTACCTTAAGTGATTTTTCGTTCTCCTTTTTTGTGCTTTTTATGTTTTTTTTAGTTTTATAGCTTGTTTAGTTGAGGAATTTATCGCATTTCTAGCCATAGTGTTGTCCATTTTATTTTCATGCACCGTACATGTTTAGGTTTAACTTTCTCTTTTATCTTTGTTTTCATCCTTATGAATTTATAAAAGAGTTTTTAAAAGTATTATTTTTATTTTATTTAACTTAGGATTTTTAGGAATGTAAAACTTTTCGTCTTTGTATAGTTTTATTTTCACTTTTTTAGCTCTTTTATAAAAACCTAAGAATGAAAAAGTTGTCGATTTTATTTTCCGCCAACTTAGCTTTTCATTTTAACTTTGAAAACATTTTGCTCGTTTAATTTTTATTTTCTCTTTTATGAATTTCTACCACATTCTAGCGGTAGAAATGTAGTTGTTTTAATTTTTCAGTCACTTTGTTTTTCTTATTTTTCATTTGTGTGCGTGCGTGTATGAGTTTGATTTTCTTGTTTTCTTTTATTTATGTAGAGTGTGTGCGTGTGTGCATTTATTTCTGCCTACTCGTTAAGAGTTAAATGACGTGTTTTCTTATCCCGCCTACTCGTTTTAGTTTGATGCAGTAACCCCAAGGCCGACCCGCCCCAGCAGCCCTTGAAGGCCTAGCCAGAAGGCTCTCGAACCGGCAGCCTACTGCCGGGCTGCAGCCCAAGCACCCCAACCCATCCCTGGTCCCACCACAGGAGCACAGTAGGTTGTTGAGGCCTGGGATCGAACCTAAGACCTCCATGATAAGAAGCTTTCTGGCAAGCAGCTCATCAAAAACTGAGCTCAGTTGGTGATGAGCTGCTTGCCAGAAAGCTTCTTATCAAGGAGGTCTTAGGTTCGATCCCAGGCCTCAACAACCTACTATGCTCCTGTGGTGGGACCAGGGATGGGTTGGGGTGCTTGGGCTGCAGCCCGGAAGTAGGCTGCCGGTTCGAGAGCCTTCTAGCTAGGCCTTTACGGGTCGCTGGGGCAAGTTGGCCCTGGGGTTGCAGCATCAAAAACGTGCAATTTTTTGATGCAGCATGTAAGACCCCCCTCCCGAAACACAAGACACGGCACGAGAGGGGTCTTATGCCCAGAACAGCCGCCTTGGGGTAGCACTAACACACGGGCTAGCCTATACCACAAGACACCTATTCTGCCGGCTACAACCAATATCAATATATATATGCCACCCCAAAGAAAATAATATAAAGAAATCAAATCCACACAAGCTATAAGTCCAAAAGCACAGTAATAGAGAAGCTAAACATGCTTCTACAAAATCAGAGAACAGCTAATAAGTTTCCCCAAAGGGCTACAACAAAACTCTCATATGCTCACATCTGCAACAGACGGTAGCGACGGCACCGTCCCTTCAGGCCCTATCGTCCTGGTCTGGCTGACCAGCTTCATGACCTGCTATTCTATCTGCGGGATTTCCTCCTAAAAAATAATACGTAGCAACTGTTAGTCATAAAGTCTAAGTGGCTTCACATCCGCTCCCCCGACGACTCCTCGGCACTAGGCGGAGAAATTGACAGGGTAAAATATATGTATATAACAAGCAAGTGTTATAACAGGTAGTAAGATATTCTAACTTTTCTACCATCTATCACAACATATAAATATAGAGTTATAATAGAAAGTAACTCAACTTATATGGATGCCCATACAAGCATATAAATCGAGGATCGTTCAGCAGTAAGTAACTCATCGTATAAGAGTGCCCATAAAACTTATACGATGATGGTCTTGTATATGTAATGAGGTGCAATGTTATGTATGCGATGGAATTACTCACCTATGATCACGCACATGCAATAGCTATGTCGACACAGACTAGTAGTTCCTACTTTTCAAGCAGGTAGCTAACCTCTCAGGCGCCAACCGTCGTGGCCAAACGGTGACGGTAAAACGGGCACTTCTACTACTAAGTGGGTATCCACACTACTTCACTTAGGCCTCCGTACGCCTCAACGCTAAGAACACAACTATTGAGCCCATGCGTACTACGGCCCAGCGGGTTCACTTTGGTAGATGTGCACCAAGATCCTAGCCCCGAACTGGCCTATGTGTGACACGGAAGGAACCTCAGAAATAAGCACGAGGGTCAAGCCCAACCGTTCACTTGGAACGGATGGCGCCCCGGGACATGAACACCAAGGTACAAGCCCAACTGCCAAAATTCTATCTATTAACTCCCATCTGTGTGATGACTGGTGAGCCCGTAGACCTGCCACACTATCCTTAACCCAGGATTACGACATCACGTGTTGACTCACACCGCATGCAATTAAAAAACACCGTGGCATGGAAGGAGCCTCGGATAAAGCACGAGGACCAAGCCCAACCATCCACTTGGCACGGAAGGAGCCCCAGGACGTGAACACGAAGGGACAAGACCAACTGTCCAACTTTTCTCATCTCAACACCATCCCGAATAGTGACGACCAACGCCGTACTTACTAACTTCCACAATGCTACCCGTAGGGAGACGACTCTCTAAGCATTATACTACAAAATATCATTTTATCAATTCAATATACATATGGACATAGTTTATTCATTTATATGTCATATCGAATGATTTCAACATCATAAAACAAAATGCGAATAAATGATAATCTCCTAATTTATATCAAGCCATTTCGTTCGATTCAAGCTTGCTTCACAACTCGTTATACGAATTCAAATTAACAAACATCAACCTTCATAACACTACGGTATTTATAATAAAAGAGTTCACCCGAACCTCGAATTAGATTTAAACATTAATTCCACCGAATCTAAATCCATGTTATACACTACCCACAAATTTAGGTACAGAATAAATCTTGACAGAAACATCAACCGAATATTCTTGTGGCTACAGGAATCCGGTGAGTGCTTGTAACCCCTCGATGGAAAGGTATTTCCATCGACTACAACTTTCATGTTCAGCCAGCAACCCAGATCAGACTATAACCCACATGAAATTTGCTCCAAAGCCTGCAACGTACATAATATAATTTCCATGTGCTTAGCTTACAGCCCTTACTTCGATAAGAAATTGCTGTGGCTACACAGTTCACCTGAAGGCGTGTAACCACTCGTTTGAAAGGTAATTTCAAGGACTTCAACTTTCCTGTTTTGTCGAAAGCCTAGATCGGATAATTCCTTGCCTGAAAACAGCAAAGAATGTCACTGCGTGCAGAACACAGATTCTGCACGCATCTTGAAGCGGAATGAACGGCATTGGTTCCTCTTCCTCCTCAAGCCGATCACTTCAAATCGCAACCATAAGTTCATCCACCCTTATTCTCCCTCTCAAGGACATTCCTATTCACGAATCCACCCCCATTATCACTTTGAAGAAGGGGAGGTTGAAGATGACTAAACGTTAGAACAAAAGTTCTAAATAGGCCTTCCTAAGAAACCTTCTCCTCACACATCAAGACTCATTGGAGTCGATGTCTCGCCTAAGAATATCTAAGGATCTAGCACCAAGGGAGAGGGGAGGAAGCTCACCTCATTTCTAGCAGTACCACCATTTTCGGCCATGGATCTTGTCATCCTCCTCGGCAGCATTGCTTTTTCCTTGACGGCGGTGGCGTTTCTCCTCCTCCAAGGTTTTCTCCAGTAAGATCTCCTCCTCCAAGAAGTTCTCTCGGGAAAAAGGTCTGGAATGAAGAGTGAAAACGGCTATGGTTTTATTTTCCTTTTTATATAGAAGTGACGCAGGTAGGTACACGACCATGTCCTTACTTGTGTCTTGCTCTTGCGAAACGGCTCAACTGCCGTTTCGTACTCCTACACGGGTACTGATACGCCCGTGTCTGTACCCGTGTCAAAGTGACAAGGGCGTGGTTCTTGCCGTGTCGACACCCGTGTCCTGCTCGGGGCACTGCTCGTTTTTCTTGCCTTGGAGCACATGGGTAGGGACACGCCTGTGTCTCTACCCGTATCCTTCTCTTGTTAGACTAAAAACCTTGGCACTCAAAGCCATGGCACTCAATGCCATGGAATACGGGTAGGGACATGCCTGTGTCTCTAACCGTGTCCTGCTCCGGACAAAACACTCAAATCCATTTCAATCAAAGCCATGGTCACTCAACTTCACTGAACACGGGTTGGGACACACCGTGTCCCTACCCGTGTCCTTCTCAAGACACACCACTCAACATAATTTTATTATCACTCAACCCCATGGACATTCAGCGCCATTGAACACGGGTAGGGACACGCCCGTGTCCCTGCCCGTGTCTTACTCAACTCAATTTTCAGCCTATTTCCTTGTTCCCCGCGAGTGCGCACCTGATCGCATGCACGCCCTTGAGCGTACACCAGCTCTCCCGACACCACAAACATGCACAAGGGGCCTAGCGCGAATCAGGACGTTATAAATCCTATAAACAACATAAAAGATTTTGTCCCTGAAATCAGGCTAAGGCTATGGGGAGTGAAGCATACATTAAAACAAAATATGCTTTTAAATAAAATTACCTGGAGCAAACAACTCTGGGTAGCGTCCTTGCATCAAATCCATTGGCTCCAATGTGAATTCCTCCTTCTCATTATTAGACCATAGCACCTTCACAAAGAGAACTCTTTTGCGGCACAAGGTTCTTATCTCGTTGTCTACAATCAGCACCAGCTCCAATCGCACAGACCTATCAAACGCCACAGGACCATCAGTTGTGGGGATGTATTGATCGGGCCACAACAACGCCTTTCGAAGCGACAACACATGGAACACGTCGTGGAGATTCTCTAGCTCGGGTAGTAGCTCCAACCGATAGGCTAACGGGACAACCATTTCTAGTTTAGTATAAGGATCCACATACCTCAGGCTGAGCTTCTTCACACCACACACCCGCGAATCTCCATGCATCAGCCGGATTTTCAGAAATACTTTATCACCCATTTGAAACTCCACCAGACGGTGCCTTGCATTATAATACTTCGCATGCCGACTTTGAGACTCTAACATACGATCCCGTATAACCCTAACCACCGCATCAGTGTCATCTATCTACTCGACTCCCAAAGTCTTCGGGTATTCATCTTGCACCCAAGACAAGGGGGTTCTATACCTCCTTCCATAAAGAGCTTCATGGGGCGTCATGCTTGAAAGTGAAGGGATAGATACTACTCTAGAGGGGGGGTGAATAGAGTTATCAAATTTTGCACAGACAAAATTTAATAGTCTACCCAACTCCCTTGGAGTGAAGTGCGGAATGAAAAGATTATAGATATTGATTTAACCTTAAAGCCTAACACAAGTGATGTGCACAAACTCAAGCTAACTGTAATTACAGTTAAGGCTTGGAAAAACCTAATCAGCAACTAGCAACCTAGTTATATCTAATCACAGCCACAATGCAGGAATTAAACAATGGAATCCAGACGACACAAGGAAATTTATAGTGGTTCCCCAAACAACTTGGGTACGTCCACTCTTCTACCCACACGGTAGGAATCCACTCAGGTTTTTGATCAGGTGCCCTGCCACCAACAGGATCTGCTTTAGGTAGATCCAGAAACCCTTTAGACTTTTGATCAGGTGTCTAAAAACCAAGCACAGGTTTTTGATCAGGTGCCCTGCCACCAAGGGATACTTTTGAAGGGAGTAATAACCCTGTACAGGAGGGGGAAGAAGGTTAAGATGTCTTCTCTATTTTACAAAGATTAGAGAAGCACAAAAAGCTTGCACTGAGCTAGAATGCTCTAAAGAATCAAGGCTCCCCCTGGCTCAAAGATGTCCAGGTGAAGTCTTGCTTCAGTGCAGAAAACTCTTCAGAAAGTTCTGAAGGAAAAGCTACAGGAAGAAAGTAAATAATAAAATCAAAGATCTTCAAGCAGCTATCTTCTTCTTCTTCTTCTTCAAAGGAACTCTGAGTTTGAACTTCCTGAAAGCAGGAGAACTCAGGTGAATAAGAGATGAAGATCTTAACACTTCTCAGTTAGATGGAAATTGCTGAGAGCAGGAAGCTTGAACTTGATGAAGGCTTGAGAGCTTGAGAATATGTGTAACACTAGCTTGAATCCTTCTTCAAAGGGTCCTTTTTATAATCATCAGCAAGCAACGGCTTTCTTCCATTTGAATTATTTGTCTTCTTCTGAGCCTTGAGACCTGGGCTGTAAATATCAAGAAGACAGAAATATCTCTGCAGCAAAACATTCTATAAAAGGAATAAACCTCTTTCTAAGAAGCTGCAGGCTTAAATCAAATAACAGAAGGACTAAATAAAGTCACATCAGAAATAATCTCTTTATAGCAAAAAGAAGACTTTTCAGTCTAACGGCTATAAAGGGCTGACAATAGATAAAGTAGTTTAAAATGACAGCTAATAAGACAAACAACTTTATCTTAAAAAGATTTGACTCAGGCAAAAGAGATGGAGCAAATATTGCCTGGTTATTTTATCATACAGCTTAAAATAATGTGCCAGAAAATGTATTAATTAATTAAATATAATAAATAAATACAAAATACAAAGGCAGACAGAAAACGTCGAACGACCCTCGAAGATCGTCGAACGACGCACGGAGATCGTCGAACTATCGGGCAGATAGTCGAACGATCCAGATAGTCGACCTATCGAAGAAGATAGTCGAACTACCCCGACAGATAGTCGAACTATCAGAGCAGATAGTCGAACTATCAGATAGTCGATCTATTTTGGACAGATAGTCGAACTATCAAGCGCACAGAGATAGTCGACCTATCAAGCAGATAGTCGACCTACCTCAGAAAACAGATAGTCGATCTATCAACAGATAGTCGAACTATCAAACCAAACCAGATAGTCGATCTATCAGCAGATAGTCGAACTATCAGATAGTCGAACTATCAGGACAGATAGTCGAACTATCAAAGACAACAGATAGTCGAACTATCAACAGATAGTCGAACTATCAAGGCGGAACAGATAGTCGACCTATCAACCGATAGTCGAACTATCAGATAGTCGATCTATCAGAACAGATAGTCGAACTACCTCGCCAAGCAGATAGTCGAACTATCAACAGATAGTCGAACTATCAACGCAAAACAGATAGTCGAACTATCAACAGATAGTCGAACTATCAACGCAGACAAAGCGTCGACCAACTGATAGACGATCGTCGATCAGCCGACAGACGATAGTCGAGCGGCGTTCGACTATAGTCGAACGAAAAAACTACTTAACCAAATTCACAATTTGGAAAAGTGAGGACTCTACAGCTAGACTCCTAACCATTGACCATAGATATTTCTTGGGTCAAGGGGCACAAAGGAGAGGACTAAACTCAAATCAAAACTAGGGTACCAACAATCTCCCCCTATTTGAGTTAAGTCTCTCAACATCTAAAACATAAAGCTAGCTAAAGAGCAATAAAATAATACAGAAAATAGTTAACAATTAACTAGCAGATTATCAAACAGATAAACAAATATAGCACAACAGTTAATCAAACTATGGATCAACAGAGACAGGCTTAGCTACAGAAGAGCTGGAAATAAAAGAGATTTTCCTTAAGGGATCATCAGATTCTTTCTTTGACATTTTCAGGTCCTGCGCACCAATGATCTTCAGTTCTGTAGCTCTTGGGACTACTGCTTCAGGATGTTTTTCCATATATTTTGATGGATCAAAAATCTCAGGATTAACCTGGAACTTCTCAAATTCTTTCTTTCTGTAAGCCGACATGGTAGTTAGACCAGTCGTATCTTTTCCTTCTGCTTTAGCTTTTCTTATTTGGGCTGCTCCAACTAGTTCTTGAAAGCGAGCCATCCTAAAGTTAGGATCGAGCTCAGGATTTTCATACACAGGCTCAGGAGAAGCAACATCAGCTATTTTATCTTGAATAACTAGATAAGACATTAGAGTATACTTAGCAAAAGGATTCTTGCTAGAAATTTTAGAACAAAGTAAACTATTTACCTTTTGAAACAATTTCCTCAGACTGTACTGGTGTTGGAGATGAAATTCTCTTCTTTGGAGAAGGAGGTGGGGAAAAGGTTGGTCTTTGAACCATAGCCTCCTTCATTTGTCTTTGAGAACCATAAAATGATTTGCCTTGCGAGCTTTGATAACCTTGTCTTGGCTGGGGCTGAACATAAGCAGATCTTCCAGAAGAGGCACCAGGATTGGCTGATAGGTTCCCAGAGGCTCCTGCACCTGGAGGAGGAGGAGGACCTCTGGGAGTCCATCTTGAGACAGGACTATCATACCTCTTAGTTCTTTTCCTTTCTTTCTGCTGATTCTTTGAAAACCTCATCCAGTGCTGAAAATCTTTGGATTTAGGGTCAATGCCCTTCAGAATGTAATAGGGAATATCATTATCCTTACTGGGAGGTGGAGGAGGAGCAGCTTTTCTCTTCTTTGAGGCAGCTTTCTTTCTCTTTGACTTCTCAGAAACATCAGAATCATCATCATCATCAGAATGAGATGAGGGAGGATTTTCATAAGGATCATAGGCTTCTGAAACAGCCTTTTCTTTAAGCTTAGGAGCAGATTTTTCCCTTTCCTCTTCCATGGAATCCAGAGCCAGAAGGGAATCTAAGTCCAACCCTGGAGAGTCATCCCAGATGGTTGACTTTTCAACTTGCAGATCTTTTTCCTTCTCTTTTAAAGATTGTACTCTTAAATCCCAGGCTGCTCTTGCTTGAACTTCTTCCAAATTCAGAACAGGAGAGTCAACTTTTACTTCATCTTTCTCAGACTCATCTTCTTTATTATCTAAGAAAGATTCTAATTCAGCATCTACTTGAGAATCAGAAACACTTGGATCAGCTTCAGAAACAACTGCTATGATCTGAGCAGCTAAATCTTCTTTAATAACATCTGTAAAATTATGAATACATATCTGCTAAATAAGCGATAATCATTCCCTCAAGGTATTCACAAACTATCAAATTAATCGACTCATCAACAAAACGAATGAAAGAGTTACCTTCATACTTAACCATCTCCCATGATTCATTCAGATATGAAGTTATAATTCCTTCTAGGAATCTAGCAATCACAGGAGAGGTAAGATCTTCTAAGCAGACTTTAACTGCAATCTCAGATAACAAGATTCCGTCTGCTATTTCCTTATCAGACAATACTGGAACTTTTTCTTTCTCAGCAGGAGCTATCTCTTCCTCAGCTAGAGCTATTTCTTTCTCAGCAGGAGCAGATTCTTCCTGGGCAGTCATTACAACATCTGGAACTATTTCTATCTCAGCTTGAGCAGATTCTTCCTGGGCAGACATGACTGTATCTTTTATAGCTGGAGGGGAGGCAGGATGGTCTGAGGCATCTTCATGGAACATCTCCCCTGCCTGATTTCAGTGGATACTGAAACCAGGCCCCTTGAGGAAGATGGCTCAGCAGATTTTGAAAGGGATTGATGGAGGCAGATAAGAGATCAATGGAGGCTGCAAGGGGAGCGATTGCCTCTTCAATCATGGTTTTGATTGAGGGGGTAATCAGCTCCACAATGCGGGAGATAAGCTCAGGAGAGATCTCAATAGATGAAGGATGTGAAGTGGATGGAGCTGCAGCAGATATGGTAGTGGTGCTGGGATGAGAAACGGTGTGGACAGGGGATCGAGCAGGAGATGGAGCAGGAGAGTTAATTGGGGAATTAACTGGGGAATGAACGGGAGATACAGGAGGAGTAGGAATTCTCTCTGATCCTAACAAATCAAAGCTAGGAACAGATATCCTAGCCAGATGAGCAGGTAGAGGAGAGGCTGGAGGTGAAAGAGGAACAACCGTAGTTGTTTCTGGAGCAGCAGAGGAAGAAGGTCGTACTTCAGCTGAAGTTGATGGTACTTCAACTGAGGCAGACGGCAAAGTAGAGGAGGAGGAAGGAAGAGCTGAGCCAGCTTCAACATGGTGAGGAGTGACTGATTCAGTCCTTGTGTCCTCAGATGTTGCTGGAGCAGGTTTCACAAACGTTCTCTTCCACTTAGAGAACAAGTTGGGGTCCATCTTCTTGCTTGCATTGATTGTTGTTGCAGTTGAACATAGCAGCTGGGGGTATTTTTCCTTAAGGAAGATTCCAATGGCCCTTCCTAGGGTGACTTCCTTCTTACCAGTCTTCTTCCTGATTAAATCAAACACAACTGCTGCCCAATCTATCCTTTTTCGATTAACAATCGCACACATGAGTGCGAATTGCTGCCTTGTTATATTGTCGTGGGCAGAGTGCTTACCCAGGAGCACTTTTCCTACTAACTCAGCCAGAAACTTGATCTTGAAAGGAAAATTCACTTTGAGCAGCTTCGTGGGAATGCCCTCAGCATGTCCCAGCTCAACAAGCATTCTTCCGAATTCCTGAGCATCTTGCTCATAATCCTCGTCACCATTAACTAATTCAAAAACATCAGATAAAACGGCCGGAGTCAGGATTACCTCTTCTCCGCCGATGGTACCGATCATCGATTGTCTGTGGAAGACGACGTGAAAGCCCATTCTTTGATTTCTGGAATGTTGATCTTATCCTTGCAGACATTATCCTTTCTAATCCCTGATCCCGGCACAGCTGTAGAACTTCTACTATTCCTGCATCGCAGCTGCTGAAAGCGTCGAAATCCATGCTAAATCCTGCATCAAACTTCACGACGGCTATAACTGCTGGGGAAACCGCCATTGATTTGCTGGGAGAAAGCTCGAGAAAGCTGCAGAGAACGAAGAAGACGAACGCCCAGAAATCGCAAGCGGGAAAGCAGAATGTGAAAGGGCACGCTCCGTCGACGATAAAACACAAGATCTTTTAACCTAGGTCGACTATCGGCTTTATATTAGACCGGAAATAGTCGATCTATTAAAAAGATACTTGACCCGATAGTCGAACGGCCGTTCGACGATCGGCTCAGAAGCAGAGTAGTCGAACCATCGTTCGGCTATTTCTGGCTTCTCAAACAACAAGCTGTCGTCGTTCAGAGATCGACGATGAGCTCAACCTGTTCGACGATGGTCGAACGTCGATCGACGATCTTCAAACAGATAAGCTATCATTAACCAGAGGTCGACGATAGGGCTTTAATCCGTTCGACGATCTTCGATCATCGTTCGACGATCTTCAAGCAGATTTCAACATAGGCAGATATAGTCACACTTAGTCTCGTCCATTAATCATGCTAGTTGAACTAAGAAGAACAGATGCTTCTGTTCATCTAAAGGCTTGGTGAATATATCACCTCTCTGAAACTCAGTGGATATGAAATCAAGACAGATCTTGTTCTTTCCACACAATCTCTAGGAAATGGTGCATAATCTCAATGTGCTTGGTTCTAGAGTGTGTGCACTGATTTTGTGCAATTG
>CM077084.1:6912972-7182402 GCA_039513925.1 Platanthera zijinensis
ATCGTCGAGCTATCGGGCAGATAGTCGAACGATCCAGATAGTCGACCTATCGAAGAAGATAGTCGAACTACCCCGGCAGATAGTCGAACTATCAGAGCAGATAGTCGAACTATCAGATAGTCGACCTATCTAGGATAGATAGTCGAACTATCAAGCGCACAGAGATAGTCGACCTATCAAGCAGATAGTCGACCTACCTCAGAAAACAGATAGTCGATCTATCAACAGATAGTCGAACTATCAAAACAAACCAGATAGTCGATCTATCAGAACAGATAGTCGAACTATCAACGCAGACAAAGCGTCGACCAACTGATAGACGATCGTCGATCAGCCGATAGACGATAGTCGAACGGCGTTCGACTATAGTCGAACGAAAACCTACTTAACCAAATTCTCAATCTGGAAAAGTGAGGACTCTACAACTAGACTTCTAACCATTGACCATAGATATTTCTTGGGTCAAGGGTCACAAAGGAGAGGACTAAACTCAAATCAAACTAGGGTACCAACAAAGTAGACCCATAGGGCTATAATTGATTTGTTGACCATATTCTCTGATTTAGCCTCTAAGTATTTTTAAAATAATTTACAATGTGACTAAATAAATGTGACAGAATTGAAATGATATGAACATTTATCTTATAGTTTAAATCATCCAGAGCACGAATCTTGACGCAAGATCCAGCGGCCCTGGCTCATCATCTTCCTCCAGCTGACGGGTATGATTGACCCAGCCTGGATCTACTTCCAGCCGCCACCGTCGGCCACCCGGCCACCAGGCCACCTCCCTGCCAGGCCATTGCCACCACCACCTCCGTCGAGGTGGTGACTATCATCAGGCGGCGGCACAGCCGCCGGAGGGCCGGATTTTGGCAATCCCTCCAAGCTTAATTTTGCGAAAAAACTAGGAGAAAACTTCTCCTGAACGGGCTCAATTGAGCCCAAATCTTGGCCCTATCAATTCCTATGATCTACCCACAGTGAAAGAGGAAGGGGAGGACCTTGTTTGCGTCCTGGAGGCGGGTTGATCGTCGAGATGCCATTTACGATGGTGGCGCCACTCAGCTTCTGCAACAACACAGTGGACTAATCGGTATTGTCGGGGCAAGGGTGGAAATGAATGCTTGGAGTCCTCTGATGATTTTAAAATGATAAAATGGGGGAGGCGAAGGGTCTAGCTGGTGGTGGCCATTAATGCCCCCTTAAGGTGAATTTTGACCATGGTGGTGGGGAATGAATATAGGCTTAATCCAGCCAGGAAACGACTGGAAACTCCTCCTCTTCCCTAGAGGAGTTGAATCCAGTCATAAAGGGTGGAAGGGTGAGGCCAAGGATTCAATGGACATTAATGATCATTGAAGGTACACTTCGGCCATGGTGTGGTAGCACCATTCCGGCCATGAACAACCACCAAAATGGCCCCCTGGTCTTCCTGGATTGAATGGGGAGTTGGATCAGGCAATGAAGAATGGCCCTTGGCCTCCTTGGCCATGAATGACTCTCTCTTTCGCCATTTCTCTCTCCTCCATTAAAGAGGAGTTGGAGTTTTCTCTCTCCTAGTCATCAAGGTTGACCTTGCTGACCACTCCAGCCTATTGGCAGCCCACTAACCCATACTTTCGTGGAAATAAGGTTAGGATGTGGTTAGCCCAAGTCGCTAGGGGCTTAAGCTTGAGCTAGCCATTTTTGAGCTAAGTTTGACTTGACCTAGCATAGGGTTGACTTTGGTCAAATTGACCTTTTGTGTCACCATCAATGGGTCCTTGGTGACCTATTACCTATTGGTCTCCCCTATGGTCTAGGTAGGGATGGGTTGGGTTGAATTGGCACCTTGAAGGTCACTTGACCCTTATTAAAGACACTTTGACCACTTTGGGGTTTGAGTTGACTTGGGTCAACTTAACCACTAGGGTTGACCCCAATGGGTCCTTGGTGACCCATTGACCTCAATCCATGGTTAGGAGGGCATGGGTGGGGTCCACTTGGCTAAGGGAAGGTCAATTGACCCTATGTAGGTCAGTTTGACCCATTTAGGGTTAGGGTTGACTTAGGTCAACTTAAGCTCTATGGTTGACTCTAGTGAGTCTTTGGTGACCCATTGACCCCACTTTTGGTTAAGGAAGACCTTGGTAGGGTTGGTTGGGCTCCTTAATGCACTCTGCCCGTAGTTAGGGCACCTTGCCCTATTTAGACATAAGATGATCCTAGGCCAACTTGGCTATCCTGGATTGACTCTAATGGACCTCTTAGTGCCTTCAATAGATTGGTGAGGTCATGGTGGGGTCTTGGATTCTCATGACCATCCAAAACTAGGGTTTAGGAATCCACTATTTGCAGACCATTCATCCCAATTACCTTTATTCCTAAGTCCACTTGGTCTTCTTAGGTTTCTAGGGGTTTGTCAAGACCTAGTCATGACAAAACTACTCCTAGGGGTCTAATTGTCTGAAGGATGTTACACTTCTGGCCATCTCTGAGGAAGGATGTGACAAAATTCGTAAGGAGGTGCCAAAAGTGTCAGCTATATGCTCCACTCCAACTTTTGCCCACCCAAAGGCTTCGAAGCATCACGACACCCTTTCCCTTCGCCATTTGGGGGATGGATTTGGTTGAGCCTTTTCCCCATGTAAGCGGGCATAGGAGATTCCTTTTGGTCATGATAGACTACTTTTCGAAATGGTTGGAGTTCATGGCATTGGCCAAGGTGACCTCCCAGGTCATCCTTAATTTTGTTTGGGGGGAGATCATATGTCAGCATGGGCTTCCACATGCCATAGTCACTGATAACGAGCCCTAATTTGATAGTGAAGAGTTCATCAACTTCTATGCTCTGCTAGGGATAGACCTCAGGTCCGCCTCTGTCTACCACTCCCATAGCAATGACCAGGTGGAGGCGACCAACAAGATCATTATGAATCTGCTAAAGAAGAAGGTGGAAAACCTTAGGGGAAGTTGGGTGGAGCAGCTTCCCTCGGTATTGTGAGCCCCACAGACAACCCCCAACATGATTACTGGAGATACCCATTTCAAACTTTCTCATGGTTGTGAAGCAGTCCTACTAGTGGAGTTCGAGGTTTGGTCACCGCGAGTCATAGCTGTTAGCAGAGGAGATAAGAAATGGAGGGTGGTGAACAAAGGGAAGGTGCGACTCTCACTAGATATGATAGAGGAAATCAGTGATACGGCTGCCATCAGGCAGAAGGAGATCAAGCGGCGGATGGCCAAGTAATTTGATAAGCATGACAGGATCAAGCAATTTATAGAGGGAGATCTGCTCTTAAAGAAGGTCGATGCAGCAGGAAGGTCATCAGCTATTGGGAAGCTCAATCCAAATTGGGAGGTTCCTTACATATCATAGAAGGTTCTAGGGTCAGAGGGATACCACCAATAGAATGTGGAGGGGGTGTCCATAGGTCACACTTAGAGTGGTGATGACCTGAAGAGCTTCTACCATTAGTTCGAACAAGGTTGTATATTTTTTGTGACGAATTGTTTAAAATTTATTTCTCTCTAAATTTGGGTGAAGCTCTCTCATAATAAAGCAACAATAAATTGATGGCCCCGAGCATACCCGCTGACCAGGCTCTCACTAGCTGGCAGGGCCAAAGGCTCACTCAGTGGTAGGCTGGAAAGGTTATGGTATTGATATCCCCGAGCAGACCCGCTTACCAGGATCTCACTAGCTGGTAGGGCCAAAGGCTCACTCGGTGGAAGTCTTAAAAGGTTATGGTATTGATGGCCCCGAGTAGACCCGCTAACTAGGCTCTCACTAACTGGCAGAGCCGAAGGCTCACTCGGTGGCAGGTTGGAAAGTTTATGGTTTAGATGGCCCCGAGCAGACCCGTTTACCAGGTTTTCACTAGCTAGCAGGGTCTAAGGGTCATTCGGTGATAGGTTGAAAAGGATATGGTATTGAAGGCCCCGAGCATACCTGCTGACCAGGCTCTCACTAGCTGGCAGGGTGAAGACTCACTCGGTGGTAGGATGGAAAGGTTATGGTATTGATGACCCCCAACAGACCCGCTGACCAGACTCTCACTAGCTGGCAGGGCCGAAGGCTCACTCGGTGGTAGGCTAGAAAGGTTATGGTATTGATTGCCCCGAGCAGACCTACGGACCAGGCTCTCACTAGCTGGTAGGGCCTAAGGCTCACTCAGTGGCAGGCTGGAAAGGTTATAATATTCATGGCCCTGAGCAAACCCGCTGTTCAGGATCTTGCTAGTTGGCAGGGATAAAGGCTCACTCAGTGGCATGATAGAAAGGCTATTGTATTGATGGCCCCGAGCAGGCCTACTGACCAGACTCTCACTAACTGGCAGAGCCGAAGGCTGACTCGGTGGCAGGCTGGAAAGTTTATGGTATTGATGTCCCCGAGTAGACCCGCTGACTAGGCTCTCACTAGCGGGCAGGGCCGAAGGCTGACTTGGTGGCAGGCTAGAAAGGTTATAGTATTGATGCCCCCGAGCAGACCCACTGACCAAGATATCACTAGCTGGTAGGGTTGAAGGCTAACTCGGTGGCAGGATGGAAAGGTTATGGTATTGATGGCCCCGAGAAGACCCGCTGACTAGACTCCCACTAGCTGGCAGGGCCGAAGGCTCACTCGGTGGCATGTTTAAAAGGTTGTGGCATTGGTAGCCCCGAGTGCTCCCACTGTCAGGATCTCACCTAGCTGACAGTGCCGTTGGACCCTCGACAAACCTTGTGAAGTGCCTTGGTAATAAGTATTCTAGGGACTGTGAAAGTGTCTAGTGTCAACCTAATCCACCTATGGGGGGGGGGGGAAATAGGTGTCGTGAAGTCTTTTGCGGAATTAAGCTAACCTGCACAAGTAAGCAAACAGAACACAGAAAACACACAAAGAATTATAGTGGTTCCCGATTTGGGTACGTCCACTTTCCCCCTACGACCTATCTCCCATCAAGGGATGACTCGGTCACTTCTTCAAACGGATTGAAATCCAATCCTCACACTAGGAGCAATGCTCCCCTAACTACGGAAGGAACCCTTCCAACAACGGAGTCACAACTCCACCATAATGGGTTGCACCCAACCCTTACAACTAGGAATGAAAATTCCTTTACAACAAAATTGAATGTTAATAAAAATACAAACAATGCTTTGGGGATTCCGATGTCCTTCTTCGTTCGTTGAAGCTTGCACAAAAAGTACGAAGACTCCACTACCGGATTTCTCATTTGGAATGGATCTTGTCAATATCGGCAGCGACAAGTAAGTGCGACGACGATGCTTTGTAGATCCAAACTTCTTGATGAAGCAAGCTAGGTCTTCGAACGATCTCAGTTGGGTCAAACTTCTCAACCAATTCGGAATGGAGAACAAGTCTCGTTCAACGAATCGGAAGACAAGAGATCTCGAGAGAGATATGGGAGACCGTCTGCTTGCCTCGGTTCTATCGTCGGACGATCAGAGGTGAACTGAGATCAGTGGCGGCAACGACCTTGCGAGCGGCGATGAGCGATCGGCGATTTCCACGATACGCTAGGTCACGGCGTCGGCTTCTTGTGCTATATCGTTTTCCGATCAGTTCGTCACACGTAGACAATAGAGATAAGTCTGTATATATACCCAAAGGCAAACCCTAGAAGACCGTTGTCGGGCCCACCACGGAAATCCTGAGATCTAGCTGAATAGAGCACGATAACCTGGACCGGTCAAGCGAGCGGCGAAATCTGCCTAAGGCAAAATAGGCGGGAGTCGTTGGTGATTCCCGTCGATGTCGGCGAGAATCACTCCTGACACCCGTCGATTCTGCCTTGGCAGAATTTCTTATTTATATTGCCAGCAAGAAGTAGTCGGCGGGAGACACTTAGCGATTCCCGTCGAAGTCGGCGGGAATCACTAATGACTCCCGTCAAAGTTGGCGGGAATCACTAGCGATTCCCGTCGATTTTTACTTGGAAGGATTTTCATCCTTCCTTCTTTTGATAGCTTGGTCTTTGACCCATCCTTGCTCCTTCCTCTGCCCTTTATCTACCTTTATCCTGTACTTGAAAATAAGTACACTCCAATAGAGAGAGCACACGTGGATCAACACACTGATCTACACAACGAGGGATTACTGATGCGTGTAAATACGGCAAGCGCACCGGTCGCATAGGTAATAAAGTTTGGGAATGGATCCCCGAGTGTCGGTCTCTTGAGGAATGCAGTTGGCGTTGAACGACGAATAATCCGAAATTATTGTTGTTAGAGTTTGTGAAATAAAAGAAAAACAAAGGGGCTTTGAAGGTTGTTCTTACAACCAATTAAACTAAAAGGAAAAATGTGGGTCGCACTCACTGCTTGGCAAGGCGAGATGGGTGTAGCGGCCGCTATGCCGTACTTCGGTAGGGCGAATGGATGGTGAGCCAGTGGGTGAGGTGTTTAGTGCGGAGTGCATTAAAGTGGAACGATGGAAGTGAGATGGGGCGAGGCGCATCACAACACAAATCACACAAACAAGTTCAAACAACATAAATCCAATTACAAATAATTAGACATTGATGTTCACAACAAGCATGAGTCATTCATACAATACAAGAAAGATAGAGGAAGAGTAAACCAAGAGAGTGAAGATCCACCGCGGTTGTTGGCCGGAGGTGCGGGTTGTCAATCCGCTTCCACGCGCAGTCCGAGGAGGCTTCCAGTACCGACGAGATGTCACCTCGAGGGCCTTAGAGTCCGTTCTCTAGGTCATCTCCGTCATCTTCTTCTTCGGTAGAAAGCTTGGAGAAGAGGTCATTAATGGTCGTGAGGGTCACCGGAGGATTCGGAATGCTTTAGAATCGCCGGAAATCACCTCCCGATGGTAGGGATGAAGGTAGAGATGGATGGAGCGTCTGAAATGCGGAAGGGCGAAGTGGCAGCCAAGTTGGATCAAGGTCCGATAACCTAATTTGCGGAGCAGGCCAATTTATAGAAGCGGGATTAAATAGCGCGCACGACCACAAGCGCACGACCAGTGGTTGTGCGCAAACAATGTCAGCGCCCGTGCGGCAACAACCTGTAGAACCTGCACCAGGAAATTTAAGCGTGCGTACGATCAGCAGCGCACGATCAGTGATCGTGCATGGCAAGGGTGGTGATCGTGCGATATGGGACAGAAAAGTGGAAAAACGATGGCATGACTGCGCACGACCGGCAGCGCACGAGCAGTGGTCGTGTGCGGTATAGCTGGTGATCGTGCGATATGGCGGGACAGGACAATAAAATGAGAGCCCAGACTGCGCACGACCGGCGGTCATGCGCCAAAGAGGTCGATGGTCGTGCATGGGTAAAAACGCACGACCATTGACTCCTTTGCCAAAAATGGAGAAAGTCCTACGCAGGACGCCCACACGATCCCCGAACCTGCAGGAAAACTGCACGCGCTGTCGATCATGGCAGTCACAGATATAAATAAAATGCATCACACGAGGGGAATACACACACGCACAGAAATAGGCTAAAAGAGTGAACAAGATGTGTAATGTCGAAGCGAACCAAAAGGAGTGCTAATGGCGCAAAATGATAGTGCAAAGACAAAAAAACGAACCCAGATGAGTCCAGAAATAGATATGAAATGGGGACTCATCACACCCCCAGACTTAACCATTTGCACGTCCCGGGCAAATAATCATCCTGTGAACTCTAAAACAGCAAGCTGACGAAGTAACTTCGATCTAAAGTAGAACGAGAAATCGAAGACTCAAGCGTATAGAAAATATAATAGAAGAAATTTTTAATTATACTATGAAATTTATCATTTTTGACAAACGCAAAAAGATATTGTCACTACTCAAAAGTTGAATGTCGGAGAATCGCCCGGTCATGTGTAGGAAGAAAGTAGGCAAGTCGCTCGGCTAAGCATTGCCAAAGATCGGGGCTCGTGATCACCTCCAAAGGAATCCACCAATGTCGGGGACCATATGCTTGCCCGTTCACACTCTCTCCACGGCACTAGTTTGACTCTAGCGTGAGTCCGTAGGACTTCGGGTAATGAGGAGGCTTGGGTTACGGTGAGGTAAACAATGATAAAAAGAAAGGCTAAGCACCTAACCCAAATGAGCTCGCCTAATAGGATCCCTCGGCAAACCACAAAACGCGCGAGTGCACCACACCCCCAGACTTAACTTTTGCAACATGGGTGTGTGCACCGCCTACTCCAAATCAAAATCATTTTCAACAAGAATTTCAAACAATTTTGATTTTTCTTTTCACTCTTCATTTCCCCCTTTTTTTCTCTTTTACATCTCTTTATTTTCAACAATTCAGCCGATTTAACTTGTGCGCACTTCCACTTTTTCACAATTAATACACCACATCACAACCCAAAATGAAAATATGAAATACTAAAGCTCGATTTGGGTGTGCGACTAGGATAGGCTATGAGGCTTTGGTGAAATAACGGTGGAGATGAATCAAAAGGAAGGGTAGGCACAAAGGGGCTAGCGAGGGAGACGTTTAGAAGGGTACAAAGCTCAACCGGGCCAATATGATGGCCTACATCACTCTCACGCTAGACTAACCACTACTAGAAAATTGACTTTTGGCCAGGGCAAATTTCCCTGGCAAAAAGTCCAAAACCGTGGCTAAAAAGCTTTAGCCACGGTCTAGCCACGGGAAAAATCCGTGGCTAAAGTCGGCGTGGCTAAAACTTTTAAGCCATGAACTCGCCGTAGCAAATAGTATTAGCCATGCAAAATAACTGCCGTGGCTAAAGCTAACTATTAGCCACGGTATAAAACCCTGGCTAAAAGTGAACTCATCATTTTTTAAAAACTATTTGCCACGGTTACAAGCCGTGGCAAATACTAATTAATGTTTTTTTTAAAAAAACACAAACACAATCAAAATATCAACTTCTTGTAAACACAGCTTACAATAAATAAAATATTGAGGGGGATAAATAACAAAAACTTGATCCTAAATAACCAACGCTCTTATTTTGCTAGTACCATTAAACAAGTCATTGTGAATATCAACAAAGAATGAATTTTACACTTTTCTAGATTGGTAATGAAAGCCTGCTCATAAATTTCTAACATCAATGATACCATCAAAACTAGTAGGTAATGTCAGAAGTCATTGGGCCAAACATATAGAGAGTTTACAGTGAAACTTCATGTTAATGGGTCAAACATATAGAGAGCTAACAGGAAAATTGACATGTGTGTAGCCAGAAGTCTGAGGAGCAAGTACAGACAACATAAATGTTCATGCTTCCAATGTGACAACCAGTAAGAATAAGAATCCCACAAGTCTGAGGAGCAAGTCCAGACTACCTTCTTGGCTTTTAGCACCTGAACCCTATAATTTAATCTAAATTTAATGGATTTTAATTAATTTTTCAAAAAGCCAACTTTCCAAACAAAATCTGAAATACCAAAGAGAATAACAAAAAAATGCAAAATTACAATAACCTGGGTATGTTGAAGTGTATTCCTTTCAACTGATTTTACTAGTCAACAAAACATATATCCAATAGTACTGTACCTAGAGAAAAGACAACTGATTTACAAGTCACACAAAATACCCTTTTCGGATAGTTCATGATTATTCATAACTACTCTTTAGTTGTAAGATCTACAGATATCATGGTCACAAAGCAAGCTAGCATACAATGAAACATGTTTTCATTTGTTTAGATTATCTCATCAAAAAGATACACAGAATTTACTCCATAATAAATTAGCATATTTTTATTTGGTAGATAAGAGGATAGATAAAGCAAGATTAAAATATGTGCACACCTGACCAAGACTGGCTGCAGCTATGGGTCGATCTTCAAAGTCCCTAAATAATACATTAACTGGTGAACCCAATTCATTCTTTATGAAAGATTTTGCTTTTTCAGGTGAGAATGCTGGCACCCTATCTTGCATCATATATGACAAGACAAGTATGAAATAAAAAAAATCTCCGAAAGATAGATATAAAAGAACATGCAGTTTATAGCATCATACAAAAATATAATAGAAAGAAATGTAAAGATACAAGTACTAATTAATAATTATAAACTAACAGAGGTGAAGAAAACTGATGGCAATTTTAAAGTTGTATAAATCAACTATCTTGCAATCCAATTAATATTCAGAATATACACAAGTTTTGAGCAGGCACTTCACAAAAGATTCCAAAATCATTTTGAAGCTCCTTGGATCCTGTGAAAAAAAAAAAATCTAAAATCATTATGCCGGGTATGAGCTCAGAAAACTTGGAGGAATCAAGAGCAACATACTGATAAAGCCTTTATATATTCCAAAATCAAGAGTAGAAAATTTGCAACTATAATTATTAATTATAATAAAAAATGGGTAGTCACAAATTAGTATTGACAGAAAATGGTTCAAATGGAATTGTTAAAGTATGCACTAAAAAGGGATCTAGTGGAGGATCTTCAGGTTTAACCAGAAGAAAAGATGGAAAGGGTAATCTAACATGCTCTAATAGCAAGTCTTCGAGAGAACCCATTGAAGATACTCAAATACATTGCAGTAAAATGTCAGTCGTCCCCTTGAATTCATCATTCTTATCATAGTCTTCCAGAGAACCTTCAGAGAATATCTCATATGTGCTATAACTCCATAAGAACTACACAATAATACCTAAATGCTCTTAAGCTCATATGTGATGGGCTAGGACTGCTCTAACAGCCTGCCATGTGGTTCAGTATGCTTCCAGTACAGGTGCTCTTTTATAGCAGGCAATATATGCAATTGATCCCTTTAAGATGGCCATAAGATCCTTTTACCCAAGCCAAATCCCCCATAAAACATGAATATAGCAAGAATGAGCAAGCTTCTGGCCAAATTCAAGAAAACACAGAGGGAAGACAAAAATAAGAAGAAATATAAAAAATTCAAACCCGTTCTCTGAAAAATGCAACATTAATCCAGGAAATTAAGTCAACATCTAGAAGAGCTAACAGTTTCTCCAAACTTAACAACTCGTCCTGGAACTTTTAGATAATCAGCCATCTAAACTTACAAGCATACATAGATTTCATTAAGGTAGGACTAAAATAATATATATGAAATTACTATTTAAAGATGTTCATGCAAAACTAATGACATATCATAAAAAGTTTCATAGAAAATGAAATTACTATTTAAAGATGTTCATGTAAAACTATTTACATATGACAACATGTTTCATAGAAAACATCAGTAAGAGGACACTAAAAATCAGTAAACTCACCTTGTTCCCATAAATCATCATCTGGTGCTTGTTCATAACTTGTTGAGCCACCGTTACCACCAAAATAGGAGAAGGGATTAATGTAGGACACTGCTCTTTTTATATATCCAAAGTAACCTATTGTATTGTCATTAGAAGAAGATGAATTTGTAGCAGTTTGAATGCCATTTGAGGACAACAGTCCTTTTTGAATGACAATTAATGCCTGCCGTCCACTAAACCCTAATTCAGACAAAGTTTTGTTCATTTCTGCAGCCAAAAAAGATGAGCCCTAGAGATTCAGTAAAAAATATCTTAAATTCCTGCCTCAAATAAATGAAGAGCAGGAGGATTTGTATATATACTGCTGAAATTATATATATTTACATATTTAATGCTCAAATTAATCTCATCATAAACTTTCAGCATACATCAACTTCTATCATACTTATATAATTATCGTAAACTTTTTATGTGAAATATTTAAATAGGAGAAGGGGTTAATGTAGGACACTGCTCTTTTAAGATATGCAAAGTAACCTTTTGTATTGTCATTAGAAGAAGTTGGATTTGTAGCAGTTTGAATACCATTTGAGTACAACAGTCCTGTTTGAATGACAACTAATGCCTGACGTCCACTAAACCCTAATTCAGACAAAGTTTTGTTCATTTCTGAAGCAAAAAAGACGAGCCCAAAAGATTCAGTAAAAAATATATCTTGAATTCCTGTCTCAAATCCATGAAGAGCAAGAGGATTTGTATATATACTGCTGAAATCATATATATTTATATATTTAATGCTCAAATTCATCTCATCATAAACCTTTAATATGCATTAACTCCCATCATACTTATATAATTATCATAAACTTTTGATGTGAAATATTCAAAATAATATTTAGGTGTTACATAAATAGAGATGTTTTAGAAGTATGGATCATCATTTACTGGATGGACCAACGGGGAAGAAAATGAGATGAAATAATAACATGCTCTAGTACGTGTACTTCTTCAGTGCATTAAGAAGCTACCTCCGGCCGCAACCAACTTCTCTACGCCTGCAACTATGTGCTTCCCATACGTGTACTTCTTCAGTGCATTAAGATGGACCTTCATTCGTGAAAGGATTAGTTGGCGTTGCTGATCATCACAGGTCTCCAGCATTTCTGCACAACATATTAGATTCAAACATAGTAATGATGATCGTACGGCTAATATTAAAAGTGTGGTGTGCTTCAAAATATGAGTCTTGTTTTATATAATAAAGATATATATATATATATATATACGAGTGGCAGGCACGGGCCTTCGGCCCGGGGGGCATATGTCGTGGGTGCGACATATTTCGTGGGTGCGACATATGTCGTGGGTGCGACATATGTCGTGGGTGCGACATATGTCGTGGGTGCGACATATGTCGTGGGTGCGACATATGTCGTGGGTGCGACATATGTCGTGGGTGCGACATATGTCGTGGGTGCGACATATGTCGTTGGTGCGACATATGTCGTGGGTGCGACATAGTTCGTGGGTGCGACATATGTCGTGGGTGCGACATATGTCGTGGGTGCGACATATGTCGTGGGTGCGACATATGTCGTGGGTGCGACATATGTCGTGGGTGCGACATATGTCATACGGGCGACATTTGGCGTGAGTGCGACATATGTTGTGCGGGCGACTTTTGGCGTGAGTGCGTCGTTTGTTGTGTGTGCTGACATTTGTCGTGCGGGCGACATTTGTCGTGCGTGCTACATTGGTCATGGGTGCGAAATTTGTCGTGGGTGGGACATTTGTCGTGAATGCTGACATTTGTCGTGAGGGTGAAATTTATCGTGAGTGCGATATTTGTCGTGGGGGAGACATTGGTCGTAGGTGCGTCATTTGTCGTGGAGGCGGCATTTGTCATGAACAACGATAACCATATAAGAAGGATTTTCAACTATAAATTAGTATCAACAAATGCTTGATTATTTAAAAAATGATATTGACGATGAAGTTTCTGAATTGAATAAAGATTTGATGATGTTATAACAATTACATATTTTACAAATCACATTTAAAAAATGTAAACTTGAATCTTACCTGAACGTATAGCAGAATAGATATCCTTATATCCATCATCTTTACCAACAAAATGAAGTGTAGTCTTTTAATCATCTAACAAAATGTATGATCTGCAGAGTAAAAATTTATAAAAAATAAATGCCCTCATATTTTAAATTGCAGTCTGTCTGCAAAAACTAAATCTATAATGGTACAGCATTTCAGAACTTTACAGTACCTTATGCATTGTTCAATCAGAGGCAACATGAGATCGAGTGCAGCGGGAACTTGAAAATATAGCTAAAAATAATCCACGTCATGATTCTGCAGTGATTAATGAAAATGAATACATTAATTTATTTTTCAACCAATTGAAGTAGTTCTTTTTTTATGAAATAAAATTTTGTTGTTTTTGATGTCATACCGTGCTTCTTGTTGCTGTAGAGTCAACCCGATCAAATATTTCTCTAAATACCATGTTTTTAGTAAACACACCTTCATGACCCTCGATAACGTAGTTTTTTACTAATACCCTTGTGGTATGTGTTGAAACCCCTCGAGATAAAGCAACGTACAATTGGCCATGACTGAATACATGATTGGGAAGGTAGATCCCGACATTCCCTATTGTCTGTCCCTGAGACTTGTTAATTGTTAAAGCGAAGCTTAATCTGACAGGAAATTGCTTTCTTGTTAGTTCAAAAGGCATTTTATAATCTTCTGCACTCTTAAGTGGTATTCGTGGAATAAAAACTCTTAGACCCTTAAAATGTCCTACCAATATATTTGCCTCAATGATATTTCTTCCAAATCTACGACATATTAGTCTAGTACCGTTGCACAATCCAATTTTCGGATATATATTTCGGAGCAGCATAATGGGGCAGCCACGCTTTAATGTTAGTTTGTGCGGGGATAGATTTCCGGGATTAATTGAGTTTAAGAATTCTGGGAGATATAAGTTATGGTTATCATCACAAACAGAGTCAAAAGAATAGTAAGTTGTACTTTCCCCGGGAACATAATCATGCATTTTTCATTCAGGTTGTTAACATCTTCATTCAATGGAGTTATCAAGGCCCTTGTCTCCATGTACTCAACATCGTTATTGTTGATATTGTACATTTGCATATTAGGGAAAACAAAATTTATTAAATCATCAACTGAATGCTCTCCTTCCCAAGGCATAACAATTGTGTCAAGAAGCCGAATCATATCATTCTCTACTGTTGGCTCCTCGCCATTTCCAACCCTGAGCAAGTATTCTGCAAAACGGACGTCATCGCGTGACCTCATATTTTCTGTTAGTTTAAGCAACTTCACTTCTGGCCATAAAAAAGACTCAACGATGCTTGACCTAATTATTTGCAATCTTGTACCATTCACAACGACGGGTGTAACCTGTCTGAAATCACCACCCATTATAAGAACCTTTCCCCCAAAAGGTTTGTCATTTCCTAGCACATCTCGCAATGTACGGTCAAGTATTTCAAAAGTTTTCTTGTTTGCCATGGGTGCCTCATCCCAGATAATTGCAGATGCAAGTTCGACCAGTTTGCACATATCTGATTGTTTACTGAAACCACAATTCAATACGTTTTCAAGTTTAATTGGTATTTTGAATCGAGAGTGTGCAGTGCAGCCACCCGGAAGTAAATTTGCTGCTATACCAGAAGTTGCAGTAGCAATAATAATACGTCCTTCTTTACGGAAAGTTGCTAATATAGATCTGTAGAGGAACGTTTTACCAGTCCCACCAGGGCCGTCAACGAAAAAAATAGCTCCGTTTCCTTCTGTTATACTATTGCATATAGTGTTGTACGCAATTTGTTGTCCATTATTCAAGAGTTTTGTCGAATCTAAATCTGCATCGGATATTGGAATTGAAAGTTCGTTGTCAATCAAACCCGGTAAGTCTACCGAATATTGTATGCCGTCGCTTAATCTTGGCAAGTCGAAATCTTTAATGCTTTTATTATATTGTTCAAAAATATTGTTTAGCTCACAAAGTAATCTATTAATTAAAAAATTACTGTTTGAATTGTTGGTGCTACCGTAATCTTCAATCATTGTCTTATGATTTTTTCCCAGAGTATCCTGACACCGGTCGGCTGACAATACAACAATATTGTTGCAAATAATCTTCGTAATGCAGAAGGCATTCTGAAATTTCTGGCTTCAGCAAGACATTCTCTAATGCTATTGTCTTCTTCAAGCAACCCGTGCTTCTCAGCAGCTTCTTTGAATGTTGCACAACGATGCCCATGGACAGTGTATAGGTTATCAAATGATGTTGGTGCTGGAATGTGATTTAGTAGAAGACGCAAGTAGAACCGCTCACCCTCCGTTGGTGATACGGCGTAAATGCGACCAATGACTATTCGATTCCTGCTTCTTTTTATCCATTTTCTTGTTGGAGTTAGCCACCGGTAGTGTCTTGCGAAGTCCACATATAAATATTGTGTGGATTCTAACCCATCATTGTATACTTTGAAGAATTCTGTTAACATTGTTCGTGAGTTACGTTCGTCAGCGAGCACATTATAGACAGTCAGATTAGCTTGAAACCTAACTTGATGTTGATTCTGTAAATGGATTTGTAATCTTACAACTGAAGGATATGTTTGGTACATATGATATTTGAACAGCTTCCATGAAGCTTCGGGAGGGCAAATCCAACGTCCGTCGACGTATTTACTTACTTCGTCATAGTTCTGACCGGAGCGTACTTCGAATGCAACCCAATCAGGACCCTTATATACGTACTTCGAATGCAATCCAACGTCCGTCTCCGCGCTCTAGTGTTAGTGTATGTGGAGTCGGTGGATGTTCAACATTAGGTGTTGTGGGATTACTTGTCAGCATGTTATTAGTTTGCTGTTGTTCGGAGAGATTCTCTGTTGTAGCGGTTGATCCCATGAGTCGTTGAAGTTGTCGTGCTTCTCTTCTTCGAGCATTTGTTGCATCACGTCGGTCTTGCGATGATGCATACATTCGTGGCCTTCCTCTTGGGCGATACGTTCCCGGTGGCAAGCCAGTGGTGTTTGCTTCATGTAGATGTCGAAGCTCGCGTCTTCTTTCAGCACGTGCTTGAAGTTGAGCAGTCGTCGGCATCTACATTTGACGGACATACAGTTTTGATTACAATCAACACAGATTATGACCAAACAACACAAAGAGTGGAAACTAAATCTAGAATTAGGCTTAGATGTTTGTCTTTTTCTTTCAACTTATTCTTCTCCAAATAATTGGAACTATTGAATTACACATAATTGGAACTATATATATGGTTTAGCCTGAATTACGCATAAAATTCAGGCTTAATAATTGAGGTATCCTGCCAAACAATCAAATTCATCATAACTCATAACAACATCATCATCATTATTAGTCTAAACCATAAAACTGACACCTAAGAGTTATCCTGCCAAACAATCAAAAACAATTAAAATTGGATGAAGTTTTCATCAGCATGGGTGTTTAGAATCCAATAAACCCCGAAATTGTGTTTTTTTTAATTTTACAGGGATGTGTTAGCCATTTGACGAACCCAAACACTTGTGCAAATGTCATTGTTGCACAAATATCCAACTATTGCATGAACTAATAGCTGGGGTGTAGTTGCTTTGAACCTAAAATGTCGGGTTACAGTTGAGCATAAAAAAATGATGGTTAAGTCAAAAATGATGGTTGAAGTTGTCGTGCTTCTCTTCTTCGAGCATTTGTTGCGTCACGTCGGTCTTGCGATGATGCGTACATTCGTGGCCTTCCTCTTGGGCGATACGTTCCCGGTGGCAAGCCGGTGGTGTTTGCTGCATGTAGATGCCGAAGCTCGCGTCTTCTTTCAGCACGTAATTGAAAGTTCGTCGTCGGCATCTACATTTGGCTCGCGTATTCATGGAAATGTATGCATTTTAATTCACATTAGCAAGTATAAAAAATCAGTACAAACAACAACACTCAAACTTTATCCCACTTCAGCTAAGGTGAAATATTAGAAGGAAATATTGGCATTTGTACAAAATCGATAAATGAGAAAAAAATTCAATGTAGTGATGGAAATGTTGGCATTTACAGGGTTCCATTGACAACTAAGTTGAAAAATTATAAGAAAATTTTAATTATTTCACATGTAAATCATTCATGGCGAAATTAGTAGATAACATAAAAAATTGTGTCTGAGAAGCAGAACACAGAGGAACGTATTTTCTGAGTGCATCTTTTTGATGCGGTAGAAAATGAACTCAAGCAGTCAATAGAGATCTTAAAAAATAGCAACAAAAACTAAAGCACAGACTTAAAAATAGAGATCTTAGAAAATCGGAGTTCTAAAAACTGAAAACAAAAAAAATAGCGATGCATCAATAAAAAAAGGGGAAAAAATAGAGAAATTTAGGGACGCCTACATTCTGTTTATTGGAGAAAGTATAAAAAATATAAAAAGATACATAAATCAATGTTGATTGGAAAGTGTGATGCGAAGGACTGAAAACCAACAGTGGGTACCTGTGATGTTGAAGATAACCGGCAGAAATACTTTTGGTAGGTAGATGAAGTTAGAGATTAGTTGAAGAGTAAGTGAACAAAGTCGGATGATTAAATCTTGTTAGGATTGTGAGAAATAGGAAGATCACACGACACATTACAAATGAAATTAATTTGCTGCCACACTTACCCGCAGGTTGAAGCAGACAGATGAAGAAGAAGAAGAAGAGCTAGAAAGAAAGAGGATGCCGACGGGAATGCACATAATCAAAAGTTAGGTCTTAAAAAACTAATATGCTCAAAAGGACACCAAGAAGGGAAAGTAAAAAAAAATGGAAAAAATAGAGAAATTACCTAGTCTCTGTCGTGGAGGAGGTTTTCCGGCAGAGAGGAGGTCGTCCGACGCTGAGATGGCGAGAGGGACAATGAAGATTCTTATGTGGAGAGGAGATCGTTGGATGAGCTTCTTGCGCAGAGAGGTCGCCCGTGTTGAATGTTGCGGCGGGAGGAGTTCGAAGTTCGGGTAGTCGAAGGCGAGGTCGCCGTTCCAGTGAAAGGAATTCGCGAGGAGGTAGAATTGGCTGCAGGCATTTTTAGGGTTGGGAGCGGTGGAGTGCGGGGTTTATGATAGCCGTGATTGATTCTATCGGACCGTTGATTAGTGGAGGCGTGTGATGTAGGGTTAGGATGACTGCAGTGTCTTATTTAGTTAGGCATTTAGGTTGTATTTGATATTTCTTTTTAATATAGTATAGATATATATACACACACACACAAAGGTCCACAAGTTATCTCATTGAGACCCAAAAGAGACCCATTCGGTCTTCTTGTAGAATCTACAAAATAATGTAGCATCAACGTATTCCTGAACCTGTAAAAACAACCTCTTTAAGCATTTCAGGCATAAAACCTGTAGATTCAAATGTCATGTATGGGGCAGGAACATCATCACCCTGAAAATTATTATGACAACATCGTGTCAGTGACCTCAGAAACTTGGTATAAATTAACACAAACTTACTGCATGGTACGAGATATTTAAGCATCAGCATTCCTTTCTTTAGAGGCAATAAAGAGAATTAAAAAAAACATCTAAACTCAAATGCAAATCTATGGAGTGATGCTTTAGGGGCAATAAAGAGAATTAAAAAAACATCTAAACTCGAAATGCAAACCTATGGAGTGATGAATGCATTCCACACATGCAGATTCTGTTAGACCTGCAGGTCCCCCATACCCACAATTACTAAAACCCTTCCTAAACCTCAGTGTCCTAACCTGAACTCTACAGAACAAATTTCTTTAGGCAAAAAGAATAATACTCTTGATATTGGTTTATGCTCAAATCTCAAGTATGAATAAAAACTGTTTCTCTCGATTATCTGCTCAATACCAGGTCACAGACAGCTTCGACCCATTCAGAAATGCTTGATCATAAGATCCAATGATAAAAGAAATAAATAGAAGAAATAATAACAAACTCATCATAAGATCCAATGACAAACTGTTTCAAGAAACTGACTACTATGAGCAACATTAGACTAGGCAAGACAAACTCATCATAAGATCCAATGATAAAAGAAATAATAACACAGCTTGAACTATGCAAAATAATTTAACTGATCATTTAACGGATTAATATGATATGAATTCCACAAAAAATCATCATCAATTTCCGAGCTATTTGCAACAAGAACATGTTCCCAAAATCTATCTCAAAACATCATGGAAATAAATAGAAAAAAGCAGTTCAATAAGGAAATTAAAAAAAGATCAAAACATCGAGTTGATATGATTTTTTTCCATATTGATAGATCAACACTAGAGCTTTTAATTTGGGTAGTGCATCATCCTTTGAAATTCTGCATCTTCTTGAGCACTATTTTCATCACCAACCTAAAAAAATTATACATTACAAATATGTTAAACAAGTCAATAATTGAGTAATAAACAATAATACTTACTTGACCGATGCTAGAAGGTATCGAAGGATTCACCCGACTTCTAGAAGTGGTTGTTGTTGGTGTCAATGGGTAGCTAACACGCTCTAAATGAGCTCGCACCTCTTGTTGTAGGCTTGCCATCTTTTCTTCCATTTGTGCCTCCATTTGTGCCTTCATTTCAGCAATTTGAATATCAAACTGCGATTGCATTTCCTCTCGAAGTTGAGTACGGATTGACTCAACTGCATCTTGACTAGGTTGTAAATTAAGATCTTTTTTTCTCATTAAGCCCCATGTACGCAAACGTCCATGTCCATCCTCTCCCATTACTCGAGAGAAGCAAGAATCTCTATATTCTACGGTGCGCTCCTCCTCAGGTACATTTTCAAGAAGAATGTTCATATCTTCCTGTGATATGAAGATATAAAAATAAGAAATGCTGCCAATATTATATGTATTATTTTGAAATTAGTTATGGGAGAAAGAAATCAAAACATACAATGGCCTCCTGAGCTTCAAAATCAATTCTGCCCTTCTTATCTGTCCTTGTTCTTATAAAAACATTAATTCTATCTACCTTATCGTTACCTTGTTTCTCCATCTAAAACAACAACAAAAATTAAATTGGCATTACATATATGTATTATATAAAGATGTTGGATATTTTACCTCCGATCGAACAGAGCGAAATGAGGACCTCCCCATTTTATGGTATCCTCCAAGATGTTCACGATTGATTGAGTTTTGCTTTGATACTGCTTTAACAGCTTCTTGCCCCCAATATTGGATTAGAGTTCTCCATTGCCCGGCAATAACACGATCTGGGACAATGGCAAGGCGCTCCTCATCAGTTGTATATATATCATAATTATCACGCTTAACATGATATTTCCATTCCCTCCACCGCAATCCGATTGAATGCAAGCACCTACTTTGATAATTTAGAGGGACATCTGTATTCTCCTGCAATTATTCAATGAAATAAAATTGTGTTTATTTTAAGTGTGGTGTTCGTTAATGTAACAAAAGAAGAAAGTAACATACCTGCACCTCTCTCCATATCGCATCAAGCATGTCATTGGGTATATCCGTCCATCGCGGATATGTGAGTGGCAGTTTAAACCCATTTCTAGCTAGTACCCCAAGTTGGCTAACAAATGGTTGCTCACACTTACCTGTAGGGTACCCATATCTATCAAAATCAACATGAAATCGCTCACCTGTCCCCCACGTTGGGATGCCATGTGCAGGGCCTCGACCTCTCTTTTTATTAATACTTTCACGTTCGTTTGAAAGATCTGCATTAAAAATGTCAATAACTTATATATGTTGTTATAGTGCACAAATAAAAAAATTATGATTCCAAATACCTGCATTGTCAAGTGAATGTGATGTGTCAATGGGTTGGGAGATTGGGGTAGCATGTGCAGTAGCTTGGGAAACTGAATGTAGAGTGGTGATGGGTTGAGATATTGGTGAAGGATTTATATTATGTTGGGAGATTGATTGTGCGGCAACGGACTGAGAAAGTTGCAACTTTTCAATCATTGTTTGTCCTCGAGTATTTTTCTTCCTCATGCCTACAAGAAGATCATAGAACAAACTATAATAATCCATCAAATGTAATTTAAAATGATCAAATATAGTAATTTCTCAAATAAAAAAATTATGATTCCAAATACCTGCATTGTCAAGTGAATGTGATGTGTCAATGGGTTGGGAGATTGGGGTAGCATGTGCAGTAGCATGGGAAACTGAATGTAGAGTGGTGATGGGTTGAGATATTGGTGAAGGATTTATATTAGGTTGGGAGATTGAATGTGCGGCGACGGATTGAGAGAGTTGCAACTTTTCAATCATTGTTTGTCCTCGAGTATTTTTCTTCCTCATGCCTGCAAGAAGATCATAGAACAAACTATATTAATCCATCAAATGTAATTAAAAATGATCAAATATAGTAATTTCTCAAATTAAAAAATTATGATTCCAAATACCTGCATTGTCAAGTGAATGTGATGTGTCAATGGGTTGGGAGATTGGTGTAGCTTGTGCAGTAGCTTGGGAAACTGAATGTAGAGTGGTGATGGGTTGAGATATTGGTGAAGGATTTATATTAGGTTGGGAGATTGAATGTGCGGCGACGGATTGAGGGAGTTGCAACTTTTCAATCATTGTTTGTCCTCGAGTATTTTTCTTCCTCATGCCTGCAAGAAGATCATAGAACAAACTATATTAATCCATCAAATGTAATTTTAAATGATCAAATATAGTAATTTCTCAAATAAAAAAATTATGATTCCAAATACCTGCATTGTCAAGTGAATGTGATGTGTCAATGGGTTAGGAGATTGGTGTAGCTTGTGCAGTAGCTTGGGAAACTGAATGTAGAGTGGTGATGGGTTGAGATATTGGTGAAGGATTTATATTAGGTTGGGAGATTGAATGTGCGGCGACGGATTGAGGGAGTTGCAACTTTTCAATCATTGTTTGTCCTCGAGTATTTTTCTTCCTCATGCCTGCAAGAAGATCATAGAACAAACTATATTAATCCATCAAATGTAATTTAAAATGATCAAATATAGTAATTTCTCAAATAAAAAAATTATGATTCCAAATACCTGCATTGTCAAGTGAATGTGATGTGTCAATGGGTTGGGAGATTGGTGTAGCTTGTGCAGTAGCTTGGGAAACTGAATGTAGAGTGGTGATGGGTTGAGATATTGGTGAAGGATTTATATTAGGTTGGGAGATTGAATGTGCGGCGACGGATTGAGGGAGTTGCAACTTTTCAATCATTGTTTGTCCTCGAGTATTTTTCTTCCTCATGCCTGCAAGAAGATCATAGAACAAACTATAATAATTCAAAACACCTCACAACTCTATTATAAATCAAACTATATTAATTTAAGATGAACAAAATATAGCAATTTGGCAAGCTAAAAATTATGATAACATACAATATTACTCTTCATTAGTTATTTCGTCGTCAACATCTAAAAGAATATCATCAACAACATCACCATCAACTCCTTCCCTAACCCAATTAGTATCATCATCACGTACACATATTGTTTCATCCAAATGTTGCTGATTGATTGGTTCAAGTTCAGGTTCAACATCAAACGAATCCCGGGATGTCAACTTCATAACAACTTCCCAATCTGGATCTAGAGGATCTTTGACGTAACAAACCTGCTCTGCTTGAGTGGCTAATATAAAAGGCTCATCTGTCATTTTATTTTGTCTATACAACAAATGATTGAAGTTCACAATAGTGAAACTAAATTCATCCATTTTTTTTCCAACTTGAGGGTCAACCCAATCACACTTAAATAGGATGAATTTAAAATCATTACCATAGTGAATCTCAAAAATGTCCCTTAACCTTCCATAGTACATGACACCTCATACACATGGGTTTTTATCTTTGGAGCTAGCATAGCTAGTTGTACTTGCTTTGAGCAGCACGCCACTATTTTGGGTAGTTCTTTTTTGATCTTTGTACTTTGTGCGATAACGAAATCCATTAATAAAATATCCATCATATCTCCATGCCCAATTATCCGGACCTTCACTGAGATGCTTAACTTCTTTGCACTGATTGTTATCAGTAGATCTAACCTGTAGAGATAGTCAAACCATGGATGAAATTAATGAAATGATTTATTAAAAATTTGATCTTCATTCGTATATCGAAGAACTTACATAATTTTTAAACCATAAATGAAAGGATTCATTATGAGCTTTATCAATTTGATGTTCGGTCATACGAGGGATTGAATTTTTGAGTTCTTCGATGTGCATCCTATAAAAGAACACATTTTGATATTGTAAAAAAGTAACACCAAATTAAATTGATGGGAAAAAATAAGACAACTCACGTTAGAAAAGGTGTGATTGCATCTGTGTTGAAAAGAACATGACGATGCATTTGTATCCAAGAAACCTCATCAAGTTGTGTCTTTTTCACCTTTTTAAATGGGCGACCAATGTCATGTCCTCCATCATAATTTCTATTTTGCCGATTAGATTTTGTTTCAATGCCAACAAGATATCGTTCGCAAAAGTTCATGCATTCCTCCATTAGATATCCTTTCGCAATAGAACCTTCCGGATGAGCACGATTACGGACATATCTCTTCAAAGTAAGTAGATACCTAATTTCAATATATATAATAAGTTAATACAAATAATATTATATAAATAAACATATAAACTCAAATATATGAAATGTTCATTACCTTTCAATAGGATACATCCATCGATATTGCACCGGACCACCAACGGAGGCCTCTTCAGCTAAATGTATTGTTAGATGCTCCATAATATCAAAAAAAGAAGGTGGAAATATCTTCTCAAGATTACATAGTGTTAAAACTATGCGTTCTTGCATAATCTTCAAGTCAACATGCTTAATAGCCTTTGAGCACAATTGTCTATAGAAATTAGATAACTCGATAAAAACTTTCACAACATCTGGTGGCAATACTTTCCTTATAGCTATTGGAAGGAATTGTTGCATAAGAATGTGCATATCATGACTCTTAAGACCCCAAATATTTCTCTCTTTCAAATGTACACATCGAGAAATATTAGATGCATAACTATCTGGCACTTTGATATTTTTTAACACTTGTAGGAAAACATCTTGATGAACTTTGTTCATTGAAAAACGGGCTGGAGATAAGAAGGCCTTACCGGATGCAAGTTGTTGTGGGTGCAATTTTGTTCGAATACCCATTTCTTTTAAATCCCGTCTTGCTTTTAAGCCATCTTTTGTTTTTCCTATCACACCCAATATTGTATAAAGCAAATTTTCACCCATATTCTTCTCTTGGTGCATTACATCAATGAAATGACGTGTTTGAAAATACTCCCAATATGGCAACTCAAAGAAGATGCTTTTTTTCTTCCAACCATGTTTTTGACCAATATTCTTAACCCTACAATTATCTTCTCTCTTCCTCTTTTTAAGATCATCTTTTTTGTATTCAGTAAGTACATCATTCAATTGTGCTGTGATATTACTTCCCTTTAACATTAAAGGTTTAGCTTCAAGTTCACGACATCCATTAAAAGATGCCTTATCTCTTCGAAACCTGTGCCCACTAGGTAACCATCGACGATGCCCCAAATAGCAAAATTTTCTACAATTTCTTAGCCATTGTGATTTAGTTTGCAAATTACAATTTGCACAAGCATACTGGCCTTTTGTACTCCATCCTGATAAGTTTGCATATGCCGGGTAGTCATTAATTGTCCAAAACAATGCGACACGTAGAGTGAACATCTGATTTTTTGATGCATCATATGTAGCCACACCATCATTCCATAATTCTTTTAACTCTTCAATCAATGGTTGAAGGTAAACATCAATTTTATTACCAGGCCCCTTTGGTCCATCAATTAGTACAGTAAGAAAGAGAAAAGCTTGTGTCATGCACATCCATGGCGGCAAATTATATGGAATTAAAACAATTGGCCATGTGCTATGAGCAATGGACATGGTTCTATATGGATTAAACCCATCAGAGGCCAAACCAAGTCTAATATTACGACACTCTGCAGCAAATTGAGGATAATCTTTATCAAACTTTTTCCAAGTTGGAGAGTCAGCTGGGTGCCTCATAGTGTCATCTTTAGCACGTTCCTCAGCATGCCATCGCATATAACTTGCAGTTTTTGATGACATGAATAACCTTTTCAATCTCGGTGTCAAAGGAAAATATCTTACTTGTTTTGCTGGAATTTTTGAAATTGTATTTTGCATGTTATTTCCATTGTCATTGAGTTGTTTGTATCGTGACTCACCGCAAATCTCGCAATTTTCAAGTGTAATATCATTTCCTTTAAAAATCATGCAATTATTGGGGCATGCATCCCAAGTCTCGTAAGAAAATCCCAAATCTTTTGTAATCTTTTGAGATTCATAATAAGACTTAGGTATTTTTATGTTCGGAAAAGCATCAATAAGGAACTCTAATAGCCATGTGAACGAGATATCTGTCCATCCATGCATGACTTTACCTTGTAGCAATCTCACTATGAAAGACAATGATGTATACTTGACACAATTAGGATACAATGGACACTCTGCGTCTTCAACAAGTTTTATAAATTTGGCATCACCTTTGCTAGGACCATCTATTCTTGGACTGCTTAATGATGATGGATTATCATACAAACTAGCACCAATAGGTGGAATTCCAATTGCTTCATATATCATCTCCATCATATCATCTCTAAAATCAGAAAGTTGATCATCCCCACTCAAGATATAGGAGAATATGATTCCCCGTGAAGGGTCCATATCTTGTACTTGGATAAAAACCCATTTATAATTATATGTTCACGAGCAATGACCCTCTCCATCAAATAAGTATTACAACATTTTTTGCAAGGGCAATAAATTCGAGTCTCAAAACTATCTGTTTTATTTTGATATGCATAATCTAGAAACTTGTCAACACCATGGATGTATTCAGATGAAGCTCTATTTTGCAAATCAATCCAACTTTTATCCATATTTAATGCCAGAGAAATCTACATAAATTAAAAAAAAAATAGGTTATACAAAGAGATGCCGGACAATGAAAATATATTATTTTGAGTTTAAATAAAGTTTGACAAGTAAAAACAATGAAAATGATTATGAAAAATATGTTGATCTTAATCATAACTAAAAATTAAGGGGATAATTCTTTGCTTATACCATTCCATAGCCCAAGGGGCCATTAGATAGAGTTACAGAAGGTATTTTGCAAAAAATGCCCCACAAGTGGGCTAATTCTAAACTTACCCAAATACAATAAAAATGCAATTGAATATAAAAATGAAATGAGATACAAATTATAATTAAAATCTCTAATTAGATAATTATAAATGGGTCCTCTCTATTGAGACAATAACATCTAACCTCCTTCAAATTGAGATTGACCTATGTACCTAGTATCTAAAGAGCTCCAAGAGTGCTAGTAACAATCATATCCCTTGTCATTCTACTAGACATCTTCTTGTAGCATTTCAAGAATCTAACGGTAGCGGGGCTGGTTTGATGATTGTGCACGATGTGAGCTTCCAACAAATACAGTAAACCATCGCTCCACAGCTTCACCACACACATACAAAATCAAAAACACACACACATACACAGATACACAATCAAAACACACACACATACACATACACATACATATACACAAACAAAAAAACACACACACATACACATAAATATTCAAACACACACACACACACATACACACATACACACATACACATACAAAATCAATAACACACATACACACACATACACAAATACACAAATACACAATAAAAACCCACACACATACACAAACAAAAAAAATACTCTATAGCGGTCATAACGTTGTCATGTCAAACATACATTCTATGATGGCGGCGTTTTTGTCTAAACTCGCCGAAGCAAAAATACTCCGCAAGCAATGCCTAAGTCAGCAATTATGAAGCATCTCAAAATAGAAGGCACTTTCAGGCATAATCAACCAGGAAAGATTTGGCTTAAGCGTGAATGTTGGAGATTAAACCAAAAAAAAATAAATGTGCCAAGTAGTATCCCAAAAAAATGATTTATAATTTCTATGATATTTATATTCAATAATTCCTATATTGTCCATATTATGAAACATTCTATTATGAAATATCTCTAAGGATCAATGCAGCACTAACATAACCTTGGTAGTTGTCAAAAAATTAAATAAAAATGTAAAGTTGGTTTGAAAATTTAATAAGGCACTTCAAAAAATTCATAACAGAATTTGAGGAACTATAAATTTTTCACAGGACATGCTAGGTTCAAGAGATTAATAGTAGCAATTCCTTGAGTGTTATCAAATTTATCATAATTGAGAATAAACATGGACAATTCCAAATAACTACTTAACAAATCTTCCCCTCTTTAATATGACAATCTTCGGGATCATATGCACATTATACAGCAATATGAACACTATTTCCTGGCTTTAGATGGGTTTTGAAGCTGCAGAATTAAACTCATTACCTATAATATCCTGCATTCCAAGAATAAATCGAACTTATTGCACAAACACCAAAAAGAAATTTATTATAGAAGCTTGAGGTACAACTCAAGTCAGTTCGAATGGGTTCCACCCAAAACCAAGAACAAATTCATACATGTTCGGCTCCAACATTTCAGAACCGAAATGGACTAATGTGCCTGAAGCCTAGAACCATGCCTAACTAAATTTTTTGGTTTGGTTCTTTATTCTACCCGGTACATCAATGTGACTCAAAATTGTTTATTAAAATGATCAAAAATCTTATTTTCCAACATGGTACTGTGTACAAATTTTTTTCTTATATGCTCCTTATGTCTAACAACGAATTTACAGAATATTGCAACAAACTTAAAATTTTTGCAAAGCAAAAATCAAATTAGACTGCTACTTCTAAGTTAATATTTATGTGCTAACTATTAGGCATTCGGTTCTTGTGTAGCTAAATTTAAAAACCGAAAATTGACCCAAAGAAGTGAGAACTGGCCCAAAGATTAGTTTTTGAATTTTTTTTTGGAACTATACCCAAACCACAAACTGGCAGAACCGACCCGAATTGATCAGCTCATTTCAGCTCCGGGTCAGTTCTACAATTCTTTTTGCACGCCTCTAATAGAAGCTAATACAGAAATAGTTTCCTTTCATTTGGATAATTGATCAAGCACTTGGAAGACAGTTAATTTATCACTAAATTTTTTGAATGTTGAAGGAGGAAAAATCCAATCTTCTTAGTATTACTTTAGATGCAGGAATTAAGGTGGAAGATGAGGTAGATTAATAAAGAAGGTTAGGGTTACCTGGAGAAACCGGAGAGGATGCATGGAGGCTGAGGCGTGGAGTAGCGAGCGGGAGAGGCTGCGTGCGGCTGCGGCGTGAAGAGAAGGCTAAGGCGTCGGGGAGGCAGGGAGAGGAAGGGCTTGAGATCGAGTGAGCTTTTCCGGAGGCTGCGTGAGAAAACTGGTTGCCGGAGAGATGACAGAGGAAGGAGAAGTGACTGGCAAGATGCGGTGAGAGAACTGGTTGCTGGAGAGATGCCGGAGGAAGGAGAAGTGATCGGCAAGATACAACGCTCTGAACTTGCAGGGAAGGGTATGGCGCCGTTTGCTTAGTTTTAGGGCGATCGGGAGGAGTGTTATGGAGGAGTGAGGGTTTAGACAGAAATGGCCACAATTTTATTTGAACTGAAAAGTCATTATTAGCCACAATTTTTTGTTTTTCATGGCTAATACAAAGGTATTAGTCATGCTTTTTTATTGTCGTGGCTAAAACTTGACTATTAGCCACGGTTTTGTGGTCATGGCTAATACTAGTGTATTAGCCACGATTTTTGAACCCTGGCCAAAAAAAGTGTAGCCAATACTCACTTTTCTAGTAGTGAACCATGCGCCAATGCTTCAAAAGTAGCTTGGGGCAAGTTCTTAGCCACCGAGAAAAAGGATCCTTCCTCCCGACTCGAGCAATACGAAGCTAGATACGCCTACACACATTCCTACGCTACCGACAAATTGCTTCGGATTCACAATTTTGAGTAGGACAAACATCATTTACGAATGCAGAAAAAAAAATATAAATTTGCAAGTATAAAGAAAAATTAAATCTATACAATTTCTACACCACGAGAGTACTCTATTTGGAGCACTGCACGAGTTTCGAACTACTCTAAATTAAAATCCTGAGTCAGCACCGCCATTTTAAAATTGACACAAAACGATAAAATTGACTCGAGTCGTACGCGTGGTCAAGTGCGCGCTCGTGTGGGTGGCAAGGTGTGTGCAGCAGGGTTCTACAATAATGAAATATAAAATAAAACTACTGGCATGCTATCAGTGTGCTTATGGAGTGCATAAGCGGCTCTTCCCCCCAGACTTGCATGAAAACAGGCAGAAATGAAAATAGACATCTAAAATAATAATAAAATAGAGGTCTGAGGAGAAAGGGTACCTATGCTCCAAAGAAGGAGCATACCAGAAGGCGGAGGTTGCTGGATCGCACAAAAATATGTTGTATCTACGAATTAGGTGGAACAGACAAAAAAAGACAAATAAAAGCAAATAAAATAGACAAGTGAAATAAAAAAGCACAAAAAGAAGAAGGACCAAAGAGGTCCAAGCTTGGGTTGTCTCCCGAATAGCCCTTTTGTTTACCGTCCTTAAGGTGGACCAAATACCTGTATTAACAGTTTATACATTGTTTGTGCAGTTTAAGATAAATATAGAAGTTCCAACAAAAAAATAAAAACAGAACACTCAAGAGATACAAAATCTGAAGATAAAACTGCAGAGGACATAGAGCTTAAACATAGAAGTTCCAACAAAAATAGAAGGCCCGCTGCAAAAATTGGTGATCAAGGCGTCACGGTATCACATTGTGGGGGGTCAGCAAGCTGCAATCTTTGAGGTTCGCCAATGATAGCACCACCATCATACAATTTTAGCCGGTGCCCGTTGACTTTAAAATTGTCTCCGCTCTTCCCGGTTATTTCAATTGCGCCAAAAAGGGAGATTCCGATCACTATGTAGGGGCCGCTCCACCGCGATTTTAACTTTCCTGGAAACAAACGGAGGCGAGAGTGGTACATCAAGACTTGGTCTCCCGGCTGAAATTCTTTTGGGATGATGTGACGGTCGTGCCATTTTTTTATTTTTTCTTTGTAAATCTGCGCGTTCTCGTAAGCAAAATGCCAGAGCTACTCTAACTCATTCAGTTGAGAGCGCCGCTTGCCTGCTGCAGCCTCAATGTCCATGTTTAGCAATTTGGTTGCCCATAGTGCTTTGTGTTCTAACTCGACCGGCAAGTGGCAAGCTTTTCCATAGACAAGTTGAAAGGGAGTCATACCGATAGGTGTTTTGAAGGCGGTTCGGTATGCCCATAAGGCGTCATCAACCTTCGTGGCCCACTCTTTCCTATTGGAATTAATAGATTTTTCAATGATTCTTTTGATCTCCCTATTTGAGACTTCTACCTGCCCACACATTTGAGGATGGTAGGCAAGAGAGATTTTGTGGTGAACTCCAAACTTCTTCATGAGTTGCAAGAAAGATTTGTTGCAGAAATGGCTCCCTCCGTCGCTGATGATGGTGCGCGGAGCACCAAATCTAGAAAAAATATTCTTGTGTAAGAAAGTCAAAACCTTGCGAGCGTCATTTACGGCAACAGCTTCGGCCTCAACCCACTTGGAGACATAGTCAACCGCGACAATAATATAGAGTTTGCCATGCGACATGGGGAAGGGTCCCATGAAATCGATCCCCCAAACATCAAATGGCTCGCAGACGAGCATGTTGTTGAGAGGCATTTCGTCCCTTTTTGAAATATTTCCTATCCTCTGACATTCATTGCATTTGGCAACGTATGTTTGGGCGTCTCTGAAAAGGGTTGGCCAAAATAGGCCACATTGTAATACCTTACGTGATGTTCTGGTGGCGCCGAAATGCCCGCCGGCCTCCCGGTCATGACATTGATTTAAAACAGATTGGAATTCAATCTCGGGTATGCAGCGCCTAATGACTCCGTCATTGCACGAACGGAAAAGTAACGGGTCTTCCCAGAAATAATATTTGGCATCAGATAGAAGTTTCCGCTTTTGCTGCGATGATAGGCTGGGAGAGACAGATTTGCAAGTGAGGTAGTTGGCCATGTCTGCGTACCACGGGATTGTAGGAGGGAGTGAAGTGATGGAGAATAACCGTTCATCCGGGAAACAATCAGCTATCTCATTGCGCTCGCAATTTGATGTGGCTCCTTTAATATCGCTCTCCAATCTTGATAGGTGACCAGCTATGAAATTCTCCACTCCTTTCTTATCGCAGATCTCGATGGCATATTCTTGCAGCAGAAGAATCCAACGGATTAGCCGGGGCTTGGCATCTTTTTTCTTGAATTTTTCAAAAGCGAAGATGACCGCCAACAACTCCTTTTCTGTAGTGGTATAATTTATTTGGGCATCGTTGAGATTTCGGCTCGCATACGAGATGGTATAAAATATTTTGTCTCTCCTTTGACCAAGCACCGCACCAACTACAACATCGCTTGCGTTGCACATGACTTCAAAGGGTAAAGTCCAGTATGGTGCCACCAGAATTGGAGCGGAGATGAGTCGGTTCTTGAGAGTTGTAAAGGCTTGCATGCAATCTTTATCGAAGTCAAACAGAGCATCCTTAGTCAGTAGATTTGTGAGGGGTTTGGATATTGATGAAAAATTGCTGATGAATCTTCGATAAAAGCCAGCGTGTCCTAGGAAGCTGCGGATACCTTTGACGGTAGATGGAGGAGGAAGATTTTTGATGATACTGACCTTGGCTTGGTCGACTTCGAGCCCCCGATGAGAAACCTTGTGGCCCAAGACGATGCCTTCGCGAACCATGAAGTGGCATTTTTCCCAATTCAAGACGAGGTTGGTATCATCACACCGCTTCAGGGCCTTGGCTAGATTCGCTAAACAGAAGTCAAAGATGTTCCCCAAAATGGAGAAATCATCCATGAATACCTCAAGAAAATCTCCAATCATGTCACCAAATATGGCGATCACACATCGTTGGAAGGTTGCGGGGGCGTTGCACAACCCGAATGGCATTCGTCTGAATGCAAAGGTGCCTGATGGGCAAGTGAATGTCGTCTTGTCTTGATCGTCAAGGTCGACTGCTATTTGATTGTATCCCGAATAGCCATCAAGGAAACAATAATATTCCTGACCGGCCAACTTTTCTAGCATCTGATCTATGAAGGGAAGCGGGAAGTGATCTTTACGCGTAGCCTCATTAAGTTTTCTGTAATCAATGCAAACTCTCCACCCGGTGACCGCTCGGGTAGGCAGTAGTTCATTGTCACTATTAGCCATCACAGTAATCCCGCCCTTTTTGGGCACCACTTGAACTGGGCTAACCCATTTACTATCACTGATTGGGTAGATTATACCAGCGTCTAGCAATTTTATAACTTCAGCCTGAACTACCTCATGCATCTTAGGGTTCAGTCTCCTTTGAGGTTGTGCCGATGGTTTGTATTGGTCTTCAAGAAGGATTTTGTGCATGCAAAACACCGGGCTAATGCCTTTTATATCAGCCAAAGATCGTCCAAAGACATTTTTATATTTCCTTAAGACATTGACCAAAGCAAGTTCGTTGTCGCCTGAGAGAGATGCGGAGATAATGACCGAACATGTTACGCATTCCTCCAAAAAAGCATATTTCAGGGATTTGGGCAGCGGCTTCAAAGTGACGGTAGTGGTTGCGATGGAGGGTTCTTTGATCAGATGCGGAGTTCCTGATAAGGTAGTCGAGGGTGTGTCCTCATTTTCCCATTCTGGCTCGTCCTCGTCAAGGATCAATTCACCGCACGTGTCTGGGTCTTCAAGCAAATCAGCATTGTCACAATTGGTGATTCTGAGTTGTTGTGGAGGTTCATGGACATTAAAAGAAATTGATTCTTCTCCCAGGCTTAGAGTTAGTTCTCCCTGGTCGACATTGATAATTACCCGGGCAGTGGCAAGGAAGGGCCTTCCTAGAATTATAGAAACTTTGAGATCAGCCTTCATGTCGAGGATGACAAAATCGGCCGGGAATGCGAGGTCGTTAACCGTGACAGTGAGGTCTTCAACTATCCCAGCTGGTTTTTTTATCGATCGATCAGTTAATTGCAACCTCAGATGGGTGGGCTGAAGAATCCCAACTCCAAGCTCTTGGAAGATGGAAAGCGGCATCAGATTTATCGAAGCTCCCAAATCACAAAGTGCGTGGCCAAATCTGTGGAGGCCAATTCTGCAGGGGATGGTGAAGCTGCCAGGATCTCTGCATTTGGTTGGAGGATAGCTAGTGAGGAGAGCGAAACACTCTTCACTGAGGTTAACCATCTTCAGTCCTTCCAAGGATTTGCGCCTCGAGATGAGGTTCTTGAGGAACTTGGAATATCCTGGGATCTGAGTGATAGCTTCAGTTAAAGGTATGCTAACTTGAACTCCTTTCATGATCTCAAGGAACTTCTGAAATTTCCTTTCAGTCTTATCATTCTTTAGTCGATGGGGAAATGGTGCCCTCACGGTGTTCTTCACGGTTGGTAGCACTGTTATGGGCTCTTTCTCGATCGGTGAAGATGGAGGTTCAATTATCGAATCAGAAATGGGAACACAAGGAGATTGTGCAAGAGGATCAGGAGGCAAGGCTCTCTCGATGCTTTTTAAACTTCTCAGTCTCATTGAATATGCCGTTTCCTGCTTCAGATCAACTGAACATAGCAGCGCTTCCGTGAGAATCCCGAAAGCTGTTTGTAGATGTTGAATGGTGGTAGCTTGTTCGTTGAACATTTCCATCATTCTGCATACAAAGGCGAAAAATTGCTCGGTCTTCGACACAGGAGGATCGATGGCTTCATCAAGGACAACCGATTTTATCTCCACGGATAGATCGGGGTAAAGCGAAGTGTTCCAATGCCTACTAGTTTGGGTAATGTTGTCAATAATCTCCCAAGCATCTTCGCTGGATTTGTTAAACAGAGTTCCGCCGGCTGCGACGTCAAGTAGTGGCCGGAATTTTTCTAAAATACCAAAGTAAAAAAGTTTGGATTAGGAGAATGTCCGACACTTCCACTCTGCAACATTCCATCCGCAGAGACTGAAAATGTTCCCAGTAGCGAATAAGGTTTCTTCCTCTCTTTGGGAGAAGGTAATGAGCTCCTTATAATTGTCTCTAGTTAGCATTCGCTTCCTGAATTTTGTTAAAAAGTTTCCTTCGATTTGCTTCCAAGAATAAGGCATTCCCCTTCGTATTTCATGATACCACTGTTTTGCGCCGTCCTTCAAAGAAAAAGAAAAGAGACGAATCTTCAGCTGCTCGCATTTGGCAGTGTTTGACGAACATGTGTCGTAAATTTCCAAAAACTTTTGCACGTGGAAGAAGGCATCAGTGTTTCCATCTCCATTAAATTGACAGTTTTCGATGATATATTCGATCACGTCAGGCGAGATCTCGAAACTGTCATTACCCATTTCCACTCGATTGGTGAGGTTGGATTGATAGGTTTGCTGCTGAATAGAAGGCATTGAGAGAGGGCTGACCCTGCATTCACTACCGCAACTAACAAAGAAACAGCGATCAAAAAACACTAACTCTTACAACAATACTTTCAAACATCAAGGTCGTTCTACAATTGCATTCCCCGGCAACGGCGCCAAAAACTTGATGCGTGTAAATATGGCAAACTCACCGGTCGCACAAGTAATAAAGTTTGGGAATGGATCCCCGAGTGTCGGTCACTTGAGGAATGCAGTTGGCGTGGAACGGCGAATAATCCGAAATTATTGTTGTTAGAGTTTGTGAAATAAAAGAAAAACAAAGGGGCTTTGAAGGTGGTTCTTACAACCAATTAAACTAAAAGGAAAAAATGCGGGTCGCACTCACCGCTTTGCAAGGCGAGATGGGTGTAGCGGCCGCTATGCCGTACTTCGGTAGGGCAAATGGACGGTGAGCCAGTGGGTGAGGTGTTTAGTGCGGAGTGCATTCAAGTGGAATGATGGAAGTGAGATGGGGCGAGGCGCATCACAGCACAAATCTCACAAACAAGTTCAAACAACAAAAATCCAATTACAAATAATTAGACATTGAAGTTCACAACAAGCATGAGTCATTCATACAATACAAGAAAGATAGAGGAAGAGTAAACCAAGAGAGTGAAGATCCACCGCGGTTGTTGGACGGAGGTGCGGGTTGTCAATCCTCTTCCACGCGCAGTTCGAGGAGGCTTCCGGTACCGACGAGCCTTCACCTCGAGAGCTTGAGAGTCCGTTCTCTAGGTCGTCTCCGTCATCTTCTTCTTCGGTAGAAAGCTCGGAGAAGAGGTCATTAATGGCCGTGAGGGTCACCGGAGGATGCAGAATGCTTTAGAATCGTCGTAAATCACCTCCCGATGGTAGGGATGAAGGTGGAGATGGATGGAGCGTCTGAAATGCGGAAGGTTGAAGTGGCGGCCAAGTTGGATCAAGGTCTGATAACCTAATTCGCAGAGCAGGCCAATTTATAGAAGCGGGATTAAATAACGCGCACGACCACAGGCGCATGACAAGTGGTCGTGCGCGAACAATGTCAGCGCCCGTGCGGCGACAACCTATAGAACCTGCACCAGGAAATTTAAGCGTGCACACGATCAGCAGCGCACGATCAGTGATCGTGCGCGGCAAGGGTGGTGATCGTGCGATATGGGACAGAAAAGTGGAAAAAAGATGGCATGACTGCGCACGACCGGCAGCGCACGAGCAGTGGTCGTGCGCGGTATAAATGGTGATCGTGCGATATGGCGGGACAGGACAATAAAATGAGAGCCCAGACTGCGCACGACTGGCGGTCGTGCGCCAAAGAGGTCGATGGTCGTGCGTGGGTAAAAACGCATGACCATTGACTCCTTTGCCAAAAATGGAGAAAGTCCTACGCCGGACGCCCACACGATCCCCGAATCTGCAGGAAAACTGCACGCGCTGTCGATCATGGCAGTCACAGATATAAATAAAATGCATCACACGAGGGGAATACACACACGCACAAAAATAGGCTAAAAGAGTACAGAAGACGTATAATGTCGAAGCGAACAAAAAGGAGTGCTAATGGCGCAAAATGATAGTGCAAAGACAAGAAAACGAGCCCAGATGAGTCCGGAAATAGATATGAAATGGGGACTCATCAATTACGTTGCGCAGACCCGTGTATATTGACCCACTGCACTCTGCCATTGGTGTGTACTTAGCATGGAATAGCTGCAAGCACAACTTGATAGAATTGTCAAATATATAGTCAATTCAACTTAGCTTGTTCAGGCTCTTCTTCCAATCAAGTCTATTGTGGAAGCAATACCCAACAATCTCCCCCTATTTGAAGAAGCCTAAACCCTACAAGCTAAGGTGAATAGAACAGATGGAAATGGAAATCATAAAATGAAAGTTCAGTTGAGTGTGGAATTCATTACCATTTTCCTGAGAGCAACATAGCCTTAGCCGAGTTGATCTCCCCCTATATGAGAGCAACATAGCCTTTGTGGCCTACTTAGCATCACCTTAGCCTTTTCCGAGAGGTTAATCTCGCCCATTTCGGCTTCTACAAACCTAGGACTTCATTTGGAGCAAAACGCTACCCCTCAGGTCATGCATCGAAGCCCGATCGTGAGTTCCTAGCAGACACTTCCTCTTGATCCAAGAGCCTTGAGCCTTTCAGTCTTCAATCTTCAAGGTTCAGCATGCTGAGTTCAGTTTTGAATAAATTGAACTTGGCCTCGTCTAATGGCTTCATGAAGATATCTGCCATCTGCTTATCTGTGGGGATATAGCAGAGAGATATATCTTTGTTCTGCACATGCTCCCGAATGAAGTGGTAGCGCACTTCAATATGCTTTGTTCTGCTGTGCGACACGGGATTGTTCACAATTGCAATTGCAGTCGAGGAGTCGCAATACATGGGAACTTCTCTGAACTACAAGTCATAATCTTCAAGTTGATTTCTGATCCATAGAAGTTGTGCGCAACAGCTGCCTGCTGAGATGTACTCAGATTCAGCCGTAGAGGTTGCAACACAGTTCTTCTTTTTACTGCTCATTGATATAAGCCTTCTTCCGAGGAATTGGCACGTCCCGGAAGTGCTTTTCCTATCATCCCTGCTTCCTGCAAAGTCAGCATCTGAAAAGCCTATCAACTCGACATCATTATTTCTTAGGTACCACAGGCCAAGATTTTGTGTACCTTTAAGGTATCTAAGAATCCGCTTTGCAGCGACATAATGAGATTCCTTAGTGTTTGCCTGATATCTGGCACAAATGCATGTGGAAAACATAATATCTGGTCTGTAAGACCCCATTTTTTTTCCTTTTCAAAACACCGGGGTCTTAGCCAAGAACTGCCGCTTTGCGGTGGCACCGACTCACGGGAAGGCCGCCACTACAAAACGCCAATTCTGCCGGCCCTTTTCGATCGCAGAATAGTAGCATAATGAAGTAAAAGCAAGTCAACATAACCACATGTATATAAATAAATATCCACGAAGGGAGAGTCCACAATAATAATAATAATAATCAGAGTACAAAAGGAGGGCTTGTGCCCAGTACATCATATCCTCACTACAAGTCACTCGCGGAAGCAAAACCAAAACTAAGCGTCACCGTAACTGTCACTGAACCGAGAGCACCCAAGCTAGACTGGCCCATCTCCACTGACTTCGTACTCTGCTGGTACTGCATCTCTGGGTGCTTCTTCCTTTTTGGCTTGCCGTCGCCGCCTCGCAATCCACATCTGCGTCTACGTCTTCGGCCTCCTGGCTACTGAGCTGGTGGGATCCCACCCATCAAGGGGCATTTAACCCGTGTATGTCCCGGCTGGTGACAATGGTAACACGGTCGCGGGGTCAACTCTGTCAGAAACTTCAATACCCGTACCCCTTCCATATGGTACACCTAAAATTTTGTGGTTCGAAAACCGTTAGTCATAAAGACTAAGACCTATCATCCCCTACCCCTTCCCCCATGGCTCCTCGGTACCGAGCGGAGAGGAAGAAAGGGAAGGACATGAAGGTGAAGAATAAGTCAAAAGCAGGTGACAGCAGACCTATGCTAGCAATTCCATAGTAAATATGATAGAAGCAGAAAGTAGGAAATGTAACCTTAACTTATGCGCAGAAGCGCAGAAGCCAAGGGATCTTTTGTAGGGCTCCCATCGTATAAAGTGTCCCATACCACTTATACGTTGGGGTGTCGGTTACCAAACATCTAAGAGTAGCAAGTGAGTAAAAGCACAAGAAATATAACCATTGATTTATAGGGATTACCCCTATAGACCAAGGGGTCATTTTGCAAGGCCTATCGTATAAAACGTCTCATACCATCTTATACGATAGGTGGCAATGTTTATGCTATGACACGCAAATATGCTATGGAATGCACAAGCAAGTGCAACACACCCACATGAATCAATGCGCACAGACCTTTAGTTCCCCCTGTTCGGAAAGCTAGCTTCACTCCCAGGAACCTCCGTTGTGGCAAACGGAGACAGTGGGTTGGGCCCCCCACTCCTAGGTGGGTAACCACACTACCAGGCCTAGCCCTTCCGTATGCACCTAGAAGAACACAACCTAGAGTATCCGCGTACTAGTACTGGTTATACCCACCAGGCTTCCTTTGGCTAAGTGTCCCACACCGCCGAGTCAACATACCGTTGTCGGTGTGATCGATCGCCCAGTACCAATGACCCACCACTTTTATGCACATGCAATCATGACAATTATATTTGAACAAGTTCTCATGTTACCGAGCCTCCAGCTCTCTAGGCTACCAAGCATATACCAAGTCCCCGATCATCCAGCTCCCCGGACTTCCCAATCACAAAACAGACCACTATCATTACTAGTAGGCCCTTAGACCATGAACCTACTCCACCCATTCCATGCCAATTCTTCTTCCTAAGTGTACAAGTGTAGGTGTGAGGTAGAACTATTATTAGGGTTACTCTTGATCGTTTTATTCCTAAGATTTAAGGTTAACCTTGGACTTCCCGAGGTTTACCCGGTGAAGGTCGCAGCGGTACTAGGAGCTATGATGGGGTGAATCCCAAAACTCCCTTTCCAAGACACTTATTATAATTGATTGGTTCCCTTAACCCATTCCCTTCTCACATTACAGTGGGCTAATCCTAGGGCGACTTTGACTCTTCCTCTTCTCGGGGAGGACGATCTTCCGTCGAACCCGAACACTACTTATCGCAAGTCAATCTCACACCCTACCCATCCTGACTTCCAATAATGAACTTGATTCAACTCACCCTATCCAAACCAGCAAACTACCAAAATTCCATCTCCCTAGTTCATTACCCACTCTAGTTCAGCTTCTGCAGTTTTTACTAAACGCAGACCATCCTAAACTTTATGAGGTATGCAAGGGGTGGTACTCCCAACTGTCTTTCGAATCCTATATAATATTTACTGGAGGTCTACCATGACCTAATTAGTCTAAATCCAGAAAATAATAATTTTCCTATTTCATTTGGCATTTAATTTATTTCCTAATTTACCGTTTCAGGCCATTTCTACTATATTATGAAGGAAGTACTGTAAATATGTGTCCAAAAATCCGAAGAAAATTACAGGAGCTTTATAGTGACCTAAAACCAACATAAACCAAGTACCATAATTTTTGTCTAACATTTGAACTCTGAATTTCTTTTAATTCAAGATACTAATTTTCCTAACTTAATGAAGGAGGTACTATTTTTATCCATCTAAAATTCCAGAGAAAATTACAGGGTGACTATAATAAGTTGATAGACCCACTGACCAAATTTCATAATTTTCTAAATAGTAATTGGGCCTTAACTATATTTATGACTACAAATCACAATTAGTACATTAAAGAATAAAGTACCCAAAATAATCAGATAAAACTTCCAATAAAAATACTTAAGGTATAATATTCAATAAGATGCCCTAATACAAGATTTCATAACATTCCAGTGAACATAAATTCCAGAATCATCAAAAAAAATATCTAGGGCACAATTAGAGTTGTAAATGAAGTACTGTATAAATTAGCCCAAAAATCTCAACAAAATTATATTATGTCTACTTAGACCATAAAATCACTCTACCCAAATTTTACTTGATTTGTAGTTCAGTTGATAGCTTAATTATTCAAATTAAGGTTGGTGACCTAAACTAGTGTTAGGGTTTTAGGTGGGCTAAAGGTCTCCAAATACCCTAATATTTTTACCAGAGTACTTTAATGGCCCTATGGTCCTCTCCACCAAATTTCAAGTCAGTCCAAGGTCATTTGACCCCATGACCTTCACAACCCTACAAATCCCCATTAAGGGACCTACCCTAGGGTTCTAGGGCTACCCTACACCAAACCACTCCAAACTTTCTTGGAGGGTGTGTCATGCCCTAAAAAGTCAGTGACCAAAATATCAGCCCCTGTTGAGGTGATATGGCCACTCAAATACCAAGGAGGTGTTTGATCCTAAATTATCCTATAAGGATCAACCTAGGGTTGGACACAAACCTAATCAAAACATCTCCAAATTAGATGAAATATTTACCAGAACCTCACGGTAAACCGAGGGACCACTCATCAAAATTTGGGAGGGTTTGGAAGTCATTTAGCCATCTAATTAAATTATGATATGATTATTGAATTTTTCTAAAAACTATAGAAAAATATTTCCCAAAAATCCTAATTTTTGCACAGCATCTACATATAGATAATATTAGGCCACACTCCAAATTTCAAGTCATTTTGATGACTGGATTGGAGTGGGGAATTTTTCTAAGGTCAATACAGCCCTATGGATAGACCTCACCAAAAAGTGTGTTGTGGTCTAACCAGGACTCCAAATTGAGTGAAATTAATTTTAAATTAAACTAGACTTCAAGGGCTACATTTTCTATGTTGACTACTTCTACATAAAAAGCCTCTAAGTACCTCATTAAATTGCATAAAAGAGAGCTTGATAAATCACTACCTTTATATATAAAAAGAATAATTTAGTAATATAGTTTACTGTTCATCTTCTCAAAAAGCCCGAACCAGCACCCCTAATGCTTAAAACCTGTAGCTTTTCTAAAGCTATTTCCCGGCCACCCAGCCATCTCCCTGGTCGGCCACCACCACCACCACCTCTGTTGAGGTGAGGGCTACCGTCGGGCGGCGGCACGGCCGCCAGAGAGGCGGTTTCCGGCGAACCTGACCACCATTTATTTTTGAAAAACATGGAAAAACTCACTCAATCTTCCTCCTTTAAGCTCGACATCTCTCCTAAGTAATTTCTAAGATCTATCCATAGAAGAAAGAGTAGAGAGGGACCTTATTCGAGGTTTGGAGTCGAGCCGATCGTCGGGATGCTATTTGCGCGGTGATGGCGTCGCCGGAATTCTTCAACAGCACAGTAGGAGGCTCGAAACTTCTGGTAAGGGCTGGGAAACTTCATCCTTGAGCCTAAGGGGCCTTTTTAAAGGGAAGAAATGGGGAGTGGGTGGTTATAGGATGTCCAGCAATTATTGCCTCTTACATACAAGCTTCGGCCATGGTGGAGGGGAGTTGAAACGACTTGTAACAGTTGGAGGAGGGCTGGAAACTCCTCTCCATGAGAGGAGTTGAATCCAGCAGTTTCAAGGGGAAGAGGGAAGGCCATGACATCAAATGCCATTGATGGTCATGATGGCTGGGGCTCGGCCATGGCTGGAGGAGGAGAAAACGGCTGCCATGTGGACAGCCGGCCAAACTTCACAAAATAGGGTTTTAATTAAATCTTAATAAGAGTAAACGGCCCATTAAGACATTCTGGCCTGCTTCCCGAAATGGCTCGGTTCCATCGAACCAGCACCCTGCCAAAAAAATCGGCTAGAAAAAATTCTAAGTACAATGGCGTTGAGTGAGCTCTGCTCACTCAACGCCATCCAGTTACGGCGTTGAGTGAGCTCTGCTCACTCAACGCCATCCAGTTACGGCATTGAGTGAGCTCTGCTCACTCAACGTCATCCAATTATGGCGTTGAGTGAGCTCTGCTCACTCAACGCCATCAGAATGGCCTTTTAAACGATGGCGTTGAGTGAGCTTAGCTCACTCAACGCCGTCCAGATTATGGCGTTGAGTGAGCTTAGCTCACTCAATGCCGTCCCGACTATGGCATTGAGTGAGCTTAGCTCACTCAACACCGTCCAGATTATGGCGTTGAGTGAGCTTAGCTCACTCAACGCCGTCCCGATTATGGCGTTGAGTTAGCTTAGCTCACTCAATGCCGTCCAGACAGCACCAAATGGCGTTGAGTGCAGTCAGTGCACTCAACGCCATTCCATTTTTGGCGTTGAGTGCACTCAACGCACTCAACGCCATCCCGACTGACAACTTACGGCTTTGAGTGAGCTAAGCTCACTCAACGCCATCCAGACCATGGCGTTGAGTGAGCTTAGCTCACTCAACGCCATTCCAAGGTCACGGGCATGACAGATCGGTCACGGGCGTGTCAGGCCCATGTTGACATTTCGAGCTCGACGATCGTCTTCCTGAGGTCGACGATCGTCGAAGGGGTCACACCCTAGGTCACGGGCGTGACAGATTGGTCACGGGCGTGTCAGGCCCATGTTGACATTTCTGAGCTCGAAGATCGTCTAAGGGGTCACGCCCTAAGTCACGGGCGTGACAGGTCGGTCACGGGCGTGACGGGTCAGTCACGGGCGTGACCGCCCCTTGACTCAAAATCAAGGTCGACAAACTTCAATTTATGGGCTTCCCAGGGTCGACAAACTTCAATTCTAAGGCTTCCCAGGGTTCTATTAAGACAAAACCATTCCCATGGGTCTAGCCGGAAATGGGATGTCACAAATCCCAATAAACAAAACAAAGATTTCGTCCCCGAAATCAAGGTTAAGCCTACGGGGGCTCCAATCCGGAGAAAAAGGCTTGTAACATCCCATGAGAGTTGAAAGATCTACATTTCAATGTTAGGTTTGTTGTGTGTATTTTTGGTTCCAAAACCAATTCGTCCAATTGATATGGTATATATCCCAATAAACAAACGATTAGCCCCTATCCTTTAAATTTCAGTCCTATTGGTTTAAAATAGGAAAGGAATTTGATTGTCCAGAGGGGTTGTGGGGTATACCTGACTGAAAAGTCCCGGGTATTTTTGCCGCATCAAGTCCTGTGGCTCCCATGTATGCTCCTCCTGCCCATGATTGTTCCACAGAACCTTGACTAGAGGAACCTTCTTCCGTCGCAAGACCCGCAGCCGTGTCATCGATCCCGATCGGCTCCAAATGAACTGACCGGTCAGAAGCTACTGGTCCATCTGTGGTAAAAATCTGCTGCTCCGGGCGCAGTAGAGCCCTCCTAAGCGAAGAAACGTGGAATACGTCGTGTAGAGATGGCAGCTCTAGTGGCAATCTCCAGCCTGTAAGCTAGGGCCCCGATCTGCTCCAGGATCCTGTAAGGGCCCATATACCTAGGGCTGAGCTTCTTCCTCCAACCACGCACCTGTGAAACTCCATGCATGTGCCGGATCTTCCAAAACACTCGGTCCCCCACCTGAACTCCACCTGACGATGTCGGGCGTCATAATACTTAGCCTGTCTGCTCTGCACTTCTAACATCCTGTCTCTGATTAGTCTCACCTAAGCCTCGGCGTCTTCGACAAAATCCGATCCCAATGCCTTCGGATCCTTGTCCTGAATCCAAGAAAGTGGGGTCCTTCATCTCCTTCCATACCAGGCTTCGTAAGGCACCATCCTGATGCTGGACTGGTAGCTGTTGTTATAGGAGAACTTGATCAAGGGTAGGAGCTTCTCCCATGGTTCCCCGTGGCCCAAAATGCATAGCCTCACAAGATCTTCCAGCGTCCGATTGGTGCGTTCTATCTGCCCATCCATCTGGGGATGGAATATGGTGCTGAAGTTCAATCGCGTGTCTAAATGAGCATGCACAGACCTCCACTCCCTAGAAGTGAACCAGCCATCCCGATCCGACACGATTGTCTTGGGCACCCCATGGTATCGAACAAACTGCTCCACAAATCTCCGCACTAGTACCACCCACAGAGTCATCCTTCTTGATCGGAATGAATCTGACCACCTTCGTCAACCGATCGACGATGACCCAAGTCGAGTCATTTCCCGTCCGTGATCGGGGAAGTCCATGAATAAAATCCATCGCGATGTCCTCAAATTTCCACTCCGGGGGTACATGTTCTGAGATACATCATCCTTCTGATGATACAACCTAGCGATTAAATCTTTACCTTCTCAGATATCCCGAATCTTGTTACCCGTCACCTAATTTCACGTGATACTAGTTAATTCTCGTAATTATTCTGTCTTATTACCATGTCATTGTCTTGGTAACGCTACGGGTCATCATTCCAAACATTTTTTTACAAAATCTTATGTTCGCCCGAATAACGTTGAATTATATCGACTTCAATCTCACTATGTTTGTTCACTTTCCCTAAACTAGGTCCAAGGAAACCCAAGCCAATACTAATTTGCCCAATAAACAAAAGTTTAGCCCCCAATAAACAAAAGATCAGCCCCTACCTATCTTGGGCTAAGTATCTTTGATATTATCCTGTTACATTTGTCCTAGCTGGGTGCACAATACCTAGGGCATCAATCTTCGACTTGGGGTTCCACCCTGAAACTCGTTAATATACTCCATACTTTAAACTCTCTGAGTCACATTTACGACAACTTTATCCGGGTCAAAATGTTCCCAATCCCAAATGGATATCTTCCGAACTTGAATTCCTATCCGACCCTCAGTGTTTGTCTCGGTGGTTGCCTCCAAGTAATTTTATTACCGGTATTGAGGGTTAAGACTACTTGTCTTTTACCATTCTGCTAATGTACTATTGGTCTCAATTCTCCTTAAAGTAGTCTACCTATCCGAATAATCATTGATTGGGATAGTAGGGACACCTGAGTTTACGTCTTAGGTAGTCATTCTCGTGCTAAACTCCTCCTTTATTTTCTTTGGGTATCTCCTTACCTTAACCAAATTGATACCCAAGGTCTATTTTGAACTAGGGCATACTATAAATTGTCATGGTTAGTCACGAGTCCTAGTTGGTTGAGTCTAACTCGTTGGTTAGAGGATGATAAGACGAGATCTTCGCAGCCGGAGGTGTTCCCTACTGGGGGAAGGGTAGGCCACTGGCTACAAAGAAGGATTCCAATTAATGATGAAGTGGACTTTCACATGTGATTTCCCTTATGGGCACACCACTGCTTCCGCTGCTTAGTTTGTCCCCAAACTAAACTCGAGCGGGGGTGACTCAAGGTTACTGGACTGCTACTTTTCCGATCGAGGTCTGCTCTAATACCACATGTATGACCCCATTTTTTTCCTTTTCAAAACACCGGGGTCTTAGCCCAGAACTGCCGCTTTGCGGTGGCACCGACTCACGGGAAGGCCTCCACTACAAAATGCCAATTCTGCCGGCCCTTTTCGATCGCAGAATAGTAGCATAATGAAGTAAAAGCAAGTCCACATAACCACATATATATAAATAAATCTCCATGAAGGGAGAGTCCACAATAATAATAATAATCAGAGTACAAAAAGAGGGCTTGTGCCCAGTACATCATATCCTCACTACAAGTCACTCGCAGAAGCAAAACTAAAACTAAGCGTCACCGTAACTGTCACTGAACCGAGAGCACCCAAGCTAGACTGTCCCATCTCCACCGACTCCGTACTCTGCTGGTACTGCATCTCTGGGTGCTTCTTCCTTTTTGGCTTGCCGTCGCCGCCTCACAATCCACGTCTGCGTCTACGTCTTCGGCCTCCTGGCTGCTGAGCTGGTGGGATCCCACCCATCAAGTGGCATTTAACCCGTGTATATCCCGGCTGGTGACAATGGTAACATGGTCGCGGGGTCAACTCTGTCAGAAACTGCCAGACCCGTGCCCCTTCCATATGGTACACCTAAAATGTTGCGGTTCGAAAACCGTTAGTCATAAAGACTAAGCCCTATTATCCTCTACCCCTTACCCCATGGCTCCTAGGTACCGAGCGGAGAGAAAGAAAGGGAAGGACATGAAGGTGAAGAATAAGTCAAAAGCAGGTGACAGCGGACCTAAGCTAGCAATTCCATAGTAAATATGATAGAAGCAGAAAGTAGAAAATGTAACCTTAACTTATGCGCAGAAGCGCATAAGCCAAGGGATCTTTTGCAGGGCTCCCATCGTATAAAGTGTCCCATTCCACTTATACGTTGGAGTATCGGTTACCAAACAGCTAAGAGTAGCAAGTGAGTAAAAGCACAAGAAATATAACCATTGATTTATAGGGAATACCTCTATAGACCAAGGGGTCGTTTTGCAGGGCCTATCGTATAAAACGTCTCATACCATCTTATACGATAGGTGGCAATGTTTATGTTATGATACGCAATTATGCTATGGAATACACAAGCAAGTGAAACACACCCACACGACTCCATGCGCACAGACTTCCCCCTGTTCGGAAAGCTAGCTTCACTCCCAGGAACCTCCGTTGAGGCAAACAGAGACAGTGGGTCGGGCCCCCCACTCCTAGGCGGGTAACCACAGTACCAGGCCTAGCCCTTCCGTACACCCCTAGAAGAACACAACCTAGAGTATCCGCGTACTAGTGCTGGCTATACCCACCAGGCTTCCTTTGGCTAAGTGTCCCACACCGCGGAGTCAACGTACCGCTGTCGGTGTGATCAATCGCCCAGTACCGATGACCCACCACTTTTATGCACATGCAATTATGACAATTATATTTGTACAAGTTCTCATATTACCGAGCCTCCAGCTCTCTAGGCTACCAAGCATATACCAAGTCCCCGAGCATCCAGCTCCCCGGACTTCCCAATCACAAACCAGACCACTATCATTACTAGTAGGCCCTTAGACCATGGACCTACTCTACCCATTCCATGCCAATTCTTCTTCCTAAGTGTACAAGTGTAGGTGTGAGGTAGAACTATTATTAGGGTTACTCTTGATCATTTTATTCCTAAGATTTAAGGTTAACCTTGGACTTCCCGAGGTTTACCCGGTGAAGGGCTCGCGGCGGTACTAGGAGCTATGATGGGGTGAATCCCAAAACTCCCTTTCCAAGGCACTTATTATAATTGATTGGTTCCCTTAACCCATTCCCTTCTCACATTACAGTGGGCTAATCCTAGGGTGACTTTGACTCTTCCTCTTCTTGGGGAGGACGATCTTCCGTCGAACCCGAACACTACTTATCGCAAGTCAATCTCACACCCTACCCATCCTGACTTCCAATAATGAACTTGATTCAACTCACCCTATTCAAACCAACAAACTACCAAAATTACATCTCCCTAGTTCATTACCCACTCTAGTTCAGCTTCTGCAGTTTTTACTAAACGCAGACCATCCTAAACTTTATGAGGTATGCAAGGGGCGGTACTCCCAACTATCTTCTGAATCCCATATAATATTTAATGGAGGTCTACAATGACCTAATTAGTCTAAATCCAGAAAATAATAATTTTCCTATTTCATTTGGCATTTAATTTATTTATTATTAGCCTCCCAATGCCCTAGTATGAACATGAAGTGCACTAATGAGCCAACAATAAATCATCATAAAATCAGTAAAAATCCTATAAGGCATTTAAACAGTAATTCCAAATTTTGAGAAATTCTAGAGGTGTTTAGGCCTATATTTCCTAATTTACAGTTTCAGGCCATTTCTACGATATTATGAAGGAAGTACTGTAAATATGTGTCCAAAAATCCCAAGAAAATTACAGGAGCTTTATAGTGACCTAAAACCATCATAAACCAAGTACCATAAATTTTATCTAACATTTGAACTCTGAATTTATTTTAATTCAAGATACTAATTTTCCTAACTTAATGAGAAGGTACTGTTTTTATCCATCTAAAATTCCAAAGAAAATTACAGTGTGACTATAATAATTTGAAACACCAACTGACCAAATTTCATAATTTTCCAAATAGTAATTGAGCCTTAACTGTATTTTTAACTACATATCACAATTAGTATGTTAAAGAATAAAGTACCCAAAATAATTAGATAAAACTTTCAATAAAAATACAGAAGGTATAATATGCTATAAGATGCCCTAATCCAAGATTTTATAACATTCCAATGAACAGAAATTCCAGAATCATCAAAACAAATATCTAGGGCACAATTAGAGTTGTAAATGAAGTACTGTATAAATTAGCCCAAAAATCTCAACAAAATTATATTATGTTTACTTGGACCATAAAATCACTCTACGCAAATTTTACTTGATTTGTAGTTCAGTTGATAGCTTAATAATTCAAATTAAAGTTGGTGACCTAAACTAGGGTTAGGGTTTTAGGTGGACTAAATGTCTCCAAATACCCTAATATTTTTACCGGAGGACTTTAATGGCCCTATGGCCCTCTACACCAAATTTCAAGTCAGTCCAAGGTCATTTGACCCCATGACCTTCACAACCCTACAAATCCCCATTAAGGGACCTACCCTAGGGTTCTAGGGCTACCCTACACCAAACTACTCCAAACTCCCTTGGAGGGTGTGTCATGCCCTAAAAATTCAGTGACCAAAATATCAGCCCCTGTTGAGGTGATATGACCACTCAAATACCAAGGGGGTGTTTGATCCGAAATTATCCTATAAGGATCAACCTAGGATTGGACACAAACCTAATCAAACCATCTCCAAATGAGATGAAATTTTTACCAGAACCTCATGGTAAACCCAGGGACCACTCACCAAAATTTGGGAGGGTTTGGAAGTAATTTAGCTATCTAATTAAATTATGCTAGGATTATTGAATTTTTCTAAAAACTATAGAAAAATGTTTCCGAAAAATCCTAATTTTTGCACAGCATCTAGATATAGATAAGATTAGGTCACACTCCAAATTTCAAGTCATTTTGATTAATGGATTGGAGTGGGGAATTAGTCTAAGGTCAATACAGCCCTATGGATAGACCTCACCAAAAAGTGTGTTGTGGTCTAACCAGGACTCCAAATTGAGTGAAATCAATTTTAAATTAAACTAAACTTCAAGGGCTACATTTTCTATGTTGACCACTTCTACATAAAAAGCCTCTAAGTACCTTATTAAATTGCATAAAAGAGAGCTTGATAAATCACTACCTTTATATATAAAAAGAATAATTTAGTAATATAGTTTACTGTTCATCTTCTCAAAAAGCCCGAACCAGCACCCCTAATGCTTAAAACCTGTAGCTTTTCTAAAGATATTTCCCAGCCACCCAGCCATCTCCCTGGTCGGCCACCACCACCACCTCTGTTGAGGTGAGGGCTACCGTCGGGCGGCGGCACGGCCGCCGGAGAGGCGGTTTCCGGCGAACCCGACCACCATTTATTTTTGAAAAACATGGAAAAACTCACTCAATCTTGCTCCTTTGAGCTCGACATCTCTCCTAAGTAATTTCTAAGATCTATCCATAGAATAAAGAGTAGAGGAGGACCTTATTCGAGGTTTGGAGTCGAGCCGATCGTCGGGATGCTATTTGCGCGGTGATGGCGTCGCCGGAATTCTTCAACAGCACAGTAGGAGGCTCGAAACTTCAGGTAAGGGCTGGGAAACTTCATCCTTGAGCCTAAGGGGCCTTTTTAAAGGGAAGAAATGGGGAGTGGGCGGTTATATGATGTTCAGCCATTATTGCCTCTTACGTACAAGCTTCGACCATGGTGGAGGGGAGCTGAAACGACTTGTAACAGTTGGAGGAGGGCTGGAAACTCCTCCTCTCCCTGAGAGGAGTTGAATCCAGTAGTTTCAAGGGGAAGAGGGAAGGCCATGGCATCAAATGCCATTGATGGTCATGAAGGCTGGGGCTCGGCCATGGCTGGAGGAGGAGGAAACGGCTGCCATGTGGACAACCGGTCAAACTTCACAAAATAGGGTTTTAATTAAATCTTAATAAGAGTAAACGACCCATTAAGACATTCTGGCCCGCTTCCCGAAATGGCCCGGTTCAACCGAACCAGCACCCAGCCAAAAAAATCGGCCAGAAAAAATTCTAAGTACAATGGCGTTGAGTGAGCTCTGCTCACTCAACGCCATCCAGTTATGGCGTTGAGTGAGCTCTGCTCACTCAACGCCATCCAGTTACGGCGTTGAGTGAGCTCTGCTCACTCAACTCCATCTAGTTACGGCATTGAGTGAGCTCTGCTCACTCAACGCCATCCAGTTACGGCGTTGAGTGAGCTCTGCTCACTCAACGCCATCAGAATGGCCTTTTAAATGATGGCGTTGAGTGAGCTTAGCTCACTCAACGCCGTCCAGATTATGGCGTTGAGTGAGCTTAGCTCACTCAACGCCGTCCAGATTATGGCATTGAGTGAGCTTAGCTCACTCAACGTCGTCCAGATTATGGCGTTGAGTGAGCTTAGCTCACTCAACGCCGTCCCGACTATGACGTTGAGTGAGCTTAGCTCACTCAATGCCGTCCAGATTATGGCATTGAGTGAGCTTAGCTCACTCAACGCCGTCCCGATTATGGCATTGAGTGAGCTTAGCTCACTCAACGCCATCCAGAAAGCACTAAATGGCGTTGAGTGCAGTCAGTGCACTCAATGCCATTCCATTTATGGCATTAAGTGCACTCAACGCACTCAACGCCATCCCGACTGACAACTTACGGCGTTGAGTGAGCTAAGCTCACTCAACGCCATCCAGACCTCGGCGTTGAGTGAGCTTAGCTCACTCAACGCCATTCCAAGGTCACGGGCGTGACAGATCGTTCACGGGCGTGTCAGGCTCATGTTGACATTTCGAGCTCGACGATCGTCTTCCTGAGGTCGACGATCGTCGAAGGGGTCACGCCCTAGGTCACGGGCGTGACAGATTGGTCACGGGCGTGTCAGGCCCATGTTGACATTTCTAAGCTCGACGATCGTCTAAGGGGTCACGCCCTAAGTCACGGGCGTGACAGGTCGGTCACGGGCGTGACGGGTCGGTCACGGGTGTGACCTCCCCTTCACTCAAAATCAGGGTCGACAAACTTCAATTCCTGGGCTTCCCAGGGTCGACCAACTTCAATTCCAAGGCTTCCCAGGGTTCTGTTAAGACAAAACCATTCCCAGGGGTCTAGCCGAAAATGAGATGTTACACGGTCTACTAGCAGTAAGGTAGAGCAGAGATCCAATTATGCTTGTGTACTTGGTTTCATCAAAAGGTTTCCCGTTCTCATCCTTGTCTAGAGACACAATGGATCCTATTGGAGTCCTCATAGAGGTTGCAATCTCCATTCTGAATTTCTTGATGAGTTCATTTGTAAACTTCGTCTGAGAAAAGAAAATTCCATCCTCAGACTGCTTCACTTGAAGTCCAAAGAAATACTTCAGCTCTCCCATGCTGCTCATTTCAAACTTCCCTTGCATAAGTTTGGAAAACTTCTTGCACAGGTTATTGTCCGTTGAGCCGAATATTATGACATCGACATAGATTTGCACCAGCAAAATCTTGCCTTTGACTTCCCTAAGAAACAATGTCTTATCTATTTTTCCTCTCGAGAACTTGTTCTCAAGAAGAAAACTAGACAGAGACTCATACCAAGCTCGAGGAGCTTGTTTTAAGCCATATAATGCTTTATTAAGAAAGTAAACATGATCAGGGAGTGTAGGATTAACAAAACCTGGGGGTTGTGCGACGTATACTTCCTCTTTTAAATTTCCATTCAGGAAAGCAGACTTCACGTCCATCTGATAGACAGTGAATCCTTTGTGAGAGGCATACGCCAGGAACAACCTGATCGCCTCGACTCTTGCAACTGGTGCAAAGGTTTGGTCGAAGTCAATCCCCTCCTCCTGTCTGTAACCTTGAGCCACCAGTCTGGCCTTGTTCTTGATGATGACACCGTGTTCATCCAGTTTATTTCTGAAGATCCACTTGGTGACGATCACATTCTATTTCTTTGGTCTGGGAACTAGCGTCCAGACGTTGCATTGTTCGAATTGATGTAGTTCATCTTGCATTGTCAATATACACGACACATCTTTGTTTGCTTCGTCGAACTTCTTTGGCTGAACCTGTGACAGAAAACTAAGGTGCAAAATCTCGTTAATTGTACTTCTGCGAGTTTTGACACCGTCCCGAGGATCTCCTATGATCTGATCTCTTGGGTGATCCCTCATGTGTCTGAGCTCTATGAGTCTGGCATCTGGAGCTCCAACAGCTTCTCAGGCTCCTCCCTCATCTGGGAGAATTTCTCCATCCTGATCGTCATCTTATCCAGTTGGCGTTGAGGTGGAGACCTTGACGTACTTGGGAGTTTCATCTTTAGCAGTCTCATCTAGACTTAGCTGTTCAAGCCTTGCACCTGCATCTTCAAGAATGCCACTGGAAGAATTGCTGTGAAGCAGGCTTCCTTCATTAAGTATCTGGGATTACTAGGATGATCATTCAGATCCACTATTTGAAGCACGAGGGGTGTCATGTACATGAAGGACACTATAGTTAGCATTATATCTTTTCCCATATTCCTTGTTCCAGAGCAAGCCTGGAACATCTCTTGTCTAGGTCCCATCATGTTCATGCGTACCTAGACTATCCTGCAAAATAAGATTACCTTACCTTAGGAACCCAATAGGTATTGGGTCCTAGGTTCTTGTCAGTATAAAATACAGCATGCCTTCCCATAAGATCTCTGACAGGAAGGCTGTCTCTTGCCGGAGGATATGGGCATACCCTTGCCCTTGGCACGAAAGGATTGTGTCAATAGTCTATGCCAAAGTGACCCACTCTGCCACAACACCAACAATCATGGATATTGTACCTCCTTTTCTGACCGGATCTACTAACGAAGTTAGTCACGATCCTAGGTTTGTAAGGGGCAGAGCTGGTTCTGCTCTCGGATTTTCCCTTTCCACCGAGACTCGAGGTGGGTCTGATGGTGAACATGTGGTGAGTGTCATGAGGACTGGGAGGTGCTGCTTTCTTTTCAGCCATCACACATTCGGGGGCCCCAGTGATGCTTGCTACATGTTTTCCAACTCCCTTTCCCTTAGTCCTAGGGTGTGAAGATATCTTGTGAGAGCTGGTTCCAGCAATGTCATGAAGTGTGGGGGCTGAGGCCGTAAATACAAACGGTTCATGATGAGCCGTGTGTATTTTCTCACGGGTAGCCATAACAGCACTTGCACTATGGGTGTTTCCACAAGAGGGCCGATCATTCTTGCAGTGACCATAGTTGTTCTTATGGTCATACCTGAAGGAATGATGTGTGCCCTTCCTACTCGGTGTGGGGGGTCTGTAAACAGTTTCCCCATTTCTCCACGAATTTATAATTCGTGAGATCCACCCGTTTTATCCCTTTCTCTTAATAGCATATACCTTTGAAAAATTAGATATTATCCTCTTCTCGGTCTCTAGATAAAACTCTAGATGTGAGATCTTTGAGTCTTTCACCTTAATGGATTCCAATTGGAGGTCCATCATGGTCCTCAACTGAGCAATTTCCATAGCTTGTTTCTCAACAAGCAAGTTGCTCTCCTGAAGGGCTCTTCGAAGGGAATCAAGAGTTTCAATCTGTTGATTGAAGCTGTCAATATCCCTGGCATCAACTAATGGACAATCCTCTGAACTTCTCCTGTCTTCAGGAGATATATGTGGGAAAGAGCTAGAGGAGGAAGATACCTGATCCTGATTGGGCATATCAGGGATAGAGTTATGATCTGCAGAAGCTGAAGTTTCAGCTTCAACGCAACTGCATTCCTCCATCTCTTCTTCAGTCTCTGATAGAGAAACGGAAGCCCTGATATTGAAAGTTTGTTCTTGACTTTCATCTTCAGAGATGAGGACCCCCATTTATGCTTCATCTTCTTGCTGGCATTCAGTCCAGGCAGTCTTCTTTCCCTCCATGAGGTCAGAGATTGTTTCCCACATGGACTTTACAGTCTTACACTTATCCAATTTTATAAGAGATGATCCTGACCAAATATCAAAAATGATCTGTCGAACCAGCTTGTCCAAGTTGAATAGTGAGAACTCAGTTTCATACATATCTGCGGGACTCTTTGGGATTTGAAGATCTTCTCTTGAGTCAGAAGCCTTCATGGGAATAAAGGAACCCTCTTCCACAATGTATAAAGCACGAAGGTCAATGGCTTCTAGATGAAACTGAACTCTCATTTTCTAGATGGGAAAATATTCTTTTGTGCATGCAGGCAGTCTCAGGGGAGAGACATCGGTGTATAGCTCCATGTTTGAATCTTGTTTTTCTTCTTGACACTAGACACAGGATCTTACTCAAGGTGTTAACTTTATTGATGAGTAACCTCCCTCTGATACAACTTGAAAGTGTCTAGTGTCAACCTAATTCACCTATGGGGGGTGGGGTGGGGGTGGGGAATAGGTGTCGTGCAGTCTTTTGTGGAATTAAACTAACCTGCACAAGTAAGAAAACAGAACACAGAAAACACACAAAGAATTATAGTGGTTCCCCGATTTGGGTACGTCCACTTTCCCCCTACGACCTATGTTGGTACCCTAGTTTGATTTGAGTTTAGTCTTCTCCTTTGTGCTCCTTGACCCAAGAAATATCTATGGTCAATGGTTAGGAGTCTAGCTGTAGAGTCCTCGCTTTTCCAAATTGAGAATTTGGTTAAGTAGTTTTTTCGTTCGACCATAGTCGAACGCCGTTCGACTATCGTCTATCGACTGATCGACGATCGTCTATCAGTTGGTCGACGCCTTGGTCTGCGCTGATAGTTCGACTATCTGTTGATAGTTCGACTATCTGTTCTGCGCTGATAGTTCGACTATCTGTTGATAGTTCGACTATCTGTTCTGCGCTGGTAGTTCGACTATCTGTTGATAGTTCGACTATCTGTTCTGCGCTGGTAGTTCGACTATCTGTTGATAGATCGACTATCTGTTTGTTTTGATGGTTCGACTATCTTTTGATAGATCGACTATCTGTTGTCTGAGGTAGGTCGACTATCTGCTTGATAGCTCGACTATCTCTGTGCGCTTGATAGCTCGACTATCTGTCCTAGATAGATCGACTATCTGGTAGTTCGACTATCTGTCCTGATAGTTCGACTATCTGCTGCGGTAGCTCGACTATCTGTTTGATAGCTCGACTATCTGGATCGTTCGACTATCGGCCCGGTAGTTCGACGATCTCCTGGCGTCGTTCGACGATCTTCAAAGGTCGTTCGACGTTTTATGTCTGCCTTTGGATTTTGTATTTATTTATTATATTTAATTATTTAATACATTTTCTGGCACGATATTTTAAGTTGTATGATAAAGTTTCCAGGCATTATTTGCTCTATTCTTATTGCCTGAGTTAAAATCTTTTAAGATAAAGTTGTTTGTCTTATTAGCTGTCTATTTAAATTACTTTATCTGCTGTCAGCCCCTTTATAGCCGTTAGACTGAAAAGTCTTCTTTTGCTATAAAGAGATAGTTTCTGATGTGACTTTATTTAGTCTATCTGTTTATTTGATTTAAGCCTGCAGCTTCTTAGAAAGAGGTTTATTCCTTTTTATGGAATGTTCTGCTGCAGAAATATTTCTGTCTTCTTGATATTTACAGCCCAGGTCTCAAGGCTTAGAAGAAGACAAACAATTCAAATGGAAGAGAGCCGTTGCTTGATGATGATATAAAAAGAACCCTTTGCAGAAGGATTCAAGCTAGTGAATAGAAGAGTTAACAGAAGCTTTCACACATATTCAAAAGCACTCAAGCCTTCATCAAGCAAAAGTTTCCTGCTCTCAGCAAACTCCATCTAACTGAGAAGTGTTAAGATCTTCATCTCTTCTTCACCTGAGTTCTCCTGCTTTCAGGAAGTTCAACTCAGAGTTTCTTTGAAGAAGAAGAAGAAGAAGAATAGCTGCTTGAAGAGATTTCTTTTTGTTATTTATTTTCTTCTTGTAGCTCTTTCCTTCAGAACTTTCTGAAGAGTTTCTGCACTGAAGCAAGACTTCACCTGGACATCTTTGAGCCAGGGGGAGCCTTGATTCTTTAGAGCATTCTAGCTCAGTGCAAGCTTTTTGTGCTTCTCTAATCTATTGTAAAATAGAGAAGACATCTTAACCTTTTTCCCCCTCCTGTACAGGGTTATTACTCCCTTCAAAAGTATCCCTTGGTGGCAGGGCACCTGATCAAAAACCTGTGCTTGGTTTTTAGACACCTGATCAAAAGTCTAAAGGGTCTCTGGATCTACCTGAAGAAGATCCTGTTGGTGGCAGGGCACCTGATCAAAAACCTGTAGTGGATTCCTACCGTTTGGGTAGAAGAGTGGACGTACCCAAGTTGTTTGGGGAACCACTATAAAATTTCCTTGTGTCGTCTGGCTTGTTTATTATTTTTCTTGTACTGTGGCTGTGAATAGATATAACTAGGTTGCTAGTTGCTGCTTAGGTTTTCCAGGCTTTAACTGTAATTACAGTTAGCTTGTGTTTGCACACAACACTTGTGTTAGGCTTTAAGGTTAATCAATATCTATAATCTCTTCATTCCGCACTTCACTCCAAGGGAGTTGGGTAGATAGTTAAGTTTTGTATTGTGCAAAATTTGATTACTCTATTCACCCCCCCTCTAGAGTAGTATCTATCCCTTCACTTTCAATTGGTATCAGAGGGAGGTTGACTGACTGTATAGGCTAACACCTAAGTCACAAGATCCTGATAGATACCAAGAGTTTATAGAAATTCACTATCATGGCCCAGTCTAAGGATTATTCTAGCACCAGACCTCCAGCATGCAACTTAGCAAAGTTTGGCATCTGGAAGGCAAGGATCAAACTTTATATGAACTCTATTGATGAGAGTATTTTTGCTTCTATTTTGTCAGGTCCCCCAAGAGCACCTGCTGCAGCCACTGCCTCATCATCTGATATGAGTGCAGTGCCTCCTCCAGACTATAATGATGAGTACAAGAAGGCTAAAATTGCTGATGCCAAAGCAATGAACATACTGGCTCAGACTATGTCTGATGAAGTGTTCCAGAAGGTTGCTGATTGCTCTTCAGCAAAGGCCATGTGGGACACACTGAACCAGATTGTAGCTGGTTCAGCTGATGAAAGGAAGGACAGGAGGTCCAACCTTATTTCACAGTACGAGAACTTCAAGAAGACTGATGCTGAATCAGTTGAAGCGATGTACACCAGGCTCAGCTCAATCATCAATGAGCTGAGGACCCTTGACAAGGATATCTCATTGACAGAGGTCAATGATAAGATCCTTATGTGCTTCCCTAGCACATGGGATTTGAGGATCTGGCCAATCAAGGAGGCCAGAAGCACCAATGAGATATCAACTGAAGCCCTTCTCGGCAAGCTCAAATCTTTTGAGCAAGTGCTGAAGACAAGGGAAGCAGAAGCTGAAGCCAAGACCCCCACTCCAACAAGAAAAGAGCAATCTCTAGCTCTTAAAGCTGCTGAAGCCTCAGAAGGCAGCCAATCAAATGAGGAGCTCATGGCATTGTTTGCCAAGAGATTTCTCAAAATGGGGAGAAAAGAGTTCAGAAGAAAATCTTCAAAGTATGAAGAAAAGCCAAGGTATGATCGTACTCCAACTAAAGAAATTATTTGTTATGGGTGCAGGAAGCCTGGACACATCTTGCCGGAGTGTCCAGAGGAGAAAAACAAAGACAAGAGGAAAGAAAAGGAGCAGCACAGGAAGCACTCCAAGCCATCCTCCTACTAGAACAAGAAAAAGGAGAGAGGTTTCATTGCTGAAACCTGGAGTGATTCTGATGAAGAATCCTCATCCTCAAGCTCTAGTGAGGATGAAGAAGAAAAGAAGGCAAAAGAAGTTTGCCTCATGGCAATAGATGCCTGCAGCAACCACTCTGCTGCAGAGAGTTCTGACTCAGATGAAGAAATGCCTACTGAAGATGAGGTACTTTCATCTTATGATTTTACTTCAGAAGAGTTTAAGCTAGATTTTAAATCTCTATGTTTAGATTTAATTAGTTCAGAAAAAGACATAAAAGAACTTAGAAATAGGCTAGCTGACTCTGAATCAATAGCCTCTGAAAATGTTAGGTTAAAGGAAGAACTCACTACTTGTAGTGAAGAAATCAAATTTCTTAAAGTAGAATTAGCTAAGTCTAAGAGATTAGAAGAATCCCTTAATGGTAGAAGCCTTAAGCTGTTAGAAATTACCAGCATGGCTAACACTAGGACAGGAAATGATAAATTAGGCTTAGGAGCTTCTCCCAGTGAACCCCCAGTCTTGCTTAAAAATAACCTTTCAACTCCAGTGAACTTCATTTCAGCTAGTGGAAAGAAGAACACTGAGCAAGTAAACCTTGTAAATAAAACATTAAATAAGGCTAAGAGAGAAAAGAGAAAGAAGTTTTTCAAAGAAATGCAAAGAGCGTCGAACGCCGCTCGACGATCGGATGCTCCATGGTCGAACGAAGCTCGACGATCTGAGCGCCCATCGTCGAACGTCGATCGACGATTTCAACATGATTTTCAAAATCATAATCAGTATCATAGAAACCTAAATGAAAATAGAAACCCTAGGTTTGTTGACCCATCATCTGCATGGAGAATCCCACCTAGGAGATCTCACCCTCTAGGCTATCACCCTCAGCCTGCATTTTCTTATATCTCCAGTTTTTCTTATGTGAAAAACAAGGGACCCAAGGTTACCTGGGTCCACTCTGTCTAAATAGTTGTTTTGCAGGTGAAGGCCTATCCAATCACTCAAAATAAGTGGTATTTGGATAGTGGATGCTCTAAGCATATGACAGGAAACAAAGAGCTACTGTCAAAGTACAAAGCAAAGCTCGGCCCAAAGGTTATCTTTGGAGACTCCAGCTGTGGTCAGACAGAAGGATATGGCAAGATCACAATTGGAGCTGTTACATTCAAGAGAGTTGCTTATGTCAGTGGACTAAAGCACAACCTGATTTCAGTTAGCCAGCTATGTGATGCTGGCTACCAGGTTTCTTTTTCTAACTCCTCTTGCAATATTACTTTAAATAATAATGTTGTTTTAATAGGTAATAGAATAGGCAATATATATTTAGTAGATTTTAATTCATCTCACTCGGAAATCTGCCTGTTTAATGAATTAACCCTTAATAATAATTCTTTATGGCATAAAAGGCTTAGTCATGTAAACCTGAAAAATATATCTAGGTTATCTAAGCACAACCTTGTTAGAGGCTTACCTTCTTGCCCCTACAAGAAGGAGAGTCTGTGCAAGGCTTGTCAGCTAGGCAAGCAAACCAAGAACTCATTTAAATCTGTAAATAAAAGTGACTCTCCTAGAATCCTGTATTTATTACATTTGGACATTTTTGGCCCAATAAATGTACAGAGTTTAGGAGGGAAGTATTACACTTTAGTAATTGTAGATGACTTCTCTAGGTTCAGTTGGGTTTTCTTTTTGAGAACTAAGTCTGATAACTTCAAAGCCCTTACAGACTTTCTACTTTGTGTGCAGACTGAGTACTCTACTCATGTGGCCTTGATCAGAAGTGATCATGGTACTGAGTTTGACTCTCTTCTCATGCAAGAATTCTGTGAGAGAGAAGGTATCAAACATAGCTTCTCAGCTCCTAGAACTCCCCAACAAAATGGGGTAGTTGAGAGGAAGAATAGAACACTAATTGAAGCTGCTAGCACATTGTTGGCAGATGCTAACATGCCTCTATCCTATTGGGCAGAAGCTGTTAGTACAGCCAACTATGTCTTGAATAGAAGTTTGATACACAAACTTAAGTGTAAAACTCCTTATGAGTTGCTTAAAGGAAAGAAACCAAAAATTAATTACTTTAGAATTTTTGGCTGTACTGTTTATATTCATAACAATAATAAAGAATATATTAGAAAATTTGAAGCAAAAGCTTCAATGGGAATTATGCTTGGATATTCCCAAGTAAGCAAAGCTTATAGGGTTTATAACAAATCAACCTGTAAAATAGAAGAATCTGTGCATGTGACTTTTGATGAGTCTCAGATGTTTTACAAGGAGAAAGAAAATTCTCCTTCATCTAGTTCTTTGCAGGTACATGATGCCCCTCAAGAAATCCTTCAACTTTCAACTCTTCAGATCACTGAATCAGATAGTGATGAAGACATTGCTGAAGCTGTTGAAGCTGTTGTTGTTCCACCAACAGTAGATCAAATTCCTCCTGAGGAATTAATCCCAACTGTTGCTGAAGATCACATCCCACCTGCTGATATTGTCACACTTAGAGATCATCCCACATCTCAAGTGATTGGAGACTTATCAGCTGGTGTGCAAACAAGACATCAATTAAGACAGGATGTGATGCATGCTTGTTTCCTCTCACAGGTTGAGCCCCTCACCTTTAAAGATGCAGAGCTAGATCCCCACTAGATCATTGCAATGCAAGAGGAACTCAATCAGTTTGAGAGATGTAAAGTTTGGACTTTGGTTCCAAGACCTAAAGGCCAACTGATCATAGGCACCAAGTGGGTGTATAGAAACAAGTTAGATGCTAATGGAATAATAGTAAGGAATAAAGCTAGGCTTGTAGCTCAGGGCTATAGACAGGAGGAAGGTATAGACTATGACCAAACCTTTGCTCCTGTTGCAAGGCTAGAAGCAATAAGGATCTTCTTGGCCTATGCAGCCTACATGAAGTTTAAGGTGTTCCAAATGGATGTCAAAAGTGCATTCCTAAATGGTGAGCTTAAGGAAGAAGTGTTTGTTGAACAACCACCAGGGTTTGTTTCATCAACACAGCCCTCTCATGTTTTTAAGTTGCAGAAAGCTCTATATGGACTAAAGCAAGCTCCTAGGGCCTGGTATGAGACCTTAGCTAGTTTCCTGTTAGAGCACAACTTCACTAGGGGAGTAGTTGATAGAACCCTTTTCGTTAAGCATCACAAGGACACAATCCTGTTAGTTCAGGTGTATGTAGATGATATTATCTTTGGCTCCACTGATCCCAAACTTTGCAAAAAGTTCTCCAACTTGATGCACTCTAAGTTTGAGATGAGTAGCATGGGTGTGCTGTCTTACTTTCTTGGTCTCCAAGTTAAGCAAGATGCTGATGGTATCTTCATCTCCCAATCCAAATATGCCAAGGAATTGGTAAAGAAATTTGGGATGGCTGATGCTTCAGCAATGCCTACACCCATGGCTACTAATGTAGTTATTGATTCTGATGATCACGGCAAGCCAGTTGATCAAAAGAATTATAGGGCCATTGTTGGTTCCCTATTATATCTAACTGCAAGTAGGCCAGATATAATGTTTGCTACATGCCTTTGTGCTAGATTCCAGGTCAACCCCAAGGAATCTCATCTGATTCTTCTAAAGAGAATCCTGAGATACCTGAAAGGATGTCCGAATCTAGGACTTTGGTACCCAGCTGAGTCAGAGTTTGAATTAATTGGATATTCTGATTCTGACTATGCTGGTTGCAGAGTTGACAGGAAGAGCACCTCAGGAACTTGCCAGTTCCTGGGAGAGAGATTGGTCTCTTGGTTCTGTAAGAAGCAGGCTTCTGTCTCAACTTCAACTGCAGAGGCTGAATATATAGCAGCTGCCAGTTGTTGTTCACAGATCCTGTGGATTCAAAACCAGCTTGTGGATTATGGTTACTCACACAAGAACACCAAGATCATGTGTGATAGTACCAGTGCTATCTCAATTGCACAAAATCCAGTGCACCACTCTAGAACGAAGCACATTGAGATTAGGCACCATTTCCTGAGAGATTGTGTGGAAAAGAACAAGATCTGTCTTGAGTTCATATCCACTGAGTTTCAGAGAGGTGATATATTCACCAAGCCTTTAGATGAACAGAAGCATCTGTTCTTTTTAGTCCAACTAGGCATGATCAATGGACGAGACTAAGTGTGATGATATCTGCCTATGTTGAGGTCTACTTGAAGATCGTCGAACGATGATCGAAGATCGTCGAACGGATTGAGCCTATCGTCGACCTCTGGTTAATGATAGCTTATCTGTTTGAAGATCGTCGATCGACGTTCGACCATCGTCGAACAGGCTGAGCTCATCGTCGATCTCCGGACGACGACAGCCTGTTGCTTGAGAAGCCAGAAATAGTCGAACGATTGTCCGACTACTCTGCTTCTGAGCCGATCGTCGAACGGCCGTTCGACTATCGGTTCAAGATTTTTTTAATAGACCGACTATATCCGGTTCAATATAAAGCCGATAGTCGACCTAGGTTAAAAGATCTGTTGGTTTATCGTCGACGGAACGTGCCCTTTCGCATTCTGCTTTCCCGCTTGCGATTTTCTGCCGCTCCGTCCTCTTCGTCTTCCTCCTCCTTCTCGCGTCTCTCCAGCGATTCGATGGCGATTTCCCCAGCTGTTCTAGCCGTAGTCAAGTTCGATGCCGGATTCAGTGTAGATTTCGAAGCTTTCAGCAGTTGCGATGCCGGCATAGTGGAAGTTCTCCAGCTCTGCAGAGATCAAGGTCTAGAGAAGCTGATGTCTGAAAGGATCAAGATTAATATTCCAGAAATAAAAGAATGGGCTTTCACGTCGTCTTCCACAGACGAGTCGATGATCGGTACCATCGGCGGAGTAGAAGCTATCCTAACTCCGGCCGTTCTTTCTGATGTTTTTGGTCTAGTTATCGGTGACGAAGATTATGAGCAAGATGCTCAGGAGTTTGGAAGGATGCTCGTCGAGCTGGGACATGCTGAAGGCATTCCCTCCAAGTTGCTCAAGGTAAATTTCCCTTTCAAGATCAAGTTCCTCGCTGAGGTTGTCGGAAAAGTGCTTCTGGGCAAGCACTCTGCCCATGATAACATAACTAGGCAGCAATTCGCACTGATGTGTGCAATTGTTAATAAGAAAAGGATCGATTGGGCTGCTGTTCTGTTTGATTTGATCAGGAAGAAGACAGGAAAGAAGGAAGTCACCCTGGGAAGGGTTATAGGTATTTTCCTGAAGGAGAAATTCCCCCAGCTGCTGAGTTCTGCCGCAACAACCATCAATGCCAGCAAGAAGATGGATCCCCATCTGTTTTCAAAGTGGAAGAGGACGTTCGTGAAATCTGCTCCAGCGCAATCTGAGGACACAAGGACTGCTTCAGTCGCTCCTCAACCTAGTGAAGCTGGCTCAGCTATCCCTTCCTCCTCCTCTGTTTTGCCGTCTACCTCAGTTGAAGTACCATCAACTTCTGCTGAGGTACGACCCTCCTCTTCTGCTGCACCTGAAACAACCATGGTTGTTCCTCTGTCTCCTCCAGCCTCTCCTCTCCCTGCATATCTGGCTAGGATATCTGCTCCTAGCTTCGATTTGTTAGGGTCAGAGAGAATTCTTACTCCTCACGCATCTCCCATTAATTCACCAGTTCATTCACCATCCCCTGCTCCCTCTCCTGCTGCAACCCCAGTTCGATCCCCTGTCCCCAATATTTCTCATCCCAGCTCCCATACCATATCTGCTGCTGATCCATCCACCTCTCAACCATCATCTTTTGAAATCTCTCCTGAGATTATCATTCGCATCGTGGAGCTGATTACCCCGTCGATCAAAACCATGATTGACGAGGCAATCGCTCCCCTTGCTGCCTCCATTGACCGTCTAACTGCCTCCATCCAATCCATTTCCAAATCAGCTGAGCCATCTACCTCTAGGGGCCTGGTTTCAGTAGCTACTGAAATCAGGCAGGGGGAGATGTTCAATGAGGATGTCTCAGACCTTCCTGCTTCTCCTACAGCTGATATAGAGATAGCTCCAGAATCTGCTCAAGTTGAGCCAGAAGAAGTTCCAGATATTGTTATGTCTGCTGAGGAAGAGACAGCTCCAGCTGAGGAAGTGGTTGTTCCAGCTGAGGAAGAGATTGCTCCTGCTAAGAAAGTTTTAGCTCCAGTCTTGACTGAGAAGGAAATATCAGATGGAATTCTGCTATCAGAAATTGCTGTGAAAGTATGCTTAGAAGATATAACCTCTCCTATGATTGCCAGATTCCTGGAAGGAATCATAACTAAATATCTGAATGACTGCTGGGAGATGGTTAAATATGAAGGTAATTCCCTAATCCGGTTTATTGATGAGTCAATTTATTTGCTTGCTGGTGAATACCTTGAAGGGATGATTCAAGCTTATTTAGCAGATCTGTGTTCTTGATTCTACAGATTTTATTAAAGAAGATTTAACTGCCCAGAAAATAGCAGTTGTTTCTGAGGCTGCTCCAAGTGATTCTAATACTCAAATAGATCCAGAATTGGATGTGTTTTTAAATGATAAAGAGGATGAAAATCAAGAGGAAATCAAAGTTGATTCTCCTGCTTTAAATTTGGAAGAAATTCAAGCAAGGGCTGCTTGGGAATTAAGAGTTCAATCTCTAAAAGAGAAAGAGAAAGAGTTGCAATGTGAAAAGTCATCCATCTGGGATGACTCTCCTGGTCTAGATTTAGACTCCCTTCTGGCTATGGATGCCCTGGAAGAAGAAAGGGAGAAATCTGTTTCAAAGCTTAAAGAAAAGGCTGTCTCAGAAGCCTATGATCCCTATGAGAACCCTCCATCATCCCATTCTGATGATGATGATGATTCAGATGTTTCTGAAAATTCAAAGAAAAAGAAATCTACTGCTAAGAAAAGAAAAGCTGCTCCTCCTCCTCCTCCAAACAAGGATAATGACATTCCATACTATATTCTGAAGGGCATTGACCCCAAATCTAAAGATTTTCAGCATTGGATGAGGTTTTCGAAAAATCAGCAAAAAGAAAGGAAGAGAGCTAAGAAGTATGACAGTCCAGTCTCCAGATGGACTCCCAAAGGTCCTCCTCCACCTCCAGGTGCAGGAGCCTCTGGGAATCTACCTGCTAATCAATCTGCTGCTTATGGAAAATCTGCATCTGCTCAGCACCAACCAAGACAAAGTCATCAAAGTTCGCAAAGCAAATCATCTTATGGATCTCAAAGACCAATGAAGGAGGTTGTGGCCCAAAGACCAACCTTTTCCCCACCTCCTTCTCCAGTTCAATCTGAGAAGAGTGTTTCAAAAGGTAAATAGTTTACAGTGTTTTAAAACCTTCTAGCAAGTCCCTTTTGCTAAGTTTATTCTAATGTCTTATCTAGATATAATAGCTGCTGCTTCTCCAGAGCCCGTATATGAAAATCCTGAGCTCGATCCTAATTTTAGGATGGCTCGCTTTCAAGAGCTTGTAGGAGCAGCCCAAATAAGAAAAGCAAGAGCTGAAGGTAAAGATACAACTGGCTTTACTACTATGTCAGAGTACAGAAAGAAAGAATTTGAGAAATTTCAAGTCAATCCTGAGATATTTGATCCAGCAAAGTACATGGAAAAACATCCTGAAGCTGTTGTCCCCAGAGCTACAGAATTAAAGATTCTTGGAGCTCAGGATCTGAAGATGTCAAAGAAGGAATCAGATGACCCGCTTAGAAAAATTTCTTTTGTCTCTAGTTCATCTGATCCATTACCTGACTCTAAAGATTCTTGATAGTTTGATTAAACTGCTGTGTTATATTTATTTATCTGATTGATAATCTGCCAGTTTATTGCTATCTATCTGTTGAATTTATTTTGTTTATTTTATTGCTAGCTGTTTTAGTTTTTGAGAGACTTAACTCAAATAGGGGGAGATTGTTGGTACCCTAGTTTGATTTGAGTTTAGTCTTCTCCTTTGTGCTCCTTGACCCAAGAAATATCTATGGTCAATGGTTAGGAGTCTAGCTGTAGAGTCCTCGCTTTTCCAAATTGAGAATTTGGTTAAGTAGTTTTTTCGTTCGACCATAGTCGAACGCTGTTCGACTATCGTCTATCGACTGATCGACGATCGTCTATCAGTTGGTCGACGCCTTGGTCTGCGCTGATAGTTCGACTATCTGTTGATAGTTCGACTATCTGTTCTGCGCTGATAGTTCGACTATCTGTTGATAGTTCGACTATCTGTTCTGCGCTGGTAGTTCGACTATCTGTTGATAGTTCGACTATCTGTTCTGCGCTGGTAGTTCGACTATCTGTTGATAGATCGACTATCTGTTTGTTTTGATGGTTCGACTATCTTTTGATAGATCGACTATCTGTTGTCTGAGGTAGGTCGACTATCTGCTTGATAGCTCGACTATCTCTGTGCGCTTGATAGCTCGACTATCTGTCCTAGATAGATCGACTATCTGGTAGTTCGACTATCTGTCCTGATAGTTCGACTATCTGCTGCGGTAGCTCGACTATCTGTTTGATAGCTCGACTATCTGGATCGTTCGACTATCGGCCCGGTAGTTCGACGATCTCCTGGCGTCGTTCGACGATCTTCAAAGGTCGTTCGACGTTTTATGTCTGCCTTTGGATTTTGTATTTATTTATTATATTTAATTATTTAATACATTTTCTGGCACGATATTTTAAGTTGTATGATAAAGTTTCCAGGCATTATTTGCTCTATTCTTATTGCCTGAGTTAAAATCTTTTAAGATAAAGTTGTTTGTCTTATTAGCTGTCTATTTAAATTACTTTATCTGCTGTCAGCCCCTTTATAGCCGTTAGACTGAAAAGTCTTCTTTTGCTATAAAGAGATAGTTTCTGATGTGACTTTATTTAGTCTATCTGTTTATTTGATTTAAGCCTGCAGCTTCTTAGAAAGAGGTTTATTCCTTTTTATGGAATGTTCTGCTGCAGAAATATTTCTGTCTTCTTGATATTTACAGCCCAGGTCTCAAGGCTTAGAAGAAGACAAACAATTCAAATGGAAGAGAGCCGTTGCTTGATGATGATATAAAAAGAACCCTTTGCAGAAGGATTCAAGCTAGTGAATAGAAGAGTTAACAGAAGCTTTCACACATATTCAAAAGCACTCAAGCCTTCATCAAGCAAAAGTTTCCTGCTCTCAGCAAACTCCATCTAACTGAGAAGTGTTAAGATCTTCATCTCTTCTTCACCTGAGTTCTCCTGCTTTCAGGAAGTTCAACTCAGAGTTTCTTTGAAGAAGAAGAAGAAGAAGAATAGCTGCTTGAAGAGATTTCTTTTTGTTATTTATTTTCTTCTTGTAGCTCTTTCCTTCAGAACTTTCTGAAGAGTTTCTGCACTGAAGCAAGACTTCACCTGGACATCTTTGAGCCAGGGGGAGCCTTGATTCTTTAGAGCATTCTAGCTCAGTGCAAGCTTTTTGTGCTTCTCTAATCTATTGTAAAATAGAGAAGACATCTTAACCTTTTTCCCCCTCCTGTACAGGGTTATTACTCCCTTCAAAAGTATCCCTTGGTGGCAGGGCACCTGATCAAAAACCTGTGCTTGGTTTTTAGACACCTGATCAAAAGTCTAAAGGGTCTCTGGATCTACCTGAAGAAGATCCTGTTGGTGGCAGGGCACCTGATCAAAAACCTGTAGTGGATTCCTACCGTTTGGGTAGAAGAGTGGACATACCCAAGTTGTTTGGGGAACCACTATAAAATTTCCTTGTGTCGTCTGGCTTGTTTATTATTTTTCTTGTACTGTGGCTGTGAATAGATATAACTAGGTTGCTAGTTGCTGCTTAGGTTTTCCAGGCTTTAACTGTAATTACAGTTAGCTTGTGTTTGCACACAACACTTGTGTTAGGCTTTAAGGTTAATCAATATCTATAATCTCTTCATTCCGCACTTCACTCCAAGGGAGTTGGGTAGATAGTTAAGTTTTGTATTGTGCAAAATTTGATTACTCTATTCACCCCCCCTCTAGAGTAGTATCTATCCCTTCACTTTCAACCTATCTCCCACCAAGGGATGACTCGGTCACTTCTTCAAACGGATTGAAATCCAATCCTCACACTAGGAGCAACGGTCCCCTAACTATAGAAGGAACCCTTCCAACAACGGAGTCATAACTCCACCACAATGGGTTGCACCCAACCCTTACAACTAGGATTGAAAATTCCTTTACAACAAAATTGAATGTTAATAAAAATACAAACAATGCTTTGGAGATTCCGATGTCCTTCTTCGTTCGTTGAAGCTTGCACAAAAAGTACGAAGAGTCCACTACCGAATTTCTCACTTGGAATGGATCTTGTCAAGATCGGCAGTGGCAAGTAAGTGCGGCGGCGATTCTTTGTAGATCCAAACTTCTTGACGAAGCAAGCTAGGTCCTCGAACGATCTCAGTCAGATAAAACGTCTCAACCAATTCGGAAGGGAGAACAAGTCTTGTTCAACAAATCGGAAGACAAGAGATCTCGAGAGAGATACGGGAGACCGTCTGCTTGCCTCGGTTCTATCGTCGGACGATCAGAGATGAACTGAGATCAGTGGAGGCAATGACCTTGCGAGCGGCGATGAGCGATCGGCGGTTTCCGCGATACGCTAGGTCACGGCGTCGGCTTCTTATGGTATATCGTTTTTCGATCAGTTCGTCACACGTAGACAACGGAGATAAGTCTGTATATATACCCAAAGGCAAACCCTAGAAGACTGTTGTGGGGCCCACCACGGAAATCCCAAGATCTGGCCGAATAGAGTACGGCAACCTGGACCGGTCCAGCGAGCGGCAAAATCTGCCTAAGGCAAAATCGGCGGGAGTCGTTGGTGATTCCTGTCGATGTCGGCGGGAATCACTCCCGACTCTTATCGATTCTGCCTTGGCAGAATTTCTGATTTATATTGCCAGCCTGAAGTAGTCGGCGGGAGACACTTAGCTATTCCCGTCGAAGTCGGAGGGAATCACAAACAACTCCCATCGAAGTCTGCGGGAATCACTAGCGATTCCCGTCGATTTTTACTTGGAAGAATTTTCCTCCTTCCTTCTTTTGATAGCTTGGTCTTTGACCCATCCTTGCTCCTTCTGCACTTGATCTACCTTGATCCTGTACTTGAAAATAAGTACACTCAAATAGAGAGAGCACACGTGGATCATCACACTGATCTACACAACGAGGGATTACGTTGCATAGACCCATGTATATTGACCCACTGCACTCTGACATTAGTGTGTACTTAGCATTGAATAGCTGCAAGCACAACTTGATAGAATTGTCAAATACATAGTCAATTCAACTTAGCTTGTTCAGGCTCTTCTTCAAATTAGGTCTATTGTGGAAGCAATACCCAACAGACTGTGACACCTATCCTAGGAACAGATTGTGGAATCCACAACCACTCGGAATGCCCCTTTCGGCAGGCCCCTCTCAGCAAGCCCCTTTTGGCAACCCCATTTCGACATGTCCCTCTCGGTAAGGTTTACCTAGTTGACCTACTTAGCGAACCAACCCCCACGGAGTAAGGAGTCAGCTGTCTTCCCCCAGACGTAGATCAAGAGTGCGGCTGCGAGAGGATTGCGGTCATCACTAAAGAGCCAAAGGTGCATGTGAATGCGCGAAAGCATTTGCGATTGATAAAAACTGAAAAGTAAGAAATCAAAGACAGTAATTGTTTCGACAAGAAAATGAAAATTCAAAAAGTTTTATTATTGGATCTGAAGTTGAACAGATTTCGGAAGATCGAGAGGTTGAACTCGATCCTCTCCGCACGCATGTAACAAGAGAATGCCACCAGAAGCGCGATGGAGTTCGGGTTGAGTTGGGTCAGGACGACTCAAAAGTATCGGAGGGCCTAGCGCACCTCTGGCTAGAGGGGAAGGTGGAACCCCACCTCAAAGTGCTCCAGGTGAATGGCAAGCTCCCCTTCCGATGAGAAGATGACTTTGTCGAGGCACTCAGGGTGTCGCGCGACGAGCCATGGCGACACATAGTTCTCGAACACGAAAAGATACTTCCCCTCGATCAGTCGGCAGGGGGAAAAACGTTGTTGAGGAAGCTTTGCGCGCACTTAGTACGACCATCAGTCTCTCCAGGCATGTTGCGAGTGTATGAGGGAAGTTGGGTTTTCGCAGGCGCAAGATCGCAAAGTGGTGAGTGTTGATAATACGTTTTGTAGCCTAAACTATTATCGTATTTTCTATTTTATAGTGTACAAATCATGTCTATTATTAGTTTATTTTTATCCTTTTTATGTAAATATTATTGCCGCTGACTTTTTCTTGTCTTTTTGCAGGTTTCCAGAAAATTGGTCAAAATGACCTGACACGCCCCCCTATCATGCCCTCCCTGGGCGTGACCTAGGGCGTGTCACCCGATCCCGAGGACTCCTGCTGGAAGAGACAGAAAAACAGATAAAACCGTTGTCACGCCCCCCAGACACGCCCTCCCTGGGCGTGTCACCAGGCATGACCATGGGCGTGTCGCCCACTTCCGCAAAGCCTGCCGCCGCATTAAATGTCGTTTCTCCACAGCACGAAAACAGTACTGTCACGCCCCCCGTCACGCCCGTGACCTTGGGCGTGACATCAATTTTTCGGTGACTGACGGATTTCCGACCAATGATCTGGACATGACGTGCCTGTCACGCCCCCCCTACACGGGCGTGACCTAGGGTGTGACCACCGACGTACCGAAGCAATCATCCCTCCCGCCAGAATCTAGAGCCCGAGGTCAACATAGTACTGTCACGCCCCCTGACACGCCCCCCTAGGGCGTGTCGGAGGGCGTGACCAACCCGAGAAAAAAATCTATAAATAGAGCCCCCCCACCTCTTCATTTCAGCAAGCTTTGGTTGAGTGGGGGAGGTGCTGCCCCTTTGTTTCTTGATCCTTTTTCATGCTTTCTCTCTCTCTCTCTCTCTCCCCTCTCTTTGTACTTTTTGTTTAACCCTAGCTTAATTGTAGTTTGTCTTAGCTTTTATTGTAATTTTGCTCTTGCTTAGTGCTAATTGTAGGGCTAGAATAGGATTTACTTTTCATGCACTTGTAATTTCAATTTCAATAGTGTAACTTGCCCCTTTTCATTAATAGATTTGTTCTTTGTTTAGCTTGTGTTCTTTTCATGCTTTACTACTCATCCCCCCCTTCCACTCCATTATGATTAAATAATCCTCCTTGTACTCGATCTTGATGATCCGAGGTTAGAGCGATTATGTTATGATGTTTTAATTAATCTTTTCTTTTTAGGTTAGGGCCTTGAATTACTCTTGATTAATCACGGGTTGGAGGTATATTTTCGATATATACTCTCCGCCTTTGCTTTCATTCTGGGCTAGCCAAGAGGCCGAAAGAATGGAGTGAGCATTCAAGAGTAAAGGGAGTTGTACGCACCCCTCGAGAGAGGCAGACATCCAAATCTCCCGGATTGGAGTAAAATCCAATAGTGGGGTTCACCGCGTAAAGCGAGTTTTAGGCCTCCGATTTAGACGAGAGTCGGTCGGACCTTCCGAAACTCAGTTGGGCACGACTTCGAGAGAAGCGTGTTCAAGCTTTAGGAACCTCCACGGTCTAGGACCTTTATCCTATTAAGTTTAGATTTTTATCGCATTTTCTTAATCGTCTTTAGCCGAGGTGAATCTTGATCGAGTGCACTTCCATTTCATATTTTCTACCCTTCGTAGTAAACGTTCTACTTAATAGCTTTACTTAATTGCATTGTTTCTCTTTCTAGTATAGCTTTACTTTCTCCTCTGCACTTAGATTTTCTAAAACCCTAGTTTTTCCATCGATAAGATAATAGCGTTCGTGTGAGTAAGCATAGCCAACAGTTCCCGGATTTCAATACGACACTTGTGTCCCCTTGCTACAATTCGATAGGTATACTTGCCTCATCGGGTTGCTAGTTCGGTTGCGTTTATTTTCTTTGAACCCTAGCGCGCAACAAGTTTTTGGCGCCGTTGTCGGGGACCCAATTTCCGTTGATATTTTGAAAACACGAACCTATTAATTTTATCTTCTCTTTCTCATCCTCCTTCTTTAAATTTTAAAAATCAAAAAAAATTTATCACCGCTCTTAATAGAAACCAACCTCGCAATTTTTCTACGCCACCTAATTCTCTCGAAAAGGGCAAAGGGCTTTAAGCGCCACTGTCTTGTCTAGTACCTTGCGAACCCTTCACGGGGTAGTCCTTGGGAAGTTCGGGAGTTAATCTATAAAAAAAAAATCTATTTCAAAAAGAAAAAAAATTCTAGTCTTTTTTCTAGTTTATCCTTTTTCTCTTCCTCTTCTTCTTTTCTGTTCTTTTAGTGCATGACCCGCGGGAGTCCGTCGGTCATTTTGGACTTGGACCACGAAATTGAGCGTACTCTTCGGAGAAGATCGCGATTTCAAGGTCCTACTATCCAAGTGCCGGTTGAGGACTCCGAGTCATTTGCTACTTTAAGAATGGAAGAACCCAACGTAGATGAGGCCGTGCAAAGGACTATGTCCTATTATGCACGACCGAACCTCGAGGGAATAGAATCAAGTATAGTCCGCCCTGCTATAGCAAATAATAACTTCGAATTAAAGCCTAGCATAATTCAAATGGTGCAGCAATATGTGTAATTTGACGGACTTCAAGATGAAGATCCAAACGCACATATAGCTAGCTTTCTTGAAATTTGTGACACCTTCAAGATAAATGGTGTCACAAATGATGCGATCAGGCTGAGACTCTTCCCCTTCTCTCTAAAAACTAAAGCTAAGCAGTGGCTTAACACACTTCCGAAAAATAGCATAACCACTTGGAATGAATTAACTGAAAAATTTTTGGCGAAGTATTTTCCGCCAGCTAAAACTGCAAAACTTAGGAACGACATCTCTGCCTTCGGACAAATAGACTCTGAAACCCTATATGAAACCTGGGAGAGATTTAAAGAATTATTAAGACGCTGCCCACATCACGCGCTGCCTGTATGGTTACAAGTGCAGACGTTTTATAACGGGCTAAATCAAAGCACGAAGCAAATGATAGACGCAGCTTCTGGCGGCACTTTAAATCATAAGATGCCGGAAGCCGCTCTTGAGCTTTTTGAGGACATGGCCATGAACACTTATCAGTGGAATGTGCCTAGGTCCCGCCCGAACAAGCCTGCAGGTATCTATGAAGTGGACAACGTCTCCCAGCTCGCTCTGCAAGTAGAAATCCTAAGCAAAAAGATAACAGAGATGACTGCTGCCTCCGCCCCTCAGGTATGGGAATCTGCAACCCCTACTCCAGAACATTTAGATTATGTTAATAATATGCCTAGAACTGCTTTTAATAATTTTTCTGCTGCGAATTTTCATCCGCCTGGTTTTAATTTTCCGAATAGTTATAACCCCGCTTTAAGAAATCACCCGAACTTTTCATGGAGTAATCCATCGAATGCGATGCGCCCACCCCCGCAAAATGATTTTTCTGCACCACCACCACCACCACCTCTTCAAAATTACCCAAAACCTCCAAGCTTGGAGGAATTACTTTCTAAATATATCACCACAAATGATGCCACTATAAGAACGTTAACCGGAAGCGTAAAAAGTCTAGAAAATCAAGTAGGACAGCTCGCGAAAATAATTTCTGAGCGACCCGCAGGGTCTCTTCCTTCCAATACCGAACCCAACCCGAGAGAGCAAGCGAAAGCTATAACTCTTCGGAGTGGGAAGCAAGTCTCCAGTATGGTAAGTGAAGAGCCCGAGGCAAGCTCCGCTCCCGCTTTTAAAAATCAAAGCTCCGCTCCCGCTTTTAAAAATCAAAGCTCCGCTCCGCTTCCACCCTCTGCTGAAGAAGTAATCACCCCCGCTTTAGAAAATAATCTCACTCCACCACCCATTTTCAAAAATAATTCAACTCCTCCATACCCCTCTGAACTTAATAGACAACGTCAAGATGATCAGTACTCCCGCTTCTTAGAAATCTTCAAACAAATCCACATTAATCTTCCCTTCCACGAGGCTATTTCGCAGATGCCGAAATACGCCAAATATCTTAAAGACCTCCTCACAAACAAGAAGAAGTTAGAGAATCTTTCGCACGTCACGCTAAACGCCGAGTGCTCCGCCGTTTTAACAAATGGTTTGCCGAAGAAAATCAGTGACCCGGGTAGTTTCTCTATCCCGTGTGTATTCGGTGATCTTTTTATTAAACACGCGTTAGCCGACTTAGGCGCGAGTATAAACCTGATGCCCTTTTCGTTGTTCAAAAAGTTAGGGATTGGTAGCCTTAACCCCACGCGTATGAGTATCCAGCTAGCCGATAGATCCGTCAAGTACCCGTTAGGAATAGTGGAGGACGTTCTAGTGAAAGTCGACAAGTTCATCTTCCCGGTGGACTTTGTCATTTTGGACATCGAAGAAGACGTCGAGGTTCCCCTGATCCTTGGCCGACCCTTCCTTGCCACCTCCCGAGCCATCATTGACGTAAGCAATGGTAAGCTCTTTCTTCGAGTAGGCGACGAAGTCACATTTTCTATCACCCCTTCGATGAAGAACACCTTAGCAAACGATGACTCATGCTTTTTCGTACACGCCGTGAGTGATGATTCTTCCTACTACCTCGCCGACTTTGAAAAAGAATTTTCTACTTTTTGCTCCTCTTCTCTTACAACGGAATCACTGCAAGGAAGTGATGAATCTTCTTATTGTCTTTCTGAGTTTGAAAAAGAATTTTCTGATTTTTGTTCTTCCTCTGTTCTTCCCACTGAATCGCTATAAGAAGCCATCTTGGCTGCTAGCCCCACCCCTTATTACGTTCCTTATAAAAAAGTTTATGAAGATATTATTTTTGAAAAAGAAAGAATCTCAAAATCCTCTTATGAAGAACCCCCTACCCTAGAACTTAAAGAACTTCCCGAACACCTTAAGTATGCTTTCTTAGAAAAAGATTCCAAGTTACCAGTTATCGTTTCGGCCTACCTCACGGATACGCAAAATGATAAACTTCTTCTAGTTCTACGTAAGCATCGCCGGGCTATTGCTTGGCAAATTTCTGATATCAAGGGCATAAGCCCATCTTTCTGTACCCATAAAATTTTAATGGAAGATAATTCGCGTAACTCTATCCAACCTCAGCGCCGTATAAACCCGAACATGAAAGAAGTAGTTAAGGGCGAGGTTATGAAACTATTAGACGCAGGAATTATCTACCCTATATCGGACAGTAAGTGGGTTAGCCCCGTTCAGGTAGTTCCAAAGAAGGGAGGGATAACCGTAGTTAGTAATGAGAATAATGAATTAATCCCGACGCGGACGGTGACGGGTTGGCGTATGTGCATAGATTACCGGAAGTTAAATGACGCCACCCGCAAGGACCACTTTCCTTTATCGTTTATCGACCAGATTTTAGAACATCTCTCCGGCCATAGCTTTTATTGTTTTCTCGATGGCCTCTCGGGGTACTTTCAGATACCCATCTCCCCCGAGGACCAAGAGAAAACTACGTTTACTTGTCCCTTCGGCACCTTCGCGTACCGAAGAATGCCGTTTGGATTATGCAATGCGCCAGCTACATTCCAGCGATGTATGCTCGCAATATTTGACAAGTACGTAGAAAGCATTATGGAGGTATTCATGGACGATTTCTCCGTGTTTGGCGATTCCTTTGATAGATGTTTAGAAAACCTCGAAAAAGTCTTAGAACGATGCGAAGAAACTAACCTTGCCCTAAATTGGGAAAAATGCCATTTTATGGTGAGGGAAGGGTTAGTTTTGGGTCATAAAATTTCTGCTAAAGGAATTGAGGTAGACGTTGTCAAGATAGAAGTTATTGAGAAGTTGCCGCCGCCTACAAACATAAAAGCTATAAGAAGTTTCCTAGGCCACGCTGGTTTTTATCGTCGTTTTATAAAGGACTTCTCCAAGATCACAAAGCCCCTCACCCATCTCTTAGAAAAAGACGCTCCATTCATTTTTGATGACTCTTGTATTTCTGCCTTTGAATCAATTAAAGAAAAGTTAATTAACGCACCAATTACGATAGCTCCGGTGTGGGACCTTCCTTTCGAGATTATGTGCGATGAGAGTAGTTTTGCGGTGGGGGCCGTATTAGGTCAACGCATATCTAAGAACTTCCACCCCATCTATTACGCTAGTAAAACCCTCACATCTGCACAAGAAAATTACACCACAACTGAGAAGGAGTTCTTAGCTGTAGTATTTGCGTTTGATAAATTCCGCCCTTACATTACACTTTCAAAAATCATTGTTTTTACGAACCACTCGGCCCTCAAGTACCTTCTTGCCAAAACGGATGCCAAGCCTCGCTTGATTCGCTGGGTCTTACTCCTCCAGGAGTTTGACTTAGAGATCCGTGATAAGCGAGGAGCCGAGAACTTGGCCGCCGACCATCTATCCAGATTAGATAACCCCTTTATAGAAAAATTAAATGAAAAATCCTTTAATGACTATTTTCCTGATGAGAAGCTGCTTTTAGTTAATACATCTACTTCTCCTTGGTTTGCGCACATCGCCAACTATCTAGTGGCCCGGGTGCTCCCAAGAGAGTTCTCCTCTCAGCAAAAGAAGAAATTCTTTTCTGAGCTGAAGAACTACTTTTGGGAAGACCCGCATCTTTTCAAAATTTGTGCGGATCAGGTGATAAGGAGATGTGTTTCTTTTGATGAAGGAATTGATATTCTTAAACATTTGCATGAAGGTCCGACAGGTGGGCACTATCAAGCTGCTCGCACCGCTCACAAGGTGCTTTGCGCGGGTTTTTACTGGCCTAGCCTGTTTAAAGACGCGCAAGCCTTCGTGAGCAGGTGTGATAGTTGCCAACGGTCGGGCAATATTTCTAATAAAAATGAAATGCCGCAAAATTATTTCTTAGAGTGCGAAATTTTCGACCTCTGGGGAATTGATTTTGTTGGCCCCCTTCCTTCTAGCTTCGGAAACAAATATATTTTAGTTGCTGTTGATTATGTTTCTGGATGGGCGGAGGCCCAAGCTCTTCCTACGAACTACTCCCGAGTTGTAGTCACGTTTTTAAAAAAATTATTTTCTAGATTCGGCACGCCTCGTGCAATCGTTAGCGATAGGGGTTCCCATTTTTGTAACGCGCAATTTTCAAAAATCCTTACCAAATATGGCGTTACGCATAAACTGTCCACTGCCTACCACCCCCAAACTAACGGACAAGTCGAAGTAGTTAATAGAGAAATAAAAAGAATATTAGAAAAGACTGTTTCAACTTCTAGAAAAGACTGGTCAGCCAAACTTGACGATGCTATATGGGCCTACCGAACAGCGTACAAAACCGCCCTCGGATGTACGCCGTATCGGCTGGTCTATGGAAAATCGTGCCATCTGCCCGTAGAGTTATAACACAGCGCCTTTTGGGCCTTAAAATTTTTAAACTTCGATCCCCACTCAGTCGGTGACCTTCGAAAATTTCAACTAAATGAACTCGATGAGTGGCGCTCTTATGCTTATGAAAATAATAAACTTTATAAAGAGCGGACGAAGCGTTTACACGATATCACTTAAGGCACCCTAAAAACTTTAAGCCGGGCGACCAAGTCCTTTTATATAATTCTCGTTTACGTTTATTTCCGGGCAAATTAAAATCTCGCTGGTCTGGCCCGTTTTCTGTTTTAGAAGTATTTCCTTATGGAACTGTTTTAATTTCTCACCCTGATAAGGGTAATTTCAAAGTGAATGGTCAGCGTCTTAAACTGTATTTCTCTGGTGATGATGATGTCAGTCCAAACATTATTAAGTTTCTGCTTCACGAACTCTAAATCTTGAACTTTTATTTTTTTTGCTAAAAACAATTTTATTTCGGGATAACAACATTTTTGGACAATATTATTTTTTTTATGCGTCGAGCTCAACGACGCTTTAACCAAAGGGCGCTCTTGGGAGGCAACCCAAGTTATCTTTTTCTGTTTTCTTTATTTTATAATTTTTGCCTCGGACGGCTCCGACTTGCTGAAGCTTCTGCGATCGCCTGCTCCAACATTGCTGAATCCATCACGAAGTCCAAAGAAGACATTCGGAGGAGCGGCATCACTCAGCTTTCGCAGCAAATAAATCCGGGGAAGTACCTGTATTTCAATTCTGTCTTTCAATTCTGTACTTTATTTTTCTCTCCATCTCCAATCCCCTTCTTTAGCCATTGAGGACAATGTCTGTTTTAAGTTTGGGGGAGGATTTCCTCCTTCATTTTTTGCTTAGTGTAAATAATTTCCTTTTTGTATATATTGTAAATAGTTCCAAAAAAAATAAAAAAAATGAGTATCTTAAAATTCCAAAAAAAGAGAAAAATTTTCCAAAATCCAAAAAAAGAGAGAATATTTCACTAAATAAAAAAAATGAATATCTTAAAATTCCAAAAAAGAGAAAAATTTTCCAAAATCCAAAAAAAGAGAATATTTCACTAAAAAAATATATATATATGTGTTTTTGAATAGTTTAGACATTTCGGTATTTCAATAGTACCCCTAGATTTGTTTTTGTTTTACTCAAAATTTTCTATAAACAACTTAGTTAATTATAATATTTCTAATCGTTCTTTTTAATTATGTTTCACAAGTAAAATGTTGGCCATGCTGTGTTTCTAATTCACGGTAGCATGTTAAGGTGAAATATTTTTTTTCTAAAACTCGCATTTCTATTATGGTTTTTTGTTTTTTATTTCCTTTACTTTCTCAAAAATTCATCATCCACTATTTTCTTTTTCGTTTTTGAATAATTTTTGTAAAGTCAACTTTTGAATAACGTAGTAGATGTGAACGATCCAAGTCACCTATTATTTCTATTTTCAAGTTAATTTCATCAATCTTCTTTTATTATCTAGGACTCGCTTTTTGAAAATTTTCAAACCTTTGTTTTAAATAAATTCAAAAGCGTGAAAATGATTTAAGCCGTTTTTGTTTTCATTTGAGCTTTCCTGCCAACCTAAAAACTTTTACCACTAGTTAGCCATTTTTGAGCCTTTTTCCGATTTCATTTGATAGCTCCTCTCTTCATTTCAGTTTCACCAAAGCCAAAATTTCCAACCTATCGAATCGCTCTAGCCTTTTTGAGTTTCATCAATTATTTTGACGATTTTGATAGGGTATTTTGTGATTTTTGTGGGAGAAAGGTTTTCGAATAAAAAAGTATGTTCAAAAGTGATGTTTATTTTTGTTTGGCCAATTCAAAAAGGAAAATAAAAATATTTATGGCCTTTGTTTTGAAAAAAAAAAAAGAAAAAAAAAAAGAAGAAAAAGAAAAAAATGTGTATTTATTTTTATGAAAGTTTTTGAAACTCTTTGCTTTGGTTTAGTGTGATTTTAAACCTTCATGTTTATCTTTGAATTCCACTCCTAATCATTTTCCTAAACCAAACGTTTCTGTCCTATTTAAGTCCTTTTGATTCACGCTTTTTGATTTTTATTTAACAACTAAGAAAAGAAAAAAGTAAATCAGTTTTAGTTTTGGATTTAAACCTAGATTTTTGTTAATTAAATTGATATAATTATAATGCGTTGCTTGGATCCAGTAGCAACTCAATGCGTGTTTTTCATTTTTGTTGCTTTGCTTAAGTCTATTTAAAAAATCTCGTTAAAATTTTGGATGATTTGTTTTTATTGAGTAAAGTTTATAAAAGTTTACCATACCTAAATAATTGTTTTAGACTTACATTTCACCTTTTCCCTACTAAGAATTTCGTATAGTACTTGTGTAGGCATAATTAGAACTTTTTGATTAGTCCTTTTTATAAATATCTAGTTTTTATATTTTTGCTTGGGGACAAGCAAAGCTTAAGCTTGGGGGAAATTGATAATACGTTTTGTAGCCTAAACTATTATCGTATTTTCTATTTTATAGTGTACAAATCATGTCTATTATTAGTTTATTTTTATCCTTTTTATGTAAATATTATTGCCGCTGACTTTTTCTTGTCTTTTTGCAGGTTTCCAGAAAATTGGCCAAAATGACCTGACACGCCCCCCCGTCACGCCCTCCCTGGGCATGACCTAGGGCGTGTCACCCGATCCCGAGGACTCCTGCTGGAAGAGACAGAAAAACGGAAAAAACCGTTGTCACGCCCCCCTGACATGCCCTCCCTGGGCGTGTCACCAGGCGTGACCATGGGCGTGTCGCCCTCTACCGCAAAGCCTGCCGCCGCATTAAATGTCGTTTCTCCACAGCACGAAAACAGTACTGTCACGCCCCCCCCCCCCCCCCCCCCCGTCACGCCCGTGACCTTGGGCGTGACATCAATTTTTCGGTGACTGACGGATTTCCGACCAATGATTTGGACATGACGTGCCTGTCACGCCCCCCTACACGGGCGTGACCTAGGGCGTGACCACCGACGTACCGAAGCAATCATCCCTCCCGCCAGAATCCAGAGCCCGAGGTCAACATAGTACTGTCATGCCCCCTGACACGCCCCCCCCTAGGGCGTGTCGGAGGGCGTGACCAACCCGAGAAAAAAATCTATAAATAGAGCCCCCCCCTCTTCATTTCAGCAAGCTTTTGTTGAGTGGGGGAGGTGCTGCCCCTTTGTTTCTTGATCCTGTTTCATGCTTTCTCTCTCTCTCTCTCCCCCTCTCTTTGTAATTTTTGTTTAACCCTAGCTTAATTGTAGTTTGTCTTAGCTTTTATTGTAATTTTGCTCTTGCTTAGTGCTAATTGTAGGGCTAGAATAGGATTTACTTTTCATGCACTTGTAATTTCAATTTCAATTGTGTAACTTGCCCCTTTTCATTAATAGAATTGTTCTTTGTTTAGCTTGTGTTCTTTTCATGCTTTACTACTCATCCCCCCCTTCCACTCCATTATGATTAACTAATCCTCCTTGTACTCGATCTTGATCTCCGAGGTTAGAGCGATTATGTTATGATGTTTTAATTAATCTTTTCTTTTTAGGTTAGGGCCTTGAATTACTCTTGATTAATCACGGGTTGGAGGTATATTTTCGATATATACTCTCCGCCTTTGCTTTCATTCTGGGCTAGCCGAGAGGCCGAAAGAATGGAGTGAGCATTCAAGAGTAAAGGGAGTTGTACGCACCCCTCGAGAGAGGCAGACGTCCAAATCTCCCGGATTGGAGTAAAATCCAATAGTGGGGTTCACCGCGTAAAGCGAGTTTTAGGCCTCCGATTTAGACGAGAGTCGGTCGGACCTTCCTAACTCAGTTGGGCACGACTTCGAGAGAAGCGTATTCAAGCTTTAGGAACCTCCACGGTCAAGGACCTTTATCCTATTAAGTTTAGATTTTTATCGCATTTTCTTAATCATCTTTAGCCGAGGTGAATCTTGATCGAGTGCATTTCCATTTCATATTTTCTACCCTTCGTAGTAAACGTTCTACTTAATAGCTTTACTTAATTGCAGTGTTTCTCTTTCTAGTATAGCTTTACTTTCTCCTCTGCACTTAGATTTTCTAAAACACTAGTTTTTCCGTCGATAAGATAATAGCGTTCGTGTGAGTAAGCATAGCAAACAGTTCCTGGATTTCAATACGACACTTGTGTCCCCTTGCTACAATTCGATAGGTATACTTGCCTCATCGGGTTGCTAGTTCGGTTGCGTTTATTTTCTTTGAACCCTAGCGCGCAACAAGTGTGTAGAAAGAGAGCAAAGACTCGAAATAAAATGGAAGTAAATGTGGTTGGTGAGCCGGCCTATTTATATAAAAATTCGGCAATCATGAGGTTTTACCCAATGGCGGGGGTTCTGATAGCAATATTTAATAATCTGACGCCTTGTATTCCGCCCAGCCTTACCGCTCCTTCCCCTACCAGCGAGTGGCGAGAGCCTCCAGGAAATATCCTGGGTAAAGGCATCGGGACAAAATAGGTATAAAGAATAAACCTAATGCGGGAGCAGGACATTTGGCAGAAACATTAAGAGCATCGCAAAAAATAAAAACTCAAAGATACAATGGGCCACTCGTCTGGCGAAAGCCAAATAAAAATATATACTTATTTTTTACTACATAATAAAGATAAAATGGTACATTTGAATGGAAGGTGGGCAGGGAGGTTGGGGTAAGATGAGGCGAGAGAAAGTAGACTCAGTATTGAAACCACTGCCAATGGTCCATGCCTCGCCTTCCAGTCCTCGGAGGCACTCGCGGGTAGTGGTAGCCGCTAACGACGGTAAGCTCCTGGTAGAACAAACTCATCTGTTCTGGGATCGCGCGATGTGTCTCCTGGGAGAGGTCTCCTCGCACCCGCCTCCCTGACCCTCTATCTCGTCGATGAGATGGGAGTAATCCCTCTCGAGCATGCCCAGCCGGCATTCAATTGTTGCATGATGTGTGCTTGTCTATAAGGAGTCCTCCTACAACATCCGGATAAGCTTCACAATGACTTCCTCCACTCTCTCCCTCTACGTCCTAGCATCCCCAGAGTCGTCAATGAAGCTTGTCATCTCGTTGGTGGAAGGGGGGTGTGAGAACCCCTCCTCATCTTCGTTTGGTCCCATCTCCGCGGTCTTCCGATGATCTGGCAGGGGATTCTTAGTTGGATCAATTTGGGAGCGAGAAGAGAAATTGAGCCCCTGTTTACCTGGTTTGGGGATGGGGCTTTCACCTGGTCATTGGCGGGAAGGACAAGGTCTCCCTTCAAAGGTGCTCTAGAAGAGCGAGTGGCGCGATTTTCCACGTCCCGGACAGTACGACATTTGCTCCGATGTGCGAGTCACGACCAGTGGCGAGAGGGAGACTTCCTTCTCTATCGAAGGTCGAGAACCTGACGCGAGTACATGTGATTTGTCAGTGGCTCTCCAGGACAAGGGAAGAAAACCGGGAGCTAGGTCATTCGGGTTCTCGGTAGCTTGAGTCCTTGATGTCGGGCTGACAATGCCCGCGGTTCTTTAGGTAGGAGCTGCGGGAAGCTAAGTGAGCGAAAGAATATAAGCCAGGAAAAGTAGATTCCAGGCGAGTGGGTTACCGGGAGACCAGGGGATCGACCTGGGCAACCAGATGGGCAGCCTCCGGGACCAACTGCTCGTCTCCATCGGGAGTTCTGGATGTCTCAGCATTCGACGGGGGACTCTAGCATCACATTACGGTATTGTTTCCTTTGAGAAGGTTAGTAGATCAGTTCAACATGACCATTTTTGGGGGATTTCACCAAGAGTTGGGATAAGAAAAGTACCTCCAACAGGAGAGCGGGGTTCTCGCGGATAGGGGTCGGGGTCGGCAAAGAAGACTCATTTTTGGTACAATTTGCCGAACCATCTTGGCCCTTCTCGGCCGGTATACCGAATCTGCAGACCTCTTGGCCGCGAGCCATGGGGCGTACCTGAAGTATTTGTCAAGAGCTTTCTCTTGTGCAGCGGCGAGGCGGTCCCGAAGTTCTTGCGGGAGCGGTTTCGAGGCCTGTTTGGCATACATTTTCGCAGGAGCGAGAGATCAAGGGATGTTTAACGGAGTAAGCAACACAATGAGAAGGCCAGGTCGTGGGACATATATATAGGGCCTTGAAGGGCCATGAAGGGCCCACAAAATATTCCCTCCAGATCAGCAAGCACTTACCGAATATCAAGGGTTGGACTTTTCTTTCCGAGCATAGGACTAGCTTGAAAAGAGAGGGAATTGTGAACAACCACGTATTTGCTGAGTGGGACCTCCCACCGAGACCAGGGACCCTCAGTTTCCAGCTAGTCAAAATAAGCGAGTGGGCGGATAGATCCACACTCGTCCGGAGTAGCCGAAAGCCTTTCACCAGGATAGGCGGAAGGGCTTTCGCCCGGGCAAGCGGGTGGCCTATAGAGTTAGGTGAAAAGGATCCCTCCAATCAGATGGAGGGCATGAGGATCCCTCACTCACCTTTTGGGAAGTAGGGGGTTTCTAGCTTACCTAGCACTCACCCCCTTTACGCGAGTAGTGTCCTCAGGGGCCACTCGCCTAGTGGGGTCCAAAGGTAAGATTACCTGGATGCCCTTAGAGGTCTGCATTTAGCTCCTCAGAACAGCAGAGTTACGTTGTTGGCAGACCTAGTTGGGCTGCATATAGGCTGTTAGAACAACGGAGAAGCGCTATTGGCAGACCAGATTTTGGAATCTATAAATAGACCTAATAGGGTACCTTAGAAGGCAAGTTTTCTCATTTCTCAGGTATAAAACCCCATATCTGGTGAGTGGGATCGACATGAGCTAGACTAGCCATGTCAGGCAGTCCAAGTCCCGAGCGAGTCGGAAGGGAGGAGAGAGCTCTACAGTCTCGACGAATCGCCCAGGAGGGGTGGGATGGAAGAGGGGCGAGTGGAGCAAGTGGGCTGGCACTCGCCCCTAGCTCTCGGTAACCGTAAGCGAGTGGGGCAGGTTGCGCCCGGAAAGTCTTATTTTCAAGGTTAGCTCAACACTTAGAGGGGGGATGAACAGGTTTTGCTCGCTTTTTAGTTCTTTAGACCTTTATCTTTATTATCTGTGCTTTATTATTATTTAGATTGAGCTTTAAAGATTACACATACAGAAGACACAAATGTTTATAGTGGTTGGATTGTGCTGGAAGAATATGCTGTTGAAGACTGTCGATTTTTCTTCAAACATCAACAGGACTGCTGAATCAGAAATCTCTACTTCTCTTCTTTTTCAGAAATTGATTTCTGGACTGTTGTTGTTGGTGAAGATCGCAACAGCTATCTCTTTTCTCTTTCAGGTTAACTGTTCAAAATAAGACCTTCAGGCTCATCGATAATGGCGAGGAATAAGATGATATATCGCCGCAATGCATAATCAGAAAACCTAAAAAGCTTCTTTAGCCTCCGCCAAACTTTCCTTTTAATATAATCCAGATAAACGACTCTTTGTGTACAGGGCCCTGCCTTAATTGCAGCTTTACCACATTCCTTTTGCATAAAAGGACAACTAGCTAGACATCGACGACATTAACACTGTTCTGCGGCTTTCCCCCAACTATTTTGAACTACGTTTGCTTTGTTGACTTTTGTTGACGTCACCCTTTGTGGACTTAGCCAAAATCTCAGAATTCACTCAGGTGTTGAGTGGCGTTGAGAGAATGGACACACTCAATGAGTCTGGACTTATAATAGTTCTTCTGCTTGTCTAGGTGTTGAGAGCATTGAGTGTATAAGCTTCACTCAGTGCATTTTGCCTTAGCTTGATCTTCAGCCCTTTATGCATTCTTGGTGTTGAGAGCATTGAGTGTATAAGCTTCACTCAATATTTTTGGGCATAGAATAATACTGCTCTGCATGAAGGCATTGACAGCAGCATCATGACTCAACGTTATCTGTCATCTAGCGTTTAGTGAACTGGCTTCACTCATCGATTTCTTATTTAGACGAATTTTCCTGTCTTTCATCCAAGGCTTTGATTGAATCAACATGGCGTTGAGTGAACTGGCTTCACTCAATGCTTCTGGATTTGGAAACTTTTCCTTTGACAGGTTCACTCTAGATTTGACAGAATAAGATATACTCAATGAATATAGCTACATGGCATTGAGTAAGTTGACATCACTCAACTTTTGTGGACTTAGCTGATTTTTTTCTTGCTGAATCTTACCCTTTTACTATCCACACCTATCTCAGCGCTTTTTAGCATATGGCATTGAGTGAACTGGCTTCACTCATTGCCTGTGGACTTGGCAGAATTTATTGCTTGCTATCATCTATCCTTGCCTTCTGGCGTTGAGTGAGCTTGCTACACTCAATGCTTGTGGACTTATCTGCTTTTATATGTCCAGCTATCCTTCCTCAAGCCATCTGACGTTGAGTGAGCTTGCTCCACTCAACGCATGTGGACTTAGACAATTTATTGCCTATCCAGCTAAATCCTTTGAGTCCACATATCCTATCACTGTAACAAGGACTAACCTGCATGCATTAACTTAAACACACATCAAATGCACCTTATGTGTGTGTCATTGACTTGTTTGACTTCTTACAAATCTGGGACATTGGGATCAATGGACCCAACAATCTCCCCCTATTTGAAAAAAGTCAAATCCCTTATACATGCTATTTTCTTTTCTTAGTCAATGATACACACAACATATGCAGTAATAAAACTATGTAATTAAACTATAATAGATGCAGGATGGTTACCACATTCCTTCTTGTATGGTGAGCATCACCTATTCTCCCTATCTTGCTGCAGGTGTGTGTCCTCATTTGAATGTCTTGATCACATTCTCCCCCTGGGCTTGATATCACTTGATCAACCTCTAGAGAAATTGAATACGCCAACACTTGATCTATTTCTCTTTCTCTCCCCCCTTTTTGACTTCTGTAGAATAGTCAGGGAAGAGCTGGCCGGTTTTGACAGCTTTTCCCCCTATCTGATTGTAGTTGATATCCTTGGTGCCGCTACTAGATACCTCTATACATGAGGCTGAATCTTCTCCTGCAGCTTTGGACTTGCTCCCCCTCAACCGAAGCATCCTTTATCATCATTTTGCTGACATACATGTTAGTCTTCTTACCACTTAAGGTCTCTATCTCCTGCAAAAGGAACAAATCTTGTACCCAAGCATAAAATTATAAGAAGTGATTGAAGCTAGACCAAGTACAACATTCGTAACTCAAACTTGACGGTGTTGAACTTTGCTTCATCTAGCAACTTAGTGAAGATATCAACCACTTGCTTTTCTGTGGAGACAAACTCAAGACTGATGTCCTTCCTTTCCACATGCTCCATAATGAAGTGATACATAATTTCTATGTTCTTTGTCCTGCAGTGTGAGACAGGATTCCTAGAAATAGAAATTACACTAGTAGAATCACAATAAAGAGTAGTTCTACTTATCTGTAGGTTATAATCCTGGAGTTGATGCTGGATCCACTGCAACAGAGCATAGCAGCTACCTGCTGAAATGTACTCCAACTCTGCATGTTATATTGCTACACTTGTTTGCTTCTTGCTGCTCCAAGATACTAGTATTCCTCCCAAGAACTGACAGGTGCCAGAAGTGCTCTTACTATCCTCTTTGCATCCTGCAAAGTCTACATCTGAATAGCCTGTTAATTAAAAATTGCTATTTCTAGGGTACCATAGGCCAAGATCTGGAGTGCCTTTAAGATATCTCAAAATCCTCTTTGCAATAGAGTAGTGAGACTCTTTAGGGCAGGCCTGATACCTTATACATGATGGCAGGCCTACATGCACTTAGGTATAGAAGGGAGCCAATTATCCCCCTACACAAAGTTTCATCAACAGGTTTCCCTACCTCATCTTTTCCTATGGGCATACTTGACCCCATTGGAGATTTCATGGTGGAGGCATTCTCCATTCCATATTTCTTGATTAACTCCCTGGTGAACATGGACTGGGATATGGACAATCCATTATCATTTTGTCTAACTTGGAGTCCCTAGAAAAACATGATCTCACCCATACTGCTCATCTCAAACTTTCCTTGCATAAATTTAGCAAACTTTCTACAAAGATTGTCATTAGTAAATCCAAAATGTTGAAACCGAAAACTTGGTCTCTCTGGAGTTCACCCTTGGGTAAGGGGTGATCACACACTTACTTCTCTCTCACGAGCCAAACAACTAAGGGATCAGAATAGGCTATAAATCCAAGGCTTCGGCACGGAGGTCCCACTACACACCCGGAAGATCGTAGAGCACTTCTCCTCCTTAGACAAGTGCTAGCTAAGGATACCTCAGAAAGCGCAAGAAGACAGGGGGACAAGTAAGCATGCCTTCTGAGGTACCCACTTGGGTCTATTTATAGATTTATGAAAACTGTCTGCCAACAGCCAACCTACGCTGTTCTAAATGGCTATATGCAGACAAAAGTGGCCTGCTAATAGCAGAACTCCGCTGTTCTGAAGGGTTATATGCAGACCTATAAGGGCATCCAGGTAATTCCGCCTCTATACACCACCGAGCGAATAGCCTATGAGTGCGCCACTCTTCTGAAGGGGCGAATACCGAGAGAACAACGCATCCGCCTACTTGATCACCTCTGGAGGGCGAGTGCCTGGTTGGGCGACCATTATCTTATCTTAGCGAGAACTTTTCTCACATGCATTCCACAGCGCGATATCTGGCGAGTGCTCAGGTTTTGATCACACTCACCTAAGGGCATGATTCCTTCCTAAGGTATGAGCAAATGCCATCCTCTTCGGGGCACAAGGCGAGTGCATGTCTGCCTGCCCCCACCCTCTTCATTCTATGAATTATTGACCTAAATGTCGTATAATGTTCTGAACTTGCCTGAGAGGGGCCTACTCAGCGAATACGAGGTTGTACACAATCCCTGCTCTTTGCGAGGTTGTCCCATGCTCGGAATGAAACATCTACCCCACATATTTTCTGAGTGCACGCTGACCTCGAAGAGAATTTTTTGTGGGTCCCCCCAGGCCTTATAAATATCCAAACCGGGGCAGGTGATTTTTTTCTCTATCCAATCCTCCTGATTCTCGCCACTATTGTGATGTCACTCCCGAAGGAAGCCCTAGATCACCTCATCACCGTCCAAGCCAAAAATAAAACCATGTTGGGCTCATTCGCCCCTGGCTCCTGTGAAAGACCCCGAGTTCAGCCCCAAAGATGAAGAAGGCGAAAGTGGTCAAACGCAATCTGATTAAGGAGGAGTCGATCTAGCAGACTTCATCCCATTCCAAGATTCCTCAGGTATTCTTACCCGCTTCTTTTTCAATGTCGAGATAGACACAAATTCGATATACCTGTTTGTAGGACCCGCCTGCAGGCAGGGAAACTGGGGAGGCAAATGTTAAGCTGGACTTGCTGGGTAGTAGATATGAACAGATGTCTCGCGAGATCCTTTCCCCAATTAGGCTAGACGTTCCCCCTCGAGACAAGTGTAAGTTCTTTCTTGTTCATTCGCTTTTTACCAAAAGGATTATCTTTGATTTTTTACAGCTCCTCCCTTCGGGACACGTGGACTAAATACTACAACACCAAATTCTCATGCTCGTTAGACGCCCTTGGATCCCACATTGAACCTTCCGCCTCCAGCAGACACAAACACTCCTCTTCTCTCGCAATTTAACATTCCTGCTGCTGTGCTGCCAACCTTTCACCCTAGTCTTGGGAAGGCGAATGTAAAATTCTACATTACTTTCGAAGAGTGGCCAAGAACTTCTCGCTTACCTCTTGGCAATGATGTGAATTTGCGGCCAGGTAATGAATTTCACTCGCTTTTAGTCAATGCGTGAAATCAGATATATCTAATATCACTCATCGCAGGCTTTCGGGATATCTCGTCCGCCGACGTCGACATTGATGAGGAGGAAATCTCCCCCTCTCCCTTCTCCTAGTTCAATTGTCGATTATTTGGGCGACTCGAAGGACACCGAGGGGATGAAACAGCAGCTGGTTGAGATTCTCCAAAAGCAATCCCTAGTAAAGTGTGAGATTTCCAATCGAGTGCGAGAGAACACAGATTTGGCCAAGAAGCGGCTTCAGGATCTGGAGGAGAGCTACAACCAGCTGAATGCCAATTTGGGGGGAGAGACCGACGACGGGATAGCCCATTCTGGTATACACATCGCGAGAGTCGAAGATCAGCTACATATCGCACAATGAGAACTCCAGACTATTCGTTCTCTCCAATTTGCACACGCGATGCCTGGGGAAATATGGAGAGGATGGGGTTGGCAGTGATGGCCCCCAATGGGCCTACCGGCACTTGATGATTATTTTACAGTAGTTTAAACTTGATGCGGATTCATTCTACATTCTATCATAAACTATGTAGATGGGCATAAGCTAGATTGAATTATCTTTTAGGCAAGTGCACCTATCATTCATAGTATATGAGAAATCTACATCTCATGTCGTATTCCATAGGGTCATTTCAAATACTCGTACTCACCCTCACTCTATTATCATACCTATAATCAAAATTGAGTTCTAACCTAGATTAACCTAACTATGACTACTTAGATAAAGACATATTGGAGGATTAAAAATAATAAAAAGCCGAAAGTATAAGAGCATTCACATGAACATAATCATTTATTAATTCAATTTTATGTAATCATGAAATAACAAAACTATCAAATTCATTGTATTGTAAAGGGTTAATCATTTATCAAATTCTCTCTCGAGCAATTCAAAATCTAAATCTAAGTTGAGAAAATTTTCTCTCGAACAATTTACAATACTAAAATTTACATTAATTAAAATACCCTATCTACTTCATAAATTCATGAAATCCTATCTCTAAAATACCATGAATCCATTTATCCGTATTAATATTTTTCAAATAGCATATCTCTCGATCATGAAATTTGAATTACAAGGAGAAATAACACATAAATATGAACATTTAACCATCATCACAAACATCCAATTTCTCAATCTAGACATTTGGAATTCATGTAAAACAAAACCCACATTCATAACAAGGATAATTTTCAATGTTTGCAAGCCCATATACGAATAAAATACTATGAAATTGATGAAAACAAGAAGATACATGATTACTAGATTGTTAAAATAAATTTTTCAAGCAAAATAAAAGATAAATAAAGTTAGATCACCAAGAGAAAGAAAAGATTAAGAGAGACACATGAAAGATCAAACGCATACAAAAATCTCCTTCAATTCCTCCTTCTCTTGGGTGCTCCACTTTCGTTCTTCAGATGTTCTCCAAGGAAAATGATCCAAAAGTCCAGAATAAAATTTTCTCACGGGTTTTTATAGTCTCATAACAAACATGGTCAGACACGGGTTGTAACACGGCCGTGTCCATGGCCGTGTTGATGGTTCTAGGGCGGTTCCACATGAATCGACACGTTTGGACGTGGGCCGTGTTATCTGACACGGGTAATGACACGGCCGTATCGTATAACACGGCTGTGTTGTTCTTCAGACACAGGTTGGTTGGCGGCAGGTCTTCAATCCATCCAGAGAAGGACACGGGTGGACACACGGGCGTGTTCAAACCTGTGTTGTTCTCTATCGTTTCCTCCCAATTCTTCAGCTCCATCCTGAGAAGGACACGGGTAGGCACATGACCGTGTTCCTACCCGTGTTCGGCCAATTTTTTTCCTGTCATCAGCCATGTTGAATCCGTGAACTCCCCGGTTTGCTCCGAGACTTTTAGTTCCATTGGTTGGTCATACCTGTATTAGGAAAATAATGTTATAAATACATGGCTTAATATATGAAATAATAGGAACTTCTAACTGTGCTCTTCTATTCATGATAATATGAATTCTTAACTATTCTTGCGAAATTACAACCTATGGAGGTGGAAAATAGTGGACATGACTACAATTATGATAGTAAAAGGCCCATCATAATTGCACTCATCAAATACCCCTAGACTTAAATGTTTGCTTGTCCCTAAGAAAACTAATTCAAACACATGGGTTACCAATAAATAATTTTGCTCCCGAACACTGGTTGCTATGAATTCAAAGAGAAATTTGATGTTGTAATTGTATAGGAAATAGTATAGCAGACTATTCTAAATGTACCTTTATCTTAAAATTCTTCCAATATATCTTATTAACTATCTTTCACTCTTTCTTAGAAATAGAAGTATAGTCATCCATAATAATTGTGAGGTGAAAATAACAATTTCAATAAGATATGCATTAGTATTTCAAAACTTATAGGTACCAATATTGATAGTCATGACCTTACCTTTTCACATTCTCCCCATGACACTAGTTAGAATTAGTGAGGTTGGATCCTTAGGACTTGTATGGTGGTATAACCTTTTTGGCTTAGGATAGCCGATTGTAGGTGGGGTAATCACATAAGTTTGATGGTTTTTATCACACCTAGATCACAATTGAGCCCTTTGTATTATAAATACCTTAACATACATCAATATTATAAGAGCACCCCCAGACTTTGCAATTAGTATACTTCCCTTTTTTTGTGGATACTCTATAATTTTTTCTTATCCAAGGGTCCATAGTAGGGATCATTCCAAGTGGGTGCAAGTATACATGCACTCAGGCCACATATCACTGTCTTTTTTTCAATGGTTCATAGTTGGGATCATTCCAAGTGGGTGCAAGTATACACGCACTCAGGCCGCATATCACTATGAACATACTCATTCCATGAAGGTCTCCATGATAGGTGTGCTAATAGATAAGGTTTGGCCTTAGTGAATTTTAGTAGTAGAGTATCAAAAGAAATAGGGATTAGGTCTAAATTGGGTGTGCAAGGGTATAATGTTAAAGGTTTTGGGATTGCAAGGCTCAGACTATCCAAATGGAGGCCTAAGTCATTTCCATCCTCACTAATTAACCTATGTAAAAGTTTTGAGGATTATTAGAGGATAAGTTCTAGACATCAATAAAGAGTATTTTTATTTTGATTTCCTAATACAAAGTTATCTAAATGTTACACTCATCGACTCGCTTTATTATAGATAATTATATTTTCTAAAATAGAGTGATCAATAGTTAGTAATATAGAGGACTAATCTTAAAAATAAATTATATAGAGAAAAGTAGGCTAATGAATTTCTATACGTAATTACTAATCAACAAATTTAAGTCTCATTGAGTATACTTTAATTCATTTTAATTAGCGTGCGAAAGTTCATTAAGTAATTATAATCCTAAATAAATGAATTAATGAGGGCTTAAAGAGAAGTAAAAATTAGTCAACTCCACCCCCAGACTAAAAATTAGTAAAAAAAATTAGGGGCATTTAACCTTGAGTACTATGATAGCAAGAGTATAATCAATTGTAATCATGTCCATCACAGAAATTTTAAAATTGTAGAACATCCACCCCCAGACTTAAAACTTGCAATGTCCCCATTGCACTATAAACAAAACTGAGAGAGTAATTTCACTAATATAGAAAGAACTGATGAGTATGAATATAAAGAAGCACAAAAAGTAACAAGGGCAAATGTTATAATAGATTTTGAAACTAAGAATTCATGAGTATATAAAGAAAAATGCTACAGCACTACATAGCCAGATATACAGTGATACATGTCAGAAGTAAGTAGGACCATCCTGATCATCCTGAGCATCCTGAGAGTGAGGTCGACGAGGAGCTAGCCGTGGTGGGCTGGTGATCCCCAAGTGAGCCCGGATCTGAAAGATGGCATCCTCAGTCCGCTGATGCGTGTCCTCGATACGCTGAAGCCACGGCGAGAGCTTGGTCTCATAAAAGGTGTGGAAGTCGCAGGGATACTATGTGCACTGTCGAGGAGGGGCAGTAGAAGACTCAACCTGAGTGTATGTGGACTAGGCTTGGGGAATCAGTGGCTCATCCAGGTCCGGATCTACCTCATCGTCGTCGTCATCGACATTTCGTCCACGCCTCGCAATGGCATAAGTAATCCCACCCTGGCCCTGACGGTCGGTGACGAGGAGTATGGAGTGGAGACTGTCCATGGTGATAGGCACAGTCTTGGCCACCACGGTTATCGGAGGAAGAGATGAGAATATGCCCATATTCTTCTCCAGGCGGGTAATATAGGGGGCTACACAGATAGTCACTATGCGTGAGTTGTCCGCCTGGTGAAGGATGAACTGGGCGAGCAAATAGCCCAGATGGACGGGATAATGAGATGACATGCTATATAGATATAGAATATCCTGTCTACTAACAACGCCGGAGCTTTCGCCTCGGCCGCTCAATGTGTGAATAAGTAGGTGATGAATGTAACGATGGGCGGGGGAATCCAGCCTTGAGGCCTTAGACCTCTTGGCTTCATAAGGGTTGACGTCGAAGGAGAGACGGGCCCAAATGTCGGCCGCATAGTCGCGATTGGGGAGATCAAAGTGAAGTCCGGGGTAATCAGCACTAAAGAGAAATGCCTCCTCATACACCCCTAAGTATTGGGTGAACTGGAGGAGGGTTAGTGAACGAAAAGTGCCTGCCACCCGAAATGAGATAATTCCTTCGGTCGGGTTTCTATGCTCGGTCAGAGCCGGTCGAAGGTTGAAATAAAAAGAGGACATGAACTTGAGTGTGAGTTCCTTAAAACCTAGCTCCTCTATGGCAAAAAATTCCCTCCACCCTACTACAGAGATTAATTCTCTTACATTTTCCGCTAGACCTATTTCTTGTAAAACATCCCATTCTATTGTGCGTATGTCTTGAAATTTTTTTTGTTTGTAGACGATTGTAACGATTTAGATGATTGGGATCTGTGAATTGTTACGGCGCTGCGGCGTCACGCCTCTCAGTTGAAAGTGCTTGGAGGTCTGGATGACGTCGGCGACTACCTTGGCCATGGCTTGAAGACATGATCTGTGGACATGAAGCATGTTTATTTTGTTGGAAAGGGAGAGCAAAAGGGAAGAATAGAATAGAGAAGAACTAACAACAAACAAATTAAAAGAACGAAAATCCAAAAATTTTACCAAAGAGAAATAATTCGCAGAAGGAAGAAGCGGATCCACGATCTTTGTTGGCGAGGATGTTGTAGCTGGCTGAGAGGGGGCAGGAAACAAAAATTTGAAGGAAGGGAATGAGGAGGAAGAAGAAAAATTTGGGCCCCTATATATAGAAGATGAACACGGGTTGACACACGACTGTGTGTGCACCCGTGTTCGGGAATCTGTTAGCGCAGGAAACACGGCCTCCAAGGAGACGTATGGTCAAATGGCGGGAAATTTGCATGCCAGGTGGACACGGTCAACAACACGGCCGTGTCCACGACCCGTGCGGTCAAATGATAATGCGGTGGATGCGGACATGGTCCACAACACGCGTGTGTGTGGACCCGTGTTCGGGAATCAGTTAGCGCGAGAAACACAGCCTCCAAGGAGATGTGTGGTCAAATGGCGGGAAATTTGCGCGCCAGGTGGACACGGTAAACAACACGGCCGTGTCCACGACCCGTGTGGTCAAATGATAATGCGGTGGATGTAGATACGGTCCACAACACGCGTATGTGTGGACCCGTGGCCTTCTCGGGATGCTAGGCTAATAAACTTCACATGTCTAGGGACACGGCTGGGTTCAAACCCGTGTCCTTCTTTGGACAAATATGGGTAAATGAATGCTTGGGAACACGGCATCACACACGGGTGTGTGTTGTCGTGTTGTGCTCGGGATAAAATGACCTTTCCCAGGTTTTTTTTATTGGACACAGCCAGGTGAGTGGATGTGTGATTGACACGGCAAGGCACACGGCCGTGTTCTTGGCCGTGTACTCCTCTAGATGAATTTTCTCTAGGTGATTTTTATTAAGATTTTTTGGGTTAAACTTTAACTAAAATTTTTACTAAAAAAAATTTGTAGACTATAAAAAATTTACTACAATATATGTACTCTTAGTCTAGATAGAGGAAAGTTTCTTGACGAGTAAAGTCATGAGGAAGCGCTCCGTAGTAAAGTTTTAACTGGTGCCTGTTGACTTTAAAATCTCCCTTCTCATGGTGGGTTAGCTCTACGGTGCCGTAGGGGAATACTTCTTTGACTTGGAATGGAACGAACCACTTAGATCTTAGTTTCCCTGGGAATAAACGAAGTCGGGAATTAAACCGGAGAACTAGGTAAACTTTTTGGAATGTCTTGGGTCTACGAAGGTGACGGTCATGAAATAGTTTAGTCTTCTCCTTATAAATCCGGGAGTTCTCATAGGCCATAGTTCTCCACTCATCTAGTTCATTAAGTTGAAGTTTACGTTTCTCCCCTATAGAATTTGTATCGAAATTTAAAGAGCGTATTGCCCAATACGATTTATGTTCTAATTCTATAGGTAAGTGACAAGATTTACCATAGACTAATCTAAAGGGGGTGGTCCCTATAGGTGTTTTGAGGGCGGTCCTATAAGCCCACAAACAATCATTTAGTTGCCTAGACCATTGCTTCCTATTCCCTTCTATAGATTTTTCTATGATTCTCTTAAGTTCTCTATTTGATACTTCAACTTGAGCACTAGTTTGTGGATGATAAGGTGTAGCTATCCTATGTGTAACTCCATATTTTTGCAATACTTTGTCTAGCTGTAGATTACAAAAATGTGAACCCCTATCGCTAATAAGTGCACGTGGTGTGCCAAAACGTGCAAATAAGGATTTCAAAAATCGAATTACTACTCTACTGTCATTAGTAGGCAAACCTTGCGCTTCAACCCACTTTGATACGTAATCTACGGCTACAAAAATATATTTATTCCCATACAAAACTGGAAAGGGTCATGTAATTTGGAAATATTACCTGTTTTTTGACAAGAATCACATGAAAGTACATACCTTTTGGCATCCCTGAATAGAAGGGGCCAATAAAAACCAGAGTCAAGAACTTTTTTAGCAGAGCGATTTGCTCCATAGTGGCCACCAGTAGGACCTGAATGGCACTTCTCCAGTATTCTCCAACCTTCCTCCGCTGATACACACCTTCGAATAACAGAATCTACACATTTCCGAAAAAGAAAAGGGTCCTCCCAAAAGTAATATTTCAAGTCAGAGAAAAATTTCTTTTTCTACTGATATGAAAATTCCTTTGGAAGGACCTTAGCCACAAGATAGTTTGTATAATCGGCAAACCATGGATAATCAGGGTTGAAGTTTGTAGATAAGGTAAATAGCGACTCCTCAGGGAATGTATCAGAAATTTCAGATTCATCTAACATAGCTCTTAGTGGATTTTCTAAACGTGATAGATGGTCTACCGCTAAGTTTTCTACTCCTCGTTTATCCCTAATTTCTAAATCAAATTCTTTTAATAAAAGAACCCAACGGATTAAACGAGGCTTTGCGTTCTATTTGGATAACAAATATCGAAGGGCACAGTGATCTGTGTATACTACCACCTTAGACAATGTGAGATAAGATCTAAATTTGTCAAATGCAAATACCATTGCTAGGAGTTATTTTTCTGTAGTTGTATAATTCTCTTGCGCATTATTAACTGTTTTGCTAGCATAAAATATTGGATGAAAATGTTTGTTTCGACGTTGTCCTAAGATAGCTCCTACCGCAAAACTGCTAGCGTCACACATGATCTCAAAAGGCTGAGTAAAATCAGGTGCGGTCATTATTGGAGAATTAATTAATCTATTTTTTAAGAACTCAAAGGCATGCAGACATTCTTGGTCAAAGATAAAAGGTGTGTCTTTTTCTAGAAGTCTAGTAAGTGGTTTAGCAATTTTGGAGAAATCTTTAATGAACCGCCGGTAGAATCCGACGTGTCCTAAGAAACTTCTCACTGCCTTAACGGAGGTTGGCGGTGGTAACTTCTATGGTTTCTATTTTGACTCTATCGACTTGAATTCCTTGGCTAGAAATTTTATGTCCTAGTACTAACCCTTCTTGTACCCTGAAATAACATTTCTCCCAACTAAGCACTAGGTTCGTTTCCTCACATCTCCTCAGAACTTTTTCTAAGTTATTCAAACACAACTCAAACGAATCTCCAAACACAGAGAAATCATCCATAAACACTTCCATAATATATTCAACATACTCGTTGAAAATGGCTAAAATACATCTCTGGAAGAGAGCGGGGGCATTACATAGACCGAATGGCATACTTCTATAGGCAAATGTACCGAATGGGAATGTGAATGTTGTTTTCTCTTGGTCTTCTGGGGCTATGGGAATTTGGAAATATCCAGAAAGGCCATCTAGAAAACAATAGTAAGAATGTCCTGATAATCATTCTAATATTTGGTCAATAAAAGGTAAAGGAAAATGGTCTTTCCTAGTGGCATCGTTTAAATTCCTATAGTCAATACAGACACGCCAACCAGTTACGGTTCGCGTTGGAATTAACTCATTCTTATCGTTTGCTACCATAGTTAGACCCCCTTCTTAGGAACAACCTGTACAGGACTAACCCATGAACTATCCGAAATAGGGTATATCATACCGGCATCTAACAACTTAACAATTTCTGCCTTAACTACCTCTTTCATATTAGGATTAAGCCTGCGTTACGGTTGAATAGAAGATTTATAATTTTCTTCTAAAAGGATTTTATGGGTGCAAAAACTTGGATTAATACCTTTTATATCAGATATTTGCCATGCTATTGCACTTTTACATTTCTTCAATACAGTTAATAATTTGGTCTTTTTAATATTAGAAAGATTAGAGGAAATAATAATCGGGTACGAAGAATTTGTTCCTAAGAATGCATACTCAAGATGATCCGGAAATTTTTTAAGTTCTACTATTGGTGGATCTTTAGTATTATTCTTATGAACTTCATGATCTCCTTTGGTAATTAAACTATATTCAATCGTTCTATTCAACGGAACAGAATTATCTACAAAAAATAAATGTTCAACAATTTTTTCAATCTTTTCATCTTCTAGATAACAGTTAGTAATGCAAATTTTTAAAGGATCTCGATAATAAAAATTTGAATTTATAGAAGTCATAAAGTTATCAACACCATGAGAAAAATAGCAAAAGTCATCATTATCTAAAGATTGTTTCATATTATTGCCAATTTTAAAAGTGACTTCATCTTCCACTACTCGCAAAACTAATTTACCATCAAAAACGTCAATAAGGGCTCTAGATGTGGCTAGAAATGGACGACCTAGTATGAGTGACACTTCGATATTTTCGTCTATGTCTAGAATAACAATATCAGCAGGAATATAAACTTATCTATCTTAACCAATACATCCTCTACTATGCCTCTAGGATAGTTAACCGACCGATCTGCTAATTGAATACTCATTCTACTCGGGCTAAGTTCTCTTAGGCCTAGTTTCAGATATAGTTTATAAGGCATTAAATTTATACTAGCTCTTAAATCCGCTAAAGCTTTATTAACTTATAAATCACCGATTAAACATGGAATTGAAAATGAACCGGGATCCTTAAATTTTTGTGGTAATTTGTTTTGTAAAATAGCAGAACATTCTTCACTAAGTGTAACTAAAGATAATTCTTCTATTTTCTTTTTATTAGAAATTAAATCCTTCAAAAATTTTGCATACTTAGGCATTTGAATAATATCAGAAAAAGGTAAATTAACATGCAATTGTTTAATCATAGATAAAAATTTACCGTATTGCGCATCCATGCGCTCCTTGTTTAGCTTTGCTGGATACGGTATTGCAAGTTGATACTCCATTGGTGTCACGTTCGGTGCTTCGCCACTAGACTCCTCTTGGGGTGCCTCCTTTGTAATCTTTGAGTCTTGTAACTCCTTTCCGCTCCTCAACTGAATTGCTCTAGCATGCTCCTTCGGGTTTGTCTCAATATTAACTGGAAGTGTTCCTTGCTGCCTTTCAGATACCAACCTTGCAAGTTGTCCAGTCTGGTTCTCCAAATTTTGAATTGAGCCCTCTTGATTTCGGAAGGCTACATCAGTAGTTTGCATAAACTTGGTAAGCACATCTTTGAATGTTGGCTTCCTCTGCTCTGGTTGTTGTTGTTGTCCAAACATGGGTCGCTTGCTTTGGTTACCTTGCCCTCCCCAAGAGAAATTGGGGTGGTTCCTCCATCCAGGATTGTATGTAGCACTATATGGGTTATTTTGGTTAAAAGGAGGTCTAGTAATGTTGCCCATATAGTCAACTTGTTCTTATACTTGAGGTTCACCACTAGGCATTCCACCAAGTGAAGGGTCCCATTGTTGAGGTACCATGGAGGGTAGTGCTAAAGAGAGGTTGTCCATCTTTTGGTGAAGCTTCTCCACTTGAATTTCTAAGGCAGTAACAACATCCACTTCGTACATTCCTACAGTCTTATTAGGCTTTGGCCTAACGGTATTCCATTGATAGTTGTTCATTGCCCTGTCTACTATCAAATTTTGAGCCGCTTTAGGTGTCTTGTTGTTCAAGGTACCCCCACTACCTGTATCGATCATCTGTTTAGTGGCTGGATTGAGACCATTGTAGAAAGTCTGAATCTGAAGCCAAGAAGGTAAGTCATGATGGGGACATCTCCTTAATAACTCCTTGAATCGTTCCCATATGTCGTAGAATGATTCAGAATCCATTTAAACATACGTAGAGATGTCATTCCTTAACTTTGCAGTCTTCGCCGGTGGGAAATACTTCATCAAAACTTCTCAACCATCATGTCCCAAGTAGTAATCGACCCTCTAGGTAAAGAGTTAAGTCACTGCTTCGCCTTATTCCTTAATGAGAACGGAAACAATCTCAATCGAATGGCATCATTGGAAACACCATTGATCTTGAATGTATCACATATCTCTAAGAATCCGACTAAGTGTGTATTGGGATCCTCATCTTGCAAGCCATCATATTGGACATACTGTTGAACCATTTGTATAACACTAGGCTTAAGTTCGAAATTGTTGGTGGGGATTGGTGGTCTAACGATGCTTGACCCAGTACCATGGAGATTGGGCCTAGCAAAGTCAGACATGGTTTGCTCATTTTGGTTCTCCATGGTATCTAAAATCTCTGAATGATGTTCTCCTTGGTTTACTGTTTCTTCTTCTAACAGACTGTTTGAAATATCAGTGGTATTCGTTCCTACGTTCTTTTGGTTAGTGTTATGAATAAGTTGTTCTGGGTCAGAATGAAACGGTGCTAGCCCAAAATTTCTTCCCCTGGTCATAGACTAACAGACTACAAAAACAGAGATTAAGCAATATAATTATACTATAGACTAATTCACAATTATTTGTTAGTAAATAAAAAATGGTAGATTAATAGAGTTAAAGCTTTCAAAATATTGAAATCGATTCCCCAGCAACGGCGCCAAAAACTTGATGATTATTTTTACACTAGTTTAAACTTGATGCAGATTCATTCTACATTCTATCATAAACAATGTAGATGGGCATAAGCTAGATTGAATTATCTTTCAAGCAAGTGCACATATCATTCATAGTATAGGAGAAATCTACATCTCCTGTCGTATTCCACAGGGTCATTTCAAATAATCGTACTCACCCTCACTCTATTATCATACCTATAATCAAAATTGAGTTCTAACCTAGATTAACCTAACTATGACTACTTGGATAAAGACATATTGGAGGATTAAAAATAATAAAAAGCCGAAAGTTTAAGAGCATTCACATGAACATAATCATTTATTAATTCAATTTTATGTAATCATGAAACAACAAAACTATCAAATTCATTGTATTGTAAAGGGTTAATCATTTATCAAATTCTCTCTCGAGCAATTCAAAATCTAAATCTAAGTTGAGTAAATTTTCTCTCAAATATTTTACAATACTCAAATTTACATTAATTAAAATACCATATCTACTTCATAAATTCATGAAATCCTATCTCTAAAATTCCATGAATCCATTTATCCGTATTAATATTTTTCAAATAGCATATCTCTCGATCATGAAATTTGAATTACAAGGAGAAATAACACATAAATATGAACATTTAACCATCATCACAAACATCCAATTTCTCAATCTAGACATTTGAAATTCATGTAAAACAAAACCAACATTCATAACAAGGATAATTCTCAATGTTTGCTAGCCCATATACGAATAAAAAACTATGAAATTGATGAAAACAAGAAGATACATGATTACTAGATTGTTCAAATAAATTGTTCAAGCAAAATAAAAGATAAATAAAGTTAGATCACAAAGGGAAAGGAATGATTAAGAGAGATACATGAAAGATCAAACGCATACAAAAATCTCCTTCATTTCCTCCTTCTCTTGGGTGCCCCACTTTCGTTCTCCAGAAGTTCTCCAAGGAAAATGATCCAAAAGTCCAGAATAAAATTTTCTCACAGGTTTTTATAGTCTCATAGCAAACATGGTCGGACACGGGTTCCAACACGGCCGTGTCCATGGTCGTGTTGACGGTTCTAGGGCGGTTCCACACGAATAGGCACGTTTGGACGTGGTTCGTGTCATCTGACATGGGTAATGACACGACCATGTTGTGTAACACGGATGTGTTGTTCTTCAGACATGGGTTGGTTGGCGGCAGGTCTTCAATCCATCCAGAGAAGGACACGGGTGGACACACGGGCGTGTTCAAACCCGTGTTGTTCTCTGTCGTTTCCTCCCAATTCTTCAGCTCCATCCTGAGAAGGATACGGGTAGGCGCAGGGTCGTGTTCCTACCCGTGTTCGGCAAATTTTTCTCCTGTCATCTGCCATGTTGAATCCTTGAACTCCCCCATTTGCTCCGAGACTTTTAGTTCCATTGGTTTTCCATACCTGTATTAGGAAAATAATGTTATAAATACATGGCTTAATATATGAAATAATAGGAACTTCTAACTGTGCTCTTCTATTCATGATAATATGAATTCTTAACTATTCTTGCGAAATTACAACCTATGCAGGTGGAAAATAGTGGACTTGACTACAATTATGATAGTAAAAGGCCCATCATAATTGCACTCATCAAATACACTCGCCATCTTGTGCCCTGCTTAACCAGTCTATGTAACGTAACTGTTAGCCTTCGTGCCGAATTTGGACTTATTTGTCGATTGTTCTATTTTATATTGCTTGTCTTTCTTTTCACCTTTATTATTTGTTCTTGCGCATGCTATAATTTTCGTCATTCGTTATCGAAGCGGGAGAATAATGTCTTGGGTTGATCCCGGTGAGTGAGAGTGTGCGGGATCTTGCCAGGGTTCTGGGCGGGATCTAAGGCGAGATCCGCTAAATGTGCTATTCGCGCTTATTTCATTTATTTTAATGTTCGAACCGTTTCCCGCCCTGGTTTTTCCTATAAATAGGCCCCTCTACCTACCGTACTAATCATCTCTTTTAATTGCTTCTGACCCTCTATTATTTCTCTCTACTGCACTCACATTTTGATTCTTCTTCCTCTTTTCAAAATGACGGGAGAGACTGATGGTCGAAAAAAATGTGCGGCGGCATTCGCCGATTACACATTCGTAAACTGTAATATGTCTGAGGCTAAGTATATTCCACTCGCGAGCCTCTATGTCCCAGCAGGCTTTACCGCGCGGCTGACAGGGGATGAAGAATCCATCAACCATTTCTCGCCAACCAAACTCGCCATCCCCGCCGATCACTTCGAGGTGGGGTTTCACCTTCCCATCTGGTCCGAAGTCCGTCAAGCCCTCCGCTATTTTGGCGTGGTTCCCGCGCAGCTCAACTTGAACTCTATAGCTCTACTGGTTGCATTTTCCTTCTACCTTCGTTTGGAGCGAATGGAGTTCAGCGTCCCTTTCTTCCGTAAATTGTTCAACTTTTGCGCCAAGAGAGATAGGATCGCGTTCTTTTCCAGCAACAACCTCAAGGAAAAAGGACTTGTCAACAAGAATCATCACTGGGTGAAGAAGTTTATCTTTGTCTCTGGTGACTTAGGCAGCCTACCCCTCTCGCCAATCCAGCAAGATGAATCCACCTATTGCATGCCCTCTCTCGGCAGCAATGAGTCGAAGCTCCACCAGTTCCTCCTGGGGCAGACTTCGACGCCATCTATGTGCGATGAAACGTGGACTCACATACCCCAGTTCTCGCCGGGGAAGGTAGCTTTCACAGTTGTTCCTTATTTTTGATTTGTATTACTTGTATAACTCATGGCGGGTGTAGGGGTATGAGATCTTCCTCTCAAACTCCCCAATGAAAGCAGCACATCACTTTCTGTTGAGATAGCGCGTACTGAGGCTGCCGCTACAGCCTGCAGGAGTCCGCCAAAAACACTGTCGAAATCAAGCGGAAAAAGCGAAAGCCAGACATGCTTCCATCCTTCCTTACCCCCCCCCCCCCCCCCCCCCCCCCACCCCCGCACACATCCCAAGAAGTCTGCAACCATCAAGAAGCCAGCAGCAGCCAAGAATCCAGCTATTGCCAAGAAGCCAGCCGTTGCCGAGAAACCGGCTGTTCCCGAGAAGCTAACAACTGCCGAGATGCCTGCCACTATCGATCTCGCCAAGGGCAAATAGATCATTTCTAATTCTCCTGTCAATGATGCTGGCGGGATAGTGAAGGGGTAGCGGGCAGGTCCAGCGGGACCTCGGCGGCGAAGGAGAAACTGGAACCAAATGGCCATAGAAACTTTAGCCTTGGAGAGATGGTGCAGTACAATGTTGGTGATCCTCTGCTGGTCTGGGACCGGCAAGCCAACAAGGCCTCCATCTCCACCATTCTACCCTCCTGGCAAGAGGGTGACATGGTCTCAGGTCAGGCCTTCGCCCTCGCATTCAGCATATTTGCGCAGGACAATGCTGCCTATTATGACAGGGCGCCGATGAAATCACTCGCCTATGAGAGCATGCAGGTTCAATTCCGCGCCACCGATAATACCCACATGTCAGCTCGCTACAGCATCCGCCTTTCGCGAAAACTAGAGGATATTATCAAGGTGCGTTCCAGGATATGAAAGGAGGTGAAGACTCTAAAGGAGGAGCTAGAAACCTCCAAGAAGGATCTTGCCTCGCGGGAGGCTGGAGTGGTAAGACCTTTTTCGCTCGCTGTACATTCGCTTTGCTTTATTCTCGCCAAAACCTTTGCTTCTTCTCAGGATGCCGATGTCGTTGCTGCTAAGGATGTTCATATTGCCCATCTGGAGGATGAGAACTGGCGAATAAGGGCCCAAAACCAACAATAGATCAACTTACTAATTCCTCCTCCCCCAGCGAGAAGAAGAAGGCTCTGTTGTATACGCAGCACAAAATTGAGCTGATGATGCAAGAAAATGCCATCTCGGCAACCAGGCACGTGCTCCAGACGATGCAGCAAGCTGGATTCTTGAATAGCAAAGGCGAGAAGGTGATGACCGAGATCCTGATGGTAGAGCTCTTCTCGCATGTCCCTTCTCCTGTAGATAGCGCAGATGATAGTTTTAGAGAGAGCGAGCACTCGGCCTCCTCATCTTGAGGCTCTCACCCTTTCATTTTATTACTCCTGTATTTTTCTTTCGGGCATTGCCCCTCTTTTCAGAATTGTTGCAATATGGAGACCGGGCGGTCTGACTATGGCGGATTGAAGACCGAGCGGTCTGGAGGTTTGTCTTATGCGACTTGGAGACCGGTGGTCTGGTTTGGCAACCTGACTCTGGCGGATTGAAGACATGCGGTGTAGCGATCTCATATGGCGGCTTGCTCTCTCCTTCTGCTGGTTACCGAGCGGTTAGCCTATTCGTCTAACCGCATGGCTTGTTCGGTCTGTTTTGTAAATCTGCTTATACCTATAATTATTTAGTCCCACATTTCTTGTTTGTAATCTCTCCCATCTCCTCCATTCTATAAAAGGGAGGCTATACATTTGTAATACTTACTTTTTTAAATAATAAAAATTTCAGTTATTTTAAATTCCGGTTTACTTTTTTCTGTTCGCACATGGTATCAGAGCATACGATCCTTTCTACTTGATTCTGTGAGCCTCTTCAAACCGCGCGGTTTGCCCTTTCTTCTTGCGGCCTGTTCGTGCTGTTTGCCGTTTCTTGTTTGTCGCTTCGCTCTGTGTGCAAACTCTCTATTTTCCCTCTCTCTTTGTTTGCAACCTATCTCTCGCGGCCTCTCTTCTCCATTTCCTCCCGCGATGTCTCTTTAGTCGCTCGGTTTCCTCTCTGTTCGCACAAACTATGTTTATTCGTGCGGCCTTTTTTGCTTCGTGCGATCTCTTTAGTTCACACGACTTCTTTCCCTCTGCTTTGCTCTGCTTCTTGGTGGTGTCTCTTCTGGTCGCTGGTGTGTTGACACCATGACCGCTGAAGTTCTCCTCTTTGTTTGTCCGCTGCGGTCTTCCTCGTATCTGCTGTGGTCTCCATTTTTCTCGTGACCTCCTTCTGGTTTGCGCAGTTTCTTCTAACTATTGTCCGTACGGTCTCTTTTCTGCCTGCTATTCGCGCGACCTTCTTCTACTTGCGCGACTTTCGTTTTCTTCTCTTCTCTTCTATGGCTCTCTCTGACACCTCTACCACCATGACTCCCGTGGTCCACCCACTTCCTCCTCCTACTCCTACGGGGAACCTTGGAACTGTGTCTAAACTTATCAGTTCCAACTATCCAGACTGGAGTCTCTCCTTCACATTTCTTCTTCGTCCTCAGTGCAAGCGTCATCATCTCACTGATGACCCTACACCTCCCGAGTGTGATCTGTTTGATGACTGGGATGCTAGTGAGGCGCTTGTCCGCAATTGGCTGGCAAACAACCTTTCTGAAGAATGCCTTCCCGTCATCCATCATGATGAGACAGTCAAGGTAGCTTGGCTTCACCTAGCCGCTCTCTACTCCAAGGGGGCTCAGACGTCACACACCTATACTGTTTATGCGGACCTCTTTGCTCGTGCCTCCATATCTCCTGCTACTACTTACCAACAGGTTCAGGCTCTCAGCGCTGAGATCCTCCACAATCGTCCCTTCTCTGCGGACTTGGCCGAGCAACACAAGCACTTCCAGGAGCTTCTGGTTGTGTTCTACCTTCTGCGGCTTCCCGAGTCCTATGATATGATATGTCAGCAAATTCTTGTCGGACACTCTTTATGTGCCCAAGTTCCCTTGCAACTTATTATCCGTTACTTCTTTATGCAAGAAACTTCAGTGCTCTGTTACATTCACTCCTACTTCTTGTCATTTTCAGGATCCGGACTCCCAACGGACGATTGCTACTGGGATAGAGAGAGGCGGCCTCTACTACCATGACAACATTTCCGCTATGTCCGCCTTCTCCTCATCTTCTACAGATCTTCTTCAATGGCATCTTCGCTTTGGACATCCTCCTCCCCGGCTTCTTCGCCAGCTTATGCCCCACCTACCTCCGCATAGTCCTCCTCTCAACTGTAAAGCATGCCAGCTTGGCAAGCATCACCGCTCCTCCTTCCCGCCAAAGCAAGGCCGTGGATCTTCCATCCTATTTGATCTCATTCACTCTGATGTATGGGGTCCTACTCCTACCCTCACCATAGTTCAGGGTAGTTTATATTTTGTAACCTTTATTAATGATTTCTCTAGGAGTACATGGGTGTATCTTTTAAAGGATCGCTCTGAACTGTTTTCTATATGGACATCATTTTATTTTATGATTACAAATCAGTTTGATATGACTATTAAAATCTTTCTCTCTGACAATGCTAAGGAATATCTTAGTAATGATTTCTCTTCTTTTTGTATTCAACATGGTATTATTCATCAAACTAGCTGTGTTTATACCACACAATAAAATGGGGTGGCGGAACGCAAAAACCGTCACCTCCTCGATGTTGCTCGCACTCTGATGATACAGATGCAGGTTCCTCGCTCCTATTAGGGCTATGCTGTTCTCATCTCCCGCTATCTCATCAATTGCATTCCCTCCACGGTTCTCCACTATAAAACCCCATTCTCCATTCTCTATCCAGACAAGGATCTGTTTCCTCTCCCTCTGTGTATCTTTGGGTGCACGACTTTTGTGAACGCTCCTTCCACCACTCATGACAAACTCGCCAAACTTGCCACCAGTGTGTCTTTCTAGGTTAATCTACTACTAAAAAAAGGTTATTGTTGCTTTGACCCTGTTCTTCGTAAGCAATTTGTATCCACGGACGTGACCTTCTTCGAGAATGCGTCCTATTTCTCTTCTGACTCCTCTCTTCCTCCTGATGTTTCTGCTTCGCCTATCGTCCCCTCCACCATGTCTACTCCCATCGATATTTCTCCACCGCTATCTCCACCGTCTCCTCCTTATCCCTCTCTATCTCCACCTCTACTGTCTCCCTCCTCTCCTCTCCCAGGCCATCTCTCTCTGCCACGGATGCTCTGGCTACTGAGGAACATGCTGACCTAGATCTTCCCATTGCTCTTTGTAAAGGGGTGCGGACGTGTACCCAACACTCGCTGTCTGCTGTTGTTTCCTATGATCATCTAACTTTTTTTCGCAGGGCGTTTGCATCGGCTATCTTTGCCACTACAACTCCCCGCACCTACCAGGAAGCTCTTGTTGTTCCTCATTGGAAGACTTCCATGGATGAGGAAATTGCTACCCTCACTAAAAGGGGTACATGGACTCTTGTTCCTCCCCCTTTGGGCACGGATGTGGTTGGCTGTTGCTGGGTCTTTATTGTGAAGTTCTGACTGGACGGCAGCGTGGATCGATACAAGGCCCGCTTGGTCGCCAAATGCTTGACTCAAACTTATGGTGTTGATTACTTTGACACCTTCTCTCTCGTTGCTCGTCTCAACACCATTCAAGTTCTTCTCTCTGTGGCAATCAACAGGGATTGGCCCATTTCCTAGCTGGATGTCAAGAATGCCTTTCTCTATGGTGATCTTCAAGAGTATGTTTACATGGAGCAACCTCCTGGGTTTGTTGCTCAGGGGGATACAAGAGTATGTCGGCTGAAGAAGGCCATCTATGGACAAAAGAAAAGCCCTCAGGCTTGGTTTGACAAATTTAGCGGCATTGTTGTGGCAATCGGTTTTGCAAGAAGTTCTGTTAATCACTCTTTATTCATTCGCAAAACTTCCTCGGTCCTGGGGGTTCTTACTATATATGTGGATAATATTCTTCTTACTGGCGATGACCAGGCTGGGGTAGCTTTGATAAAGAAACACCTCCGTCAACACCTGGTCACGAAAGATATGGGCTCCCCAAAATACTTTATGGGGATTGAAATCTCTCGGAAGCCCAACTCCTTGGTCCTATCCTAACGAAAGTATGCTCTTGATTTACTAAAAGAGGCAGGGTTGACTGGTGCTAAACCTGCCTAATGTCCCATGGCTACTGGAGAGGACAAAACTTGGACAGATGACTCGCCTCCTCTATCTGATATTACAAGGTACCAACGTCTGTTTGGCAAACTCATTTATCTCACGGTGACCAGACCTAACATCTCCTATATTGTAGGCAAGGTTATCCAATTCATGCAAACTCCAAGGGAGTTCCATCTACAGTCTGCCGTGAGGATATTGGAGTATGTTAAAGCAACGCTAGAGAAAGGACTTCTTTTTTAGAAGAATGGTCACTTGAGGGTTGAAGCGTACTCAGATTCGTGCTATGCTGATGACAAAGGAGACCGCAAGTCAACATTAGGCTTTTGCACGTTTGTTGGAGGAAATCTTGTGAGATGGAAGATCAAGAAACAGTCTGTTGTCTCCAAGTCTAGTGCAGAAGCGAAATATCATAGTATGACATCGACCACATTTGAGTTAAAGTTGTTATGGGCTCTCATGTTTGACTTGGGAGAGGTCTACAACTATCCTCTTCCTATGTTCTGCGACAACAAGGCCCCTATATACATCTCCAAAAATCCGATCTTTCATGAGAAAACAAAACACACAAAAGTCGACTGGCATTTTATTCAGGAAGAGGTTTTGAAGAAACAGATTTGTACTCTGTTCGTCACTTCTGACTACGAGTTAGCGGATATCTTCCCCAAGCCAGTGTCCACTTCCTTTTTTCACATTTGCGACAAGCTGGGCATGATTGACATCTATGCTCCAGCTTGAGGGGGAGTGTTGTAATATGCAGATTGGGCGGTCTGGCGGCCTAACTCTGGCGGATTGAAGACAAAGCGGTTTGGCGGTTTGTCTCAGGCGACTTGGAGACCGGCGGTCTGGTCTGGCAATCTGAATCTGGCAGATTGAAGACCGGCGGTCTAGCGATCTCCTATGGCGACTTGTTCTCTCCTTTTGGTGGTTGCCGAGCAGTTAGCCTATTCGTCTAACAGCGCGGCTTGTTTGGTCTTTTTTTGTAAAGCCGCTTATACTTGTAATTATTTAGTCCCACATTGCTTGTTTGGAATCTCTCTCATCTCCTCCATTCTATAAAAACTCTATTCTTTTCTTTTGTTCTTGTTTGTTGATGTCGAGTGATATGACCATTAGAATCACATCCGACTCAGACTCTCACTTTATCAACCCAGGGTCAGAACACCTCACGAGATCCTAGGCCTACTTTTTGCTTAGGGCTAGACTTTGTGTTATTCTCTCCCTCTAGGCTCACGTGTATACAGGATCAGAATCGAGAGTTGGCGCCGCCCATGCAACATAGGCTTACGCGCGTACAAGGTCTCGGGCCTGTGAGAGCGAGTTTTAGGCACTCGCATTCACTTATTCCCTCCTCTCTTAAATTTTTATCCCAGGATTCTGCTTCTAATTCCTCTTTAGGCCGGTGAGACCCCCTTACTCAGCGAGATCTCCATGAAGCCTTATCTTTTCTTTAAAGAAAAGCTCAGCCTTTAGGCATATTAAACTCATAAGATTAGTTGGAGATTTGGCTTGAAAACATCGCCCACCAAGGCCCCCTGTCTTGCCAGCTAGATGAAATCCTGACAGCTAGAGCAACTCAAGACGTAGCTCCGGAGCGAGGATCCCATTATCCTTTGGCAAACCACCGGGCGCTACCATCGGCCCAATCAACTAGATGAGAGCCTTATGGCAGATGTTGAGCATCAACCGGACTCAGCCCTAGGGTCATAACGACATTACTCGAGGATCCCAGTCATGTTAGCTAGGTGGATTCCTGACAGCGGGAGCATCTCGGTACCTAACCCTAGAGGAAGAACACTTTCCTTCAGCCAACCATCATGCGCTACCACCGGCCCAATCATAAAGGTGAGTGCCTGACGGCGGGTGTTGAGCATCAACCAGACTCAGCAGCAGTGTCATAACGACGTCACTCGAGGATCACAGCCTTGCCAGCTAGGTTTAAGTCTGACATCGGGAGCATCTCAGAACCTAACCCTAGAGCGAGAACACTTTACTTTGTCCAACCACCGGGTGCTACCACCGGCCCAATCAGCTAGGTGAGTGACGGCGGGTGTTGAGCATCAACCAGACTTAACTCCAGGGTCATAATGACGTCACTCAAGGAACCCGACCCTGCCATCTAGGAGGAAGCCTGACAGTAGGAGCATCTCGGGACCTAACCCCAGAGCGAGAACACTTTCCTTTAGCCAACCAGCGGGCGCTACCACCTGCCCAATTATCTAGGTGAGATCCTAACGAAGGGTATTGAGCATCAACCAGACTCAGCTCCAGGGTCATAACGATGTCACTCAAGGATCCAGACCCTGCCAGCTAGGTGGAAGCCTGACAGTGGGAGCATCTCGGGACCTAACCCTTGAGCGAGAACACTTCCCTTAGGCCAACCACCGGGTGCTAACACCCGCCCAATCCACTAGGTGAGAGCCTGATGATGAGTGTTGAGTATCAACTAGATTCAGCTCCAGGTTTATAACGACGTCACTCGATGATCCCGACCCTGCCAGCTAGGAGGAAGCCTAACAGTGGGAGCATCTCGAGACCTAACCCTAAAGCAAGAACACTTTCCTTCGGCCAACCACCGGGCGCTACCACAAGCCCAATCAGTTAGGTAAGAACCTGGTGGCGGGTGTTGAGCATCAACTAGACTCATCTTGAGGGGTCATAATGACGTCACTCGAGGATTTTGGCCCTGCCAGCTAGGTGGAATCCTAACATCGGGAGCATCTCGGGACCTAACCCCAGAGTGAGAACACTTTCCTTTGGCCAATCATCGGGCGCTACCACCAGCCCAATCAGCTAAATGAGAGCCTGACGACGGGTGTTGAGCATCAACCAGACTCTCTTTGGCCACCCTAGTCTCCTATTGTTCCTGTCTGGTAAATGCGTCATTAGAAAATAGTAAAAACATAAAAAAAACTATCTCATTACTTTCAGGGGTAGAAGTGTTTCAAGTCATCTCCGCTCCAGGCAAGATTGAGGGGTTCTCCCTCTACATTTTGAAGGTGATATCCTCCCGACTTCAAGACCTCTTGGATTATATAGGGACCCTCCCAATTGGGGTTCAACTTGCCGAAGGGTGCTTACCTCCCGGCCGCGTTGACCTTCTTCACGACCAAGTCTCCCTTTGCAAACCTCTTGATCATGATGTGCCTGTCAAAGTACTTAGTCATTCTTCATTTCACCTCTTCCTATCAGATGGCGAATAGATCACGTAGCTCCTCCACCATGTCCAAGGAGAGCCACAACTCTTCCTCATTCTCGGCTCACCACTATTGCCTGTCTTCCACTGCCTCAACTACCCGAGGCATCTGAACCTCGAACTCTATTAGAAGCACGACCTGTCATAACCCGCATTTTCCCCGAATTAAATAATTATCAGAGTATGAGAAAACGCGCGTCATGATGCCGCGTCAAGCAGGGGATAACTGCTGACGCTCAGGCAAAACCAACTGCTACTCTTTATGAAAGAAAATCATGAGCTTAATGATTAGAAAATCAGTTATATTTTAGAGGTTGTATCCCTCGGCTCGGTGGATCACCTAGTCCACAGTTAAAAAACTATACTTATGCGCTGCGGAAAAATACTTTAATCAGGTTTAGCATCCTAAGGGGTGTATAAGAGTTCCAAGAGAACCACTCATACTATGCAAGACTCTACATTTAATTGATATTATATATAGGAAAACGATCTTTATACGCTGCTTGGAAAATAGAGATTTAGTTTTATAAAACATGCTGATCATGAGCTTACTTATAAGAATAATTATAGTTTAAAAGTAACTAGCAACCTAGCATAAATCCTTCTCAGAGCAAGTATACTATCTCCAGAAAACAGTAGCAGCATAAGTAATATATCCAGTACAAAGGTAAAAACTACTAGTGGGCGCCAACAACCTGACATGAACCCACTGGCACATATGTATGTCTGTAAGAAAGTACTAAAAACTACCTCACCAACAAGGCAAACGGATCTCCAAAGTCCAGGAGACCACCAACGCCACCTCTGCAAACTAGCCACCCAACTGGCTACAGCTTAGAACCTTAGGCATTCCAAAAGAAAACAGAATACCTAAGCAAGCAAAACAAGGTAAAATATGCATGAAAGAGTCAACCAAAGGGGGAAAAGTAACTGAAAAATAGGCCGTAGAAAAAGTCACAACTGTCCAAAATAGGACAACAAGAAATGCACTACGTGCGAGGAAACAGCATCAACCCAGCTCAAGAATAACATCCTGCAGGGCCTACTAGGCTACCAAGAGCCCAAAGTGCTGCAATCTACCAAGGAAGAAACTTCTAACACCCTAAGCTGTGGGAGATGGTATAGCAAAACAACAGCATGGATCCGGTTACTCAGTCCCCCAACCACCAATTTCCATGCCAACAAGCTCAGGTATCTACATGATAAAGCACAAGGACCTTCCACCCCCTTGCCCAGCCCGTACCCAAGATAGAAGAATAAGGGTGGCCTTGGCAGATTAAACAACACCTCCCCATGAAGAGCTTCAAACCACCACTACTATCCACATCCCACATTCGGCCTTTAGGAAAGAAACATGGCCGACAAGAAACTACAAATATAATCAAGGAAACTCACTCGGGAACATAACTCGAGGAAAGAGAAACAGTGTTGAAGCTACTCAAACGGCTCGGCGTTGGGTGGCTGCCTAACCAGACCTTGGCGTTAAGTGAGTTAGCCTCAATCAGCGCCAGAACAGCCATGCGTTGAGTGAGGTCCACTCCCTCAACCCCTCAGCAAAACCACAAAACCTAACAGCGTGGAGTGGTCTACCTCCCTCAATGTCAAAACAGCTTTGGCGTTGAGTGGGGTCAACTCACACTACGCCAAAGGCAGGAGAACCCTAAGCCATCAAGAGAAGGTCGGCATGCCGACAGATTCTTGCCGAATCGGGAATGCAGGACGATTCTCGCCAAATCGGCGAGAATGCAGGACGATTCTCGACGACGGGAATCCAGAATGATTCTCGCCGAATCGGCCAAGGATGATTCTCGCCGAATCGGCGGGAATCAAGGTTGATTCTCGCCGATCGGTGGGAATCACTGACGATACACGTCGAAATCGGCATCACTTGGTGATTCCCGTCGATTTTGACTTAGACAAAAATTTTCACTCAATCACCCCACCACTCTGCCGCAAAGAATAAACCAAACTATGGATTTGAGTGTGTCCACCACACTCAACGCCAAGTCCGGGCGGCTTTTGGCTTTGAGTGTGTGCACCACACTCAACACCAAAACTCGAGAGTCTACCAAAACTAGTTCTAACCAGAGCCCTACCACAACTACCTCCCTCACTCTCTCTCTCGACTCCACCCACAAAAGCACCCAACTAGAACTACAAATCTGGAGTCTAAATGGTGAACACAACTAGCACGAGGAGCAAACAACCCAAGGAGGGGGCCCATAAGAGAATCTAAGCCCTAAAACTTAGCAAGATAATAAGAGAATAAGCATGGTTTCTACCCTAGGTCTAACCGGGAAACATTCCAAAATTCAAAAGAACAACAATGGCAAGGGCAAGAATACCAATTGCCTCGATTTTCGGAGAAGCTTGGTCGGCTTTCCCTCCTCTTCGCACGGCACTAACAGCAGCAGCACCTAGAACAAACTCTAGGACATTAATGGCGGAAAACCTCCAAAACCGAAATCCCAAATCTCAACAAAACTCCACGAAAATCGAATATCTTACCGTCGAAACGAAGATCTCAGAGAGAGCAAGACAACGCCGCTTTCGGAATCGAATTCCGTCCACGATCAAGCCGGAATCACCGTCCGAAGGGGAAGCAGGCCGGCGGTTTTCTCCTCTGTTTTTTCGCGAACAGCACAGGCGACGGTTCGGTCTCGGGAAGAAGAAGAAGGAAGAAGTGGGTCCGCCACTTCTTAATAAAGCCTTTTTATAAGTTTTAAACGCATCGGTTCAGCAAAAAAACCGAATCCTAACCGCCGGCTCCCTTATTAAATTAAGAGAATTCTCTAATAGGCTTTACTAATGGCACACCAAAAACGACGCGAAAACCAAACTATCTCTGAATTCGACGAAATTCGCACCGTAGCTAAATATCCATGCTACGAACACAACGGCGAAGTCGAAATTAACTTTTGACGAACAGAACTCGAGTTATACCCAAATAAAGCCAAACACAAACATCCCCCCGAGAGGCCACACCGGGTCACCCAAAACGACTCGGCTTGCTAGGGAGATCTTGACAACAGGCTACAAAATAGGGCACTCAGTTCTAAGGAGCTAAACCACACTCCACAAATGGCACAAGCCACGAAAACGCGTCCTCGTAACACCAAACGAGAATTTAAATAATCACAGAAAAATCGGGGGAGTTACAGTCACTCCCCCTAAAAGAAAGTTTCGTCCCGAAACTTTACGCACAACACTTCTACTATAGAAGGAAAGTAATAATACAAACATTACAAGAAGAAAAACAAACCAAACTAATCAGGGAAACAGCTGAGGGTAAGCCTCCCTCATAGCCGACTCTAACTCCCAAGTCGTGCTCTCCAGATCCTGATTCCTCCAAAGAACTTTCACCATCGAAATCGACTTTTTTCGCAGCACCCGTTCCTGAGTATCCAAAATACGGACCGGCACTTCAACAAAAGAGAGGTTGGGCTCCAACTGGGGCACAACGTCCAAGACTTTCCCACTGCTGCGCACGCACTTACACAATTGGCTAACATGGAAAACATTATGAACACCTGGGAAGTTTGCTGGCAAATCCAACCTGTAAGCTGACACGCCAATCCGTTCCAAAATCTTAAACGGGCCCATATACCTCGGGTCCAATTTCCGATTCTTACCAAACCTCTTTACACCCACCATCGGGGAAACCTTAAGAAATTCAAGGTCCCCCACAGAAAACTCCAAGGCAGACCTTCGCAGATTGGCGCTCTTCTCGTACCTCTCCTGAGCTATACGAAGCTTTTCCCGAACAAGCTATACTACGACTTCCATTTCTTCGAGCGCATCAGGACCTAACAATGGCCTCTCACCAGCCTCAGCCCAAACAACAGAGTTCTGCATTGCCTCCCATAAAAGGCTTCGAACGGAGCCATCTGCAAGCTCTCCTGATAACTATTATTGTAAGCAAATTCCATAAGTCGCAGCCGCTTATCCCACGCTCCACCGTGGTCTAAAATGTAGCATCGGATCATATCCTCAACTATCTGATTCACCCGCTCCGTCTGCCCATTAGTCTATGGGTGGTATACAGTAGAATACCTCAGATCCGTACCCAAACCCTCCTGCAGACTCTGCCAAAAACGAGAAGTAAAACGGGAGTCTCGATTAGAAATGATGCTAACCGGCACACAGTGGAGTCGGATGACTTCATTCACGTACAACTCTGCTATCTTCTTCATAGGGTAATCAATCTTATATGGCACGAAGTGAGCACACTTCGTCAATCTATCCACTATAACCCAAACAGAATCAAATCCCCTCGGGGATCGCGGTAAACTCGTGATGAAATCCATAGATATACTCTCCCACTTCCAAGTCGGGATCTCTAGCGGAGTCAACTTACCACCCGGCCTTCCGTGATCGGCCTTCACCCACTTGCAAGTATGGCACTCCGCAACAAATCGGGCTATATTTCCCTTCATGCCATACCACCAGGCAATTTGCTTTAAGTCACGATACATCTTCGTAGATCCTGGATGATAGGCAATGTTGGATCCATGAGCCTCTCTGCAAACCATACCCCGAATGTCCCCAACCGCGGGGATGCAAAATCTGCCACGGTACTTCAAAGTTCCCGCATCATCGATGGAATAATCCTGCAACTCTCCTCTTTCAGTCCTGAAGTACAAGTGTAGAATATCCGGGTCGTCCTTCTGGTGAAGTCTGGTCAAAGAAATCCAAGACGGCTCTGCCACTGACAAACTACTCTGCAGGCCACCGCATTCCACTGATATATCCATAAGGAGGAACTCTTCCACTAAACGGTCGACGGAGAGATTAAAGATTTTACTCGTCCTCCGACTCAGGGCGTCGGCCACCACATTGGCCTTGCCTGGGTGATACTGGATCTCTACCTCATAATCGGCCACATACTCTAGCCACCGACACTGGCGCAGATTTAACTCCTTCTGCGTGAACACGTACTTTAGGCTCTTATGGTCGGTGAAAATCTTGCACTGAGCCCCATAAAGTAGGTGTCTCCACAGCTTCAACGCATAAATAACTGCTGCGAACTCGAGGTCATGCGTAGGATAATTCTTCTCATGAGTCTTCAGTTGCCTTGACCCATAGGCAATAACCTCACCCACCTGCATTAACATGCATCCCAGACCCACATGCGAAGCATCCACGTATACATCATAATCCATGCCCTCGGTAGGCAGGGTCAGGACAGGAGCAGTGCACAATCTCCTCTTTAACTCCAGGAAGGCTTCTTCGCACTTCTCGCTCCAAACAAAAGCCACGTTCTTCTGAGTCAGCTTAGTCAGAGGTGAAGCTAGGGTAGAGAAACCCTCCACAAACCTCTTGTAGTAGCCGGCTAACCCTAGGAAGCTCCTGATCTCCTTGGGCGTTCCCGGCCTACTCTAATCCATCACTGCTGCGATCTTTTCCGGGTCAACCGAGATCCCATCCTCATTCACCACGTGGCCCAGAAACGAGACCTGAGGCAACCAAAATTCGCAGTTGCTTAACTTGGCGAATAACTTATGGTTCCTCAACTCCGATAGAACGAAGCGCAGATGCTGCTCATGCTCCTCGGCACTGCGAGAGTAAACCAACACATCATCGATGAAGACCACCACGAACTTATCTAGGAAATCCTTGAACACTCGGTATCATATCCATGAACGCTGATGGAGCGTTGGTCAATCCAAACGACATCACTAAGAACTCAAAATGCCCATGCCTCGACCTAAACGCAGTCCGTGGAATATCTGCGTCACGGATCCTAAGCTGATGATAGCCTGAACGAAGGTCAATCTTGGAGAAGACCTTGCTACCACGCAACTGGTCAAATAAGTCATCGATCCTCGGCAGAGGGTACCTGTTCTTAATTGTGACCTTGTTCAGCTCCCTATAGTCGATGCAAAACCGCATTGACCCATCTTTCTTCTTCACAAATAGAACAGGAGCACCCCAAGGCGACGAACTCTGCCTGATAAACCCTTTCGCCAACAACTCATCTAACTGAACTCGCAACTCCTCTAGCTCTCGAGGGGCCATCCGGTACGGCACCTTAGCAATAGGGCGTGTACCCGGCTCCAAATCAATCACAAACTCAACATCCCGCTCGGGAGGAAGACCAGGAAGGTCATCAGGAAAAACATCGGCGAAATCTCGCACAACTGGAATCTCCTCTAAGCGCGGTACACTAACAGCGGTCCAACCACCGAGACCAAACAAGCAAAACAGTCCGAAAGAAAAAACTTCTGAGCACATACCGCAGAGATGACAGGAGAATCCGGGCTCAGATCCGCATACACGCTTCCTGGCTGACCGTCATCCTTGATGAAGTCAAAACGCTTCCCTTTGCACTGAATTACTACATCATACCTGGACAGCCAGTCCATGCCCAAAATAACATCGAAGTCCTCTAGATCAATCATCTTCAGGTCTGCCTTCGCAAGGAAGTCCCCCAACAAAACAGGGCAATCCAACATGCCCACATCTGACAACACAGATTCACCAGAGAGGAACTTAACACGAAAGGTATCCCGAACTCGATCTAAAGTCAACAGATGTCGCTCTACAAAGGCTCTAGCCACGAACGAGTGGGTAGCGCCGGAGTCAAACAGAACACGCGCCCAGCGGTTCTTCACCTTAAACTTCCCTATAGGAACATATATAACTAAGGAACTACCACAGCAATACTACATTTAGCAAAACAAGAACAAAACATTCAGGCTGGAAGACAACTAACCTGAAATGACCAGAGTCGAAGCTTCAGCCTCCTCGGAAGAGATTACGTTCAGCTTTCCCTTTCCCTTGTCCACACGCTGAAGTGGAGGTAATGCCTGAAGGGGCACTGCTTGCAGGGCAGGCTAGACCTGAAGACACCTATACTTGATGTGTCCCTTCTGCCCACACTGGAAACAGACCTTATCCTTGGACCAGCACTGGGCAGCATCATGTCCGGGTCACTTGCAAACAGAACAGGAGACATCTCTCCTCGGAGTACCCTGAATCACATGAACCTGCTCCTTCCTCTGAGCTGCCGCTCTCTTGAAACATCTCTCGACCGGGTGCCTGACCGGCCACAGAAACTACAACACCACTTTGCTCTTCTTCCCAGGAACCGCATCCGGTACCCGGGGTTCTTTTCCTCCACAGACTTCCTCTTATCCTTCCAACTTTGCTGTCCTCTGCTCTTCGCGGTCTCAATAGCCTCCACCTTCAGAGCAGCCTCCACTACTCATGCGTAAGTTTCTGAACCATAAGCACTAGCCAACTGCTGCACCTCACTCCTCAAAACCATCGAGAAATCGCTTAACTCGATCAGCCTCAACGCTGACCAATCCAGGGCAAAACGGCTCAACTTGCTGAATTCTATCTCATACTCACCCACCGTGAGCTGCCTTTGCTTCAGATTGAGGAAGTCGTTCATGAGGCGGTCACGCTCGACCGAGGGTAAGAACTTCCTCAATAGCATCTCCTTGAACACTTCCCTATTGGGTTTCTCTATGAGGATGGCACAACGCTTGTGCACGCAGCGGAAGGATAAAACATCAAGAACAACCCAAAGAGATGGGATCAGGCCATGATCATTGAATCAAGAAGTTAACACAATAACTAGGCAAAAATTACCTCAGTGGCGTTGAGTCACAACTCAACGGAGATGCTCAAAGCTTCGTGTCCCTGTCGGTGGCGAGTTCTACGTGGAATGATGTCCACGTCTCTGTAGAAATCCACACGAGCGCGAGAACACTGACCTTACCGTCACACGGATAATCGGGAAGGAGATCAACCGCACCTTGCTCTTCCACCGACTGCTAGGTCCGCGCCAGGAATAGCAGTACCAGCGACAATCGCCGGAGAGGAGGAGGTCGACGGAGCGAGCACGGCGGCGGAACACTTCCGTCGGCGGGATCCGGGAATCGGCGGAGCGAACGAAGAACGGCGGAACCCTTCCGTCGGTTTCGTTTCGGTCAAAAGGAAAAATCCGATGTTCAACTGATTCGATCAGATCTCATTCCCGAAAACCTAAGTATCTATTTATACCAAAGGCATAAACAGACTTAGGAATATCGCTATCCGCAGACCACCCAGAAAATTAGGGTTCCAGAATCGGCGAGAATCACTAGCAGATTCGGGAGAATCAATCAGCGAGAATCACATAGGATCGGCGAGAATCAGTCGACGAGAATCAGTCGGCGAGAATCAGAGTACAATACTCGACGATTCACGTCGAACGCGAGTTGACGATAATCATTGACCTGCGGTCGATGATCGTCGACCTTTATCGACCCGCAGTTGACGAGACTCGTCGACCCGCGGTCGACGACACTCGTCGACCCGCGGTCGACGACACTCGTCGACCCGCGGTCGACGACACTCGTCGACCCGCGGTCGACGACACTCGTCGACCCGCGGTCGACGACACTCGTCAACCCGCGGTCGACGATCGTCGACCCGCGTTCGACGATCGTCGACCTTGGTCGACTATCGTCGACCCTCGGTCGACTATTCTGACCAAACCTTTCAAGGCAACATTGGCCCAATCCCGACGATTCTCTAAGGCAACACTTTGCTCATAACCCCATTCAAGGTCGGTGATTGGTAACCTTTACCAACACAGTCAATCATCCAACTTCTCCACTTCTCTTATGTGCGACCCTGCAGGCTCATATCGCGTTGGCAGTGAGATTACATGTTTGACCACTTCTAGATCACGATGGTAACTCCAACAGTCTCCCACTTGATCTTGAAGTATCAAACCAAGAACTCACAAACAATGAGCGGCATCTATCAATGCATCATTGCTCCCCAAGCAATAAGAGTTCATAACTCATAAGCCTTCATGACCAATGTGTTGGAACATGGTTTCACACTCCTTAGGTTTGAGAATATCAACTCCTGCTTGTATTTGATGAGATTGGTTGTGTGATAGAGTGTGCAGGCTGACAGGTGAAAGGAAGGAGAAGAGCTTCAAAAGGTTACTACCGCCCGGCGATAACCTTATCGCAGCGCGGTAACCATCTCGATCGACGCATATCGGTTCGATGGTCGACGGCCCAATTATCAGCTAAGGAAGGATCGTCGACAATCAAAAGCTACCGCCGGCGACAGGACGCTACCGCGGCGGTATCCGGTCGACGTGCATCAAGGGGACGATCGTCGACGATGGTACCTACGCTCAGGCGATAGTCTTATCGCAAGCGGTAGAATTATTTGTCAAAATGGCGTTATCGCTCTGACTGGGCGCGGTAACTATTACCGCCCGGCGATAGCTCTCTTGAAACGGCAGTTTCCTTAATGAGCAGTTATAGTTGCCGTTTCGGGAGACGTGTGGAGACAGCTGGCAGGCGTTACGCGCGAACTTACCGCCCGGCGATAGAGTTATCGCAGGCGGTAGTCTATTTTTCTCCAAGACGTATAAAAAGCAGCACCGTTTCCTCAAGACCTAAGCCTCCAGAGAACATTGACGAAGTGCTCCAGGAATACTAAGTTCGGTCGTCTTCCTACGTCCGTTCTAACTCGTCTTCGTCAAAGAAAAAGCAAGGCTTCTTCCTCCCGTTCGAGATCGAAGAACTCCGGCGATCAAGGCTTTCGCATCGTCTACGTCTAGCGACCGGGTGCTTTCCATCGAAGATCACAAGCACCGGCCGTAGATCTATCCGGGAGAACTTCTCAAGAGAGAGAACCTAAACTTTAACGAATATATTTTGTAATCTCTTTTTGTATCTTTTTCTTCTTCTATTGTTGTAAGTGGTAAGGGAAATCGACGGGAAGGGGAATCGTCTTGGAATCCGGGTTGGATTCCGTGGAAAATTCATCCCGGGATTTGGGGCGTCTAGATCGGGATCTAGCGTTGCTCTAAGACCCTTCCGGTTGTGGAGGTGAAGAGCGGCGGCTCTAAGACCTTTCGGGGAGAAAGTGAAGAGCGGCTCTAAGACCCTTCCGGGTGTGAAGGTGAGGGCAGCGGCTCTAAGACCTTTCGGAGAGAAAGTGAAGAGCCAACCGGTCCGGGTTTGGGTCGGTATAGAAAACCCAAGAGTTATATTCACCGCCTCTGATCTCTCCGGCGTCATGGAGATCCAAGTTGTATGTATTGTGTGTAAAACATGTTTTAAATCAATCCTAATTACAAGTGTAACATTGTGTGTGACTTAATGATTCATATGAATATTTTTCTTCATATTATTGCCTCTTATGTTTACTTGTGAATGATAAGTCTAGTTTCACTGTGTGCGCACAAGCTAATTTGTACAAGAAAAGAGTGAATAACGTACCGCAGAACATTGGTTACCCAACGCTCTGCAGTAGTTTCCCTAAGCTCTGGGTTCTGTGGACAAATTAAAACTTAAATTTCAAGAAACGCGTCGAACCTTATTCACCCCCCCTCTAAGGTTGGCTACAAGATCCAACACAATGTATCAGCGTTGTCTTTGTCCCTTTGTCCCTTACATCCAAAAAGAACTAGAGGCATGGACCGTGTCACCCTCGTAAAAGCTCAATCCAAGTTTCTTGATTCAGGACGGACTTCCAGGATGGTGAGTCCAATATCACATATTGACTCAACCAAGCATGGTCATGCATTTCTCAGTCCAGTCCATCAAGGGGCCCATGGATGCAACTCCTGTCATACAGGAGGACAAATTCCATATCTACTCACACACAAAACCCAAATGATTCATAACATGCCCAACAACCACCCTTATCATCAACCTTTCTCAAGGAAGACTTTAGATGGCATCAAAGCACGCTCTTCCTCACTTAATGAATGCTGTGACTTCAGGTCAAAGGACCACAACACCATTTCCAATTGAGAGACATACTCGGACACGATTGAATGACAATCCACAGAGTAGTCTCAGGTGGGGTCTGTCTAGTACAACTTGTTCACTAACAAGTACCCACGTGATGACTTGATATCACAATATCATGACCTGTGAGAACTAGTCATCAGTCAACACACGTGCTATCTTAAGGTATCATCATCACCCTTAGTTTCTATGATGATACACACGGCCAGGGACCTTTTAAGAATGAAGCTTCAAATAAATCATAGGCTCTCACATTCAAGTCACGTACTTGATGTCCTATGGAATCGAACACTCTAAGGGCATTTATTATGTTACAATTTAACTATCACATAGAAAAATCACAATAAAAGAACTTGCCATTAATTGTAAAAGAAACAATTAGGTACAAAATTTATCAAATGAATAAATAATAAACAGCCAACAGAATATATGTTTACATGCAACCCACAAGACTCTCACTAGAGTTGATCATTCAGGTATCGCATACCCATTGATCTAGTATGACCATCATGCTTTCTCTGCGCGAGAGGCTTTGTCAGTGGATCCGCAATATTCTCCTCTCGGCACTCTGCAAATTTTCACATCTCCTCATTCGACAATCTCACAAATAGATGGAACCCGCCGAAGTATGTGCTTGGAGCGCTGATGGGATCTAGGTTCCTTAGATTGTGTAATTGCACCATTGTTATCACATTAGAGAACTACGGGACCAACAATACTAGGAACTACATCAAGCTCGCCGATGAATTTCCTAATCCATACAGCCTCCTTGCTGCATTAGCTGCAGCGAATATACTCGGCCTCTGTTGTAGAATCAGCAACTGTCTCTTGCTTGGAACTCTTCCAGCTCATAGCTCCTCCATTAAGGCAAAACACAAAACCTACTGAGACTTGGAGTCGTCCCTATCAGTTTGAAAGCTAGCATCCGTGTAACCACTTACAACGAGCTCTTCCTCTCCACCATACACAAAGAACACATCCTTAGTCCTTTCTCAAGTACTTTCAGGATATTCTTGACTGCAATCCAGTGACACTCACCGGGGTCTGACTGATACCTGTAGTCATGCTCAAAGCAAAGGAGACATCGTGGTCGAGTACACAACATCGTGTATATGATTGATCCAATTGCCGAAGCATATGGAATCAACATCATGCGGTCCTTATCTTCACAAGATTTTGGCACTGGTCTTAGAGAGATTCACACCATGAGACATGGGCAAAAATCCTTTCTTGGACTCAAGCATGTTGAACCGCTTCAACACCTTTTCGATGTACGTACTCTGGGTCAAACCCCAACTTCTTCGACCTATTCTATAGATCTTAATACCGAGTATGTAAGTCGCTTCACCCCAAATCCTTCATAGAAAAGCAGTTCCCTAGGTTGTTCTTAACAACTTTCAGGTAGGAATGTCATTCCCAATCAACAATATGTCATCTACATACAAAATCAGGAAGACAACAATGCTCCCCACTAATCGCTTGTAAACACAAGGCTCATCTTCATTCTTGATGAAACCAAACTCTTTGATTTTCTCATCAAAACGAAGATTCCAACTTTGAGAGGCCTGTTTCAGTGCATAGATGGACCTATTCAGATTGCATATTTTAGTGGCTTCATTTGGGGATACAAAACCCTCGAGTTGTGTCATATACACTTCCTCAAGGAGGTTTCCATTAAGGAAAGCCGTTTTGACATCCATCTGCCAGATCTCGTAGTCATAATAACGCAGCAATATCAAGCAATATCCTTATGACTTTACATGACAACAGGGGAAAAGGTCTCATCATAGTCAATACCATGAATTTGCTTGAAACCCTTAGCCACCAGTCTCCCTTTGAATGTCTGTACATTCCCATCCATGTCTGTCTTCTTCTTGAAGACCCACTTGCACCCTATGGGTCGTACCCCTTCAGGTGGTTCTACCAAGTTCCAAACTTGGTTTGCATACATGGAGTCCATTTCGGATTTCATAGCCTCAAGCCATTTGTCGGAGTCTGGTCCATTTATAGCCTCTTGGTAGGTTGCTGGCTTATCATCATGATCCATAAGAAACACATTACCTATTTGAGACACGAGAAATCCATATCTCTCAGGCTCAAATCTTGGTTACCAGATCTACGTAGGACTTGTGCTTCTTGAGTAGGTTCTCTAGCTACAACATCTTGTAGTCCTATCTCAGAATCCAATTCCGGTTCATTCACTACCTGTAGTTCTTGAACTTCTTCAAGTTCTACCTTTTCAGTCTTTCTTGATAAGAACTCTTTCTTCCAAGAAGAACGTCAGTCCTTCGACAAACACTTTGCCTCTCGGACAGTAGGTAAAAGTAATACCCTTTCGTTTCCTTAGGATATCCCACCAGATAACATTTATCTAATTTGAGTTCCAGCTTGTCAGGCATGACGTCGCATGTATGCCTCACAGCCCAAATTTTAATGAACGACATACTAGGACTCTTCCCAGTCCATATCTCATATGGTGTCTTCAGAACCGTTTTCGTTGGAACCGATTTCAATGTCAATGCAGCAGTCTCTAAAGCAAAACCCCAAAAGGAAACAGGCAAATCTGCATGACTCATCATCATCGAACCATGTCTTACAGAGTACGATTCTCCTCTCAGATACACCATTATGCTGTGGTGTCCTAGGTGGAGTGAGCTGTGATACAATACCACACTCTTTCAGATGATCAAGGAACTCATGACTCAGGTATTCGCCACCTCGATCAGATTGGAGTGCTTTAAACCCTTTTACCCAATTAGTTTTCTACTTCATTCTTGAACTCTTTGAACTTTTCAAAGGTCTCGGATTTGCACTTCATAAGATACACATATCCGTATCTACTGAAATCATCAGTAAATGTAACAAAGTAGAAATACCTGCCCTAGCCATGGAACTCATGGGTCCGCATACATCACTATGTACAACACCCAAGAGATCCTCAGCCCTCTCAGTATAGCCCGTGAAAGGAGCTTTAGTCATCTTGCCTAACAAACAAGATTCGCATCGCTCAAATGATTCATAATCAAATGAGTCCAAAAGTCCCATCTCTATGGAGCTTGGATATACGCTTCTCGTTTATATGGCCCAAATGACAATGCCAGAGATATGTAGGTTTGAGTCATTTGTTCTTAGTCTTTTATTATTTCTACATTATAGATCAGATGGTCCAAGTTCAAAACATAAAGACCATTAAATAATTGGGCTACAGCATAACAAACATCATTCTTAAATATCGAACAATAATTGTTCTTAATTATAAAAGAAAAACCAATCATGTCCAAACATGAAATGGATATAATGTTTCTAGTTATGGCCGGAACAAAATAACAATTATCAAGTTCTATTACAAGCCCACTGGGGCAAAGAAAGACGGTAAACCCCTACGGCCACAGCAGCAACTCTTGCTCCATTATACCGACACGAAGGTCCACCTCCCCTTTACTCAGCAATCTTCTCCTTCCCAGTTCCTGCACATTTGTACAAATGTGAGAACCACATCCGTATCCAATACCCAAGATGAAGGAGCAGAAAGGTTTATCTCTATAACGTAAATACTTGAAGCGGAAGTCATACATACATCCCTTCATTTTCTGCAGACCCTCAATGTACGAAGGACAGTTCCTCCTCCAATGACCAGCTTGCCACAGTGGTGGCATTTCCCCTCCTTCACCGTGCTCTTCTTCTTCATCATGCAGAAGACTTGGGCTCAAGATGTGACTTAGGTCCCACCTTCGTCTTCTTGAAGCCCTTGGACTTGCCCTTGCCCGTATGCACCATCATATGGGGCTGGCAGGCTTGGCCTCTTCATATTGATCTCGGCAGTTTTCCTCAAAACTGCCACAGTAGGAGCATCGGGCAGTGTCCTTGTCAATCTTATTGCATGTTAGGTAGTTCATAGACAAACTGCTCGTAACGTCCGGTAACGATTGCAGGATCAGATCTGTGCCAACTCTTGACCCAGAGGGAAAACCCAGCCTTTCAAGGTTCTCTATATACTCAATCATCTGAGTACGTGAGTCCCTACTGAGTCTCGAGCTCCCATCTTGCACTGAAATAACGCTTTTGTGACATCAAACCTCTCTTGACGAGCTTGCCCTTGAAACATTTTTTTGAGATGCTCGTCAATCTCCTTGCACCCCATGTTCTCATTGTTGCTTCTGAAGCTCAGAGTTCATGTGGCAAGCATAAGGCATTCTACGTCTAAGTCATCATCAGTAACTTCTTGTAAGCATCCTTATCACACGGGAAGAATTCCCGGTCGACACCTCGGGGGCTTCTTCTTCCAAGACATAAGCTTTTGCTCTTGCCTGAGACACATTCTCAGGTTTTCCTGTACCAGTCCATATAATTAGTCCCACTGAGCTTATCCTTCTCAAGGATGGCTCTCAGAGACAACGTGGAGTGAGAACTACTTGCCATGGAATTCTACAAGAATTCATGCAGAATAAATCAGTACAAAAATTTCAAAATACAATTATTTTTTTAATTGGGACTTCAACTAAAAACTCCCCTACTATTTTATTCGAAATAATAGCCCTCACTATCAATTCGGAGATTCAGCGAGCTACTCTCTTAGTGGACAAGATCCGTATTTCACCAACACAATGAGTCAGCTTTGGCTTTCCTCTCACGATGCGGTTATTTAGGTAGGCAACGCTTGCCAATTGCATCCTCATGCAATTCTTGTATGGTTTGGTGAATAACTCTTATTCGCATCCATCACATGGTGCATGCCAATCCCATGCCTCTAGGCACTCCAACCTTTGAGGTCACCTAGTAAGCTAGACCCGATGTCGACAGTGGGATCTCACTTATCCGCTCGCCCTTTGCAATAGATTAATGCACCTTGCTTTGGCAAGCCACACTTCATCGATCGAGGCAGGAAGAGTGTCATCCATCGGAAGGCATCCGACACACTTAATTATTGATGAAGGGATTTTTGATAATAGGTTTAACAATTAACCATGACCAATCATTTTATCAATGTGCACATCCAAAGAAAAACACATCACTAAAATCCCCATGCATCCCTTATGTGCACAACAGAACACTATCAACATTTGATAGAGGAAAATGGATAAATCTGAACATCTGGACACTTCCAAATCTTCAGGTTTACATGCATTGGACAAGGGACAAAGGCAACTCAACTTCAAGAAGTAGACAAGCTCATCTCTCCTTGTTGGATTCAAAATCCAAAACAAATTGAGGGATGGTTACTGCTAAGGAGACAGTAATTCCTAACGATTGAAATTACCACAAGATTCCAGACGATCCTGGCGAGGCCCAAGATTAAATCTAGACATTTAGAACACTTCTAAATCCCTAGTTTACTCGTACTGGAATATCCAAACTTCCAAAACAACAAACATGGTCGTAACCTGGCTCTGATACCACTTTGGGTTCTCTCTGAGGATGGCACAACGCTTGTGCACGCAGTAGAAGGATTAAACATCAAGAACAACCCAAAGATATGGGATCGGGCCATGATGATCATTGAATTAAGAAGTTAACACAATAACTAGGCAAAAATTACCTCAGTGGCGTTTGAGTCACAACTCAACGGAGATGCTCCAAGCTTTGTGTCCCTATCGGTGGCGAGTTCTACGTGGATGATGTCCACGTCTCTGCAGAAATCCACCGAGCAGGAGAACATAGACCTTAACGTCCACGGATAATCGGGAAGGAGATCGACCGCACTTGCTCTTCCACGGACTGCTAGGTCCGCGCCAGGAATAGCAGTACCAGCGACAATCGCCGGAGAGGAGGAGGTCGACGGAGCGAGCACGTGTGGCGGACACTTCCGTCGGCGGGATCCGGGAATCGGCGGAGCGAACGAAGAACGGCGGAATCCTTCGTCGGTTTTATTTCGGTCAAAAGGAAAAATGCCGATGTTCGACTGATTCAATCAGATTTCATTCCCGAAAACCCTAAGTATCTATTTATACCAAAGGCATAAACAGACTTAGGATATCGTTATCCGCAGACCACCCAGAAAATTAGGTTCCAGAATCGGCGAGAATCACCTAGCAGATTCGTTGAGAATCAATCGGCGAGAATCACATAGATCGGCGAGAATCAGTCGGCGAGAATCAGTCGGCGAGTATCAGAGTACAATTACTCGACGATTCACGTCGAACGTGGGTTGACGATAATCATCGACCTCGGTCGACGATACTCGTCGACCCCGGTCGACGACACTCGTGACCCGCGGTCGACGACACTCGTCGACCCGCGGTCGACGACACACTCGTCGACCCGCGACCGACGACACACTCTCGACCCGCGGTCGACGACACTCGTCGACCCCGTCGACGACACTCGTCGACCCGCGGTCGACGACACTCGTCGACCCGCGGTCGACGACACTCTCTTACTCGACGACTCGTCGACCCGCGGTCGACGACACTCGTCGACCCCGCGGTCGACGACACTCGTCGACCCGCGGTCGACGACACTCGTCGACCCGCGGTCCGACAACGACCCGCGGTCGACGACACTCGTCGACCGCGGTCGACGACACTCGTCGCCCGCGTTCGACGATCATCGACCCGCGTTCGACGATCGTCGACCCCTCGGTAGACTATTTTGACCAAACCTTTCAAGGCAACATTTGCCCAATCCCGACGATCCTCTAAGGCAACACTTTGCTCATAACCCCATTCAAGGTCGGTGATTGGTAACCTTTACCAACACAGTCAATCATCCAACTTCTCCACTTCTCTTATGTGCGACCCTGCAGTCTCATATTGCGTGGCAGTGAGATTACATGTTTGACCCACTTCTACATCACAATGGTAACTCCAACATTCCCAAGAGCACCGGTTACCAAGCTCTCCTTCTCTCTCAGCCCCAACTCTTAGCCAAACCTTTAAGCTGATAGGCGGCTATCATCACCCTCTGATCGTCTGCAATCCCTAAATACGAGAACATCTCCTCCATGGAGATCACCAGTCGTCTATCACCATGAAGTCGCCTTCCCGTCATAAGTGAGAGGGCTCAGCCTCTAAAACTGCGAGATGAAGCCATCTCCTGCTGGCACCCCACCACTGGAGGTCTTAAGGTGCAGGGGGAGACCAGCAATCCCCCCTGCAGGGCCTTGCACTCCCAGAGTCTGACCCGCCATAACTGCTACCAAAGACTGGATCTGGGCTCGCACCTCCACCATCTGCCTGCTCAAGGAATCGCTACTCTGCCGCAAAGCTTTCGATTACCGCATCATCTGAGCTCCAGAGACTCACCCTCAGATAGGGGAGTTATCTAATCGAAGGACGTCTCGCCATCCTAAAGTCATAGGGCAACACTAGTTAGATCCTAGTACAACGGCTAGACTCAACTACTAGTACAGACCATACATAATATATATGAACTTAAGCTGCTAAACTTGCTCTGTGAGTTTACCTTTTACAAAACATTATGTTATGTCCTAACCTAGGATGGTTAACCACCACCATACTAATTCTTGTTCCTAGATCGGGAATGCATGACTTTATATATATATATTTTTTTGACTCGAAAACTTATGTGTGTACATATGTCATCCTGCCAGTCTTTAGCTTGGCACGTTGTGCTTATGCCATGTTATGCTATGCATGAATGTGCTATGCATTCTAAAAAAGTCCTAATGCATGTTATGAGCGGCGTACACATGAAAATGTTATGCATCCCATACTACATAACATTCGTATGCAACGAACAAGAAAATGTGCTAGTCGCAGCCATGTGGTGAGGTAATGCATCCCATACTACATAACCCTCACATGTTGCCCCTATGGTGGATCCATATATGAACCACATTATGCATCCCATACTACATAATATGCCCGTATACTTCATGTTATGCTATGAGTGTAGTGTTCGTGCTTTTGCCATACGGGTGATGACATATCGGTGTGTGAATGAATGATGCTGAACTACTAAAAGCAAACAAAGGAAGGTTGCCCCGACTAACTTGTCAAGCAACCTCCCTCTGATACAACTGTCACAACCCGCATTTTCCCGAATTAAAATAATTTTCAGAGTATGAGAGAAAACGCGCGTCATGATGCCACGTCAGCAGGCGATATAACTGCTGACGCACAGGCAAAACCAACTGCTACTCTTTATGAAAGAAAATCATGAGCTTAATGATTAGAAAATCAGTTATATTTTAGAGTTTGTATCCCTCGGCTCGGTGGATCACCTAGTCCACATTAAAAAACTATACTTATGCGCTGCGGAAAAATACTTTATTCAGGTTTAGCATCCTAAGGGTGTATAAGAGTTCCAAGAGAAAACCACTCATACTATGCCAAGACTCTACATTTAATTGATATTATATATAGGAAAACGATCTTTATACACTGCTTGGAAAATAGAGATTTAGTTTTATAAAACATGCTGATCATGAGCTTACTTATAAGAATAATTATAGTTTAAAAGTAACTAGCAACCTAGCATAAATCCTTCTCAGAGCAAGTAGACTATCTCCAGAAAATGGTAGCAGCATAAGTAATATATCCAGTACAAAGGTAAAAACTACCAGTGGGCGCCAACAAGCTGACACGAACCCACTGGCACATATGTATGTCTGTAAGAAAGTACTAAAAACTACCTCACCAACAAGGAAAACGGATCTCCAAAGTCCAGGAGACCACCAACACCACCTCTGCAAACTAGCCACCCAACTGGCTACAGCTCAGAACCCGAGGCATTCCAAAAGAAAATAGAATACCTCAGCAAGCAAAACAAGGTAAAATCTGCATGAAAGAGTCAACCAAAGGGGGAAAAGTAACCGAAAAACAGGCCGTATAAAGAGTCACAACCTGTCCAAAATAGGACGACAAGAAATGCACTACGTGCGAGGAAACAGCATCAACCCAGCTCAGGAACCACATCCTGCAGGGCCTACTAGGCTACCAAGAGCCCAAAGTGCTGCAATCTACCAAGGAAGAAACTTTAACACCCTAAGCTGTGGGAGATGTAGTAGTAGCAAAAATAACAGCATGGATCCGGGTTGGAGGCAAACTCAGTCCCCCAACCACCAATTTCCATGCCAACAAGCTCAGGGGTCTACATGATAAAGCATAAGGGACCTTCCACCCCCTTGCCCAGCCCATACCTGGAGCAAGATAGAAGAATGAGGGTGGCCTTGGCTAGATTACACAACACCTCTCCCATGAAGAGCTTCAAACCACCACTACTATCCACATCCCACGATTCGGCCTTTAGGAAAGAAAACATGGCCAACAAGGAAACTACAAATATAATCAAGGAAACTCACTCGGGAACATAACTCGAGGAAAGAGAAACAGTGTTGAAGCTACTCAACATGGCTTGGCATTGGGTGGAATCCACTCAGTGCCTAACCAGACCTTGGCGTTAAGTGAGTTAGCCTCAATCAGCGCCAGAACAGCCATGGCGTTGAGTGAGGTCCACTCCCTCAACGCCTTCAGCAAAACCACAAAACCTAACAGCGGCGTGGAGTGAGTCTACCTCCCTCAATGCCAAAATAGCTTTGCCGTTGAGTGGGGTCAACTCACTCTATGCCAAAGTTCACTTCCGCAGGAGAACCCTAAGCCAACGCCATCAAGAGAAGGTTGGCGGGAATGCCGACAGATTCTCGCCAAATCGGCGGGAATGCAGGACGATTCTCGCCGAATCGGCGAGAATGCAGGACGATTCTCGACGACCGGCGGGAATCCAGAATGATTCTCGCCGAATAGGCGGGAATCAAGGATGATTCTCGCCGAATCGGCGGGAATCAAGGTTGATTCTCGCCGATTGGTGGCAATCACTGACGATACACGTCGAAATCGGCGGCGGAATCACTTGGTGATTCCCGTCGATTTTGACTTAGATGAAAATTTTCACTCAACACCCCACCACTCAGCCGCAAAGAACAAACCAAACTATGGCTTTGAGTGTGTCCACCACACTCAACGCCAAGTCCGGGCGGCTTTTGGCTTTGAGTGTGTGCACCACACTCAACACCAAAACTCGAGAGTCTACCAAAGTAGTTCTAACCAAGAGCCCTACCACAACTACCTCCCTCACTCTCTCTCTCTCTCGGCTCCACCCACAAAAGCACCCAACTAGAACTACAAATCTAGAGTCTAAATGGTGAACACAACTAGCACGAGGAGCAAACAGCCCAAGGAGGGGGCTCATAGGAGAATCTAAGCCCTAAAACTTAGCAAGATAATAAGAGAATAAGCATGGTTTCTACCCTAGGGCTAACCGGGAAACATTCCAAAATTCAAAAGAACAACAATGGCAAGGGCAAGAATACCTCTTGCCTCGATTTCCGACGAAGCTTGGTCAGCTTTCCCACCTCTTCGCACGACACTAACAGCAGCAGCACCTAGAACAAACTCTAGGACATTAATGGCGGAAAACCTCCAAAACCGAAATCCCAAATCTCAACAAAACTCCACGAAAATCGAATATCTTATCGTCGAAATGAAGATCTCAGAGAGAGCAAGACAATGCCGCTTTCGGAATCGAATTCCGTCCACGATCAAGCCCGGAATCACCGTCCGAAGGTGAAGCAGGCCGGCGGTTTTCTCCTCTGTTTTTCCGCGAACAACACAGGCGACGGATTCGGTCTCGGGAAGAAGAAGAAGGAAGAAGTGGGTCCTCCACTTCTTAATAAAGCCTTTTTATAAGTTTTAAACGCATCGGTTCAGCAAAAAAACCGAATCCTAACCGCCGGCTCCCTTATTAAATTAAGAGAATTCTCTAATAGGCTTTACTAATGGCACACCAAAAACGACGCGAAAACCAAACTATCTCTGAATTCGACGAAATTCGCACCGTAGCTAAATATCCATGCTACGAACACAACGGCGAAGTCGAAATTAACTTTCGACGAATAGAACTCTCGAGTTATACCCAAATAAATCCAAACACAAACATCCCCCGAGAGGCCACACCGGGTCACCCAAAACGACTCGGCTTGCTAGGGAGATCTTGCCAACAGGCTACAAAATAGGGCACTCAGTTCTAAGGGGCTAAACCACACTCCACAAATGGCACAAGCCACGGAAACGCGTCCTCGTAACGCCAAATGAGAAATTAAATAATCGCAGAAAAATCGGGGGCGTTACACGACCTCATAGCCATGGGAAAGATTGAAGGTGGTCTCCCCTATGGCTGTATTGGGAGTGGTTCTCAAAGCCCAGAGAACTGAAGGAAGCTGCTCCACCCAGCTACCCTTCAAGTTCTCCACTTTCTTCTTGAGGATGTTGACGATGATCTTTATCGCCACCTCCACCTGCCCGTTGTTCCTGGTATGATGGACCGATGCAAACCTGAGATCAATCCCCAGTTACCCGCAAAAACTGATGAACTCAGCGCTGGCAAACTGAGGCCTGTTTTCTGTGACAATGGCCGGGGGCAGCCCATGTAGGCAGATGATCTACCCCCACACAAATTTCCTGATCACCTGGGAGGTCACAATGTCAGCGCCTTCACTTCCAGCCACTTAGAAATTTAATCAATCATCACCAACAGGAACCTCCTCTGCCCACTGTCCTGAGGGAAGGGTCCTACTAGATCAATTCCCTAGATGGAAAATGGCCAGGGCATCGCGATACTCCTAAGTCGCTGAGCTGGTTGAAGTTGGAGGGGGGCAAACAACTGTGTGTGAATAAGAAAGAATAGACCGAAAAATTGGAATAACAGAATTTTTATTATCCAAAAAAGGTAAGTATTACAAAGGTATGACCTCCCTTTTATAGGATAGAGGAGAGGGGAGAGATTACAAATAAGCAATGTTGGACAAATAATTACAGGTAGAAGAGGCTATATACAAAAAAAGACCGCCCAAGCCGCGCGGTTAGACGAATAGGCTAACTGCCCAGCAAAAACTATGAAGAGAAGACAAGCCGCTATGAGAGACAATTAGATTGCCCTGTATTCAAGTCACCTACGTCAAATCACCAGACCGCCCGGTCTCCAATCAGCAAAAACCCGGCTACCAAATCGCTGTAGAGAAACTGCTAGACCGCGCGGTCTTCAAACTGCTAGGGACAGAATTCCAGGCCGCCCGGTCACCATACAACAACCCTCCCCCTCAAGCTGGAGTATATATATCAATCATGCCCAACTTGTCGCAAATGTGAAAAAAGGAAACGGACACAGGCTTGGTGAAGATATCTGCTAACTCGTTGTCGGAGGTAACAAACATAGTACATATCTGTTTCTTCAAAATCTCTTCCCGAATAAAATGGCAGTCGACTTCAATGAGCTTTGTTCTCTCATGGAAGACCAGATTTTTGGAGATATATATAGCGGCCTTGTTGTCACAGAACATAGGTAGAGTATGATTGTATACCTCTCCTTTGTCAAGCATGCACGCTCGTAACCATATTAATTCACATGTGGTTTGACTCCATACTTCGATATTCTACTTCTACACTAGACCTGGAGACAACAGACGGTTACTTGCACTTCCAGCTCACAAGGTTTCCGCCTACAAATATATAAAAGCCAGATGTGGACTTGCGATCTCCTTTGTCATTAGCATAGCTAGAATCCGAGTACGCTTCAACATTTAAATGACCATTCTTCTGAAACAGTAGTCCTTTACCTGGCGCCTCTTTAATATATTCCAATATTCTCAGGGCAGACTGTAGATGGCACTCCCTAGGAGCTTGCATGAACTGGCTAACATTACCTACAACGTAGAAGATGTTGGGTCTGGTTACCGTGAGATAATTGAGTTTGCCGACCAGACACATGTACCTCATAACATCTGATAGAGGAGGCGAGTCATCTGTCCAAGTTTTATCTTCTCCTGTAGCCATGGGGCATCAGGCAGGTTTAGCCCCAGTCAACCCTGTATCTTTTAGAAGATCAAGAGCATACTTACATTGGGAGAGGACCAAGGAGTTGGGTTTTCGAGAGATTTCTATCCCCAGAAAGTATTTTGGGGAGCCCATATCCTTCGTGACCATGTGTTGACGGAGATGTTTAATTGTTAAGGATACCCCATCCTGGTCATCTCCAGTGAGAAGAATATCATCCACATATACGGCAAGAACCACCAGACCCAGGGTGGTTTTGCGAATGAATAATGAGTGATCGCAGAACTTCTTGTAAAACTCACGGTCGCCAAAATGCCGCTAAACTTGTCAAACCATGGCTGAGGGCTTTGCTTTAGGCCAAGATGGCCTTCTTCAGTCTGTATACCTGTGTCTCCCCTGAGCAAAATACTCATGAGGTTGCTCCATGTAGACATTCTCTTGAAGATCACCATAGAGAAAGGAATTCTTGACATCTAGTTGGGAAATAGGCCAATCCCTGTTGATGGCCACAGAGAAGAGAACCTGAATAGTGCTGAGACGAGCAACGGGAGATAAGGTGCCAAAATAATCAACACTATAAGTATGAGTGAAGCCTTTGGAGAAAAGTCATGCCTTGTAAAGATCCACACTGCCATCCGGACTGAACTTCACAACAAAGACCCAACGATAACCAACAACATCGGTGCCCAATGGAGGAAGAACAAGGGTCTTACAAAAGTTTACTTAAATAAAATGTGTATTCCATACAACGGTACGCAGGCCGGTCACAGATGAGCATAAATAAACTATTCTCTTCGGCCTTCGAGGGACAGTACTACAACAAGGGCTTTAGCCCGCTATTTTTCACTCGGCTTCGCAGCACCTGCAAGCAACATCCCACCGCACGGTGGAAAACAAAAGCAACGGTCAGCTAAAGCTGACCAAACTATAACGATCCCACCCACTATAGTCGGGGCGGCGATGCTCCTTCCCTACATTTAATTAGCATAACCAAACTATAAAGTGAAAGTACAGCATATCACACTTCACCACATGTGAAGGAATGCACGACCACATACCCCGTGCTCTCAGGGCACTCATTCGGTGAATCCAGTCCATTCCGAGGCTTCACCACTGTCTCTGCGATGCCAAACATCATGAGAAATTTAGTCTTTCCGACCGTAGTCTAAGACCACCCAACTATGCCAACGGCCAGTCCCTTTTTTAGGTCTCTATCACTGAACCACATAGCCCAGGTCCGGTTCCACATGCCCGATGCTCACACCGCCTTATCAGTTTAAGCTATAGGCGCGGGCCAAGCTTCCCCGAATCCCAAATCGATCGCACCAACACATAACCCAGTTATGTACAAGGCTGGATCCCAGGCCACCAAGTTGGCAGAAATGTTTTTCCGCCCAGTTTTCCAGGAGAACCTTGGAGTTAGTCCCCAAGGCTCCCTATTGCAATCTACCGTGTAGAAAACCGGAAAAACAACCATCGACACGTAGTCATCTCCAGCAACCCATACATAATGAAACATCACCGATCCAGACCAACACGTCCGGGTAGGCTTCACATACTATATCTATGTCCGTACTTCAATTCCGGACTCTACATGCAAAACAACAGGGACTATTCATGTCTACTCGAAGGAACATCACACACTCACCGTACACTCGTGAGAGAGGGTTTCCTATGCAAAAAGGAAGAGAGCTTCACTTGCTCAAGAAGAGAATCGTTACCCTTGCATTTCTCTTCGCCGCCATGGAAAACTAGCCAGATGAAAAGCACCGCAACAGATTTTCCTCCGTGGATCTGGCCCTGGTTTGCGATTCGGTGCTCCGAAGCTCCGCTGGCGGCCGGATCTCTCTTTCTCCTTCTTACTTGGTCTCCCCTCTCTAGAACTTTAGAAAGAGAAAGCCCTTAAAGAAATGAGGGTTTCAACCTTTTTTCTTACCTTAACACAGCAGGAACAATCCTGGGCCGTTAGATCCTATTTAAAGAAATTGAACGGCTCGGATTCGCTCAAAAATCCACTTTCCTGGGCCGAACATGGCATGTGACACGCCTGTGTCATAGGTCGTGTGCCTGGATCATAACTGATCGTCGGACATAGAATAGGACACATGCTCGAACATGCCCGTGTCACTGCCTGACACGCCCGTGTCGATATCCGACACGCCCGTGTCGATATCCGACACGCCCGTGTCACAGGGGCGTGTCCCTCAAACCGACATAGGAACTGTAACGTCCCAAAATGACACGGATCCACACACTCCCGTGCAATAATTGACACGCCTATGTCGACCAGTACACGCCCGTGTCCAAGGCCGTGTACTTCAGTCGGCACGGCCCGGCACAGACAGCGCAGGACACGGCCTTTGATAGGCCCATGTCAGGCCTGACACGCCAGTGTCAGCACTGTTCACGTCCGTGTTTTTGGCCGTGTGCCACACTCGACACAGCTCATCCCAACCCGAGCAGGACATGGCCCTGGACATGCCTGTGTCTCAGACCGTGTTACCCCATTCAGGCCCCAAAAAGAGCCTTAAAACGCTACCCGTTCATATTTTGAGTTTTGGGGCGTTACAATTCCCCCCCCCCCTTAAAAGAATTTCGTCTCGAAATTATAGAACAAAAAAAATACTCAAAACTAAACAGTATCTAAGTAGAAGTGCTCGGGATACTCTTCAAGCATGGTCTGCTCTCACTCCCATGATAGCTCCTCACGATCACAGTTGTCCCATCGGACTTTAACCATCTTGATCTCTTTGTTGCGAACCCGCTTGGCTTCAATATCCTCAATACGAATGGGCTTGACCTTCGTTGTCAACCCATTCTCAACTGGCACCTGATCGACTGCAATCACTTGCGAAGGCTCTTGGACCGCCTTCCGCAACACTGATATATGGAATATGTCGTGCAGACCACTCAACTCCACTGATAGCTTCAGTCGATAAGCCGCTTCTCCAACTCGCTCAAGGATCTCAAACGGTCTAAGGTACCTCAGACTTAACTTCTTCAATCATCGAACCCCTGAGACACCCTTGAATGGCTTGATTTTCAGGTACACCCAGTCACCAACAGTGAACTCCATGTTCCTATGCTTGGCATTATAATATTTAGCTTGCCTGTCCTGAGCGATCAGCAACCGTTCCCGTATAGTATGTACCAACGAAGTGTCATCTTCCATTCCCTGTCGTTTGTATAACTTCGACTCACCCGTCTCCAACCAAGACAACGACATGCGACATTTTCTACCATAAAGGGCCTTGAAAGGCGTCATTCCAATACTCGCTTGGTATCTATTGTTATACGCAAACTCCACCATGTACAGGTGATCTTCCCACCGCTTTCCAAAGTCCAAGACACACATGCGAAGCATGTCCTCCATCGTCCTGTTGACCCTCTCGGTCAGACCATCCGTTTGCAGATGAAAGGCTGTGTTGTAACTCAGCTTGGTTCCCAACATTTGATGCACCAACCTCCAGTCGTTGTACATGAAGCGCCCATCTCGGTCACTCACAATACTACGAGGTACACCATGCAATCGAACAATACTATCCACGTAGAGCTTTGCTAGCTTTTCACCCGGATCATCCTTCCTATTCGGAATTAAGTGTGACACTTTTGTCAATCTGTCTACGACCACCCAGATGGCGTCGTTTACCTTCTGCGATCTTGTCAACCCATGCACAAAATCCATTAAAATATCGTCGAACTTCCACTTTGGTATATGTAAAGACTTCAATAAACCTCCAGGCTTCTGGCACTCCGCCTTCACCAAAGCACACGTTTGGCACTTCGCCACATAAAGCGCTACGTCCTTCTTCAATCCTGGCCACCAGAATAACTTTTTCATGTCCCTATACATTTTCGTGCTCCCCGGGTGAATCGAGTACTTGGTATGATGAGCCTCGTACATCAATTCTTCCCAAAGAATACACACATTAGGGACGCACAGACGATCGTCCCTCCATAGCAATCCATCTTCAACAACAAATTGGGAATTTGACTCATCGAAAGCATCATCCAAGATCTGCTTCATGCTACTATCCCCAACCAGAGCCTATCGAATACTATCAGCAAGTTCATACTGCACCTTTGTCCAGTTCAATCGTGCTTTGGCACTAGTCTTCTTGTCAACGCAAGAGATCTCTAATGCCTCCAAGTCCCGAACCAAATGCTCGTCATGACCCGACAACTAGTTAGCCTGTGCGAGAGCTCTGTGACTCAATGCATCTGCCACCGCATTGCCTTTCCCAGGCACATAGTGTATCTTGAAGGTGTAGTCCCCCAGGAACTCCATCCACCTCCGCTGCCGCATGTTCAAGTCCTTGTGATCTAACAAGTATTTCAGGCTCTTGTGGTCGGTATAGATATCGACCTTCACCCCGTACAAGTAGTGTCTCCACAGCTTCAAAGCAAATATCACGGCCGCTAACTCCAAGTCATGGACCGGATAATTTCTCTCGTGTACTTTCAGCTGACGCGAGCCATAAGCTATAACACTCATATATTGTAGCAGAACACAACCCAAGCCACTGCCCGAAGCATCACTGTAAATCTCAAATCCTTCGTTCCCACTCGGCGAACATAAAATATGCGTCCTTGCCAACTGATTTTCCAGTTCTTCGAAAACTTGCGCGCACTCTAGCGACCACACAAACTTTAGATCTTTCCTCTTCAAAGTAATGAGGGGTAGCGCTATCTGCGAGAAGTTCTCTACGAAGCCCCTGTAGTAGCCGGCAAGCCCAAGGAAACTCCGGACTTCCGCTACTGTAGTCAACACAGGCCACTCCCGTATCACAACTATCTTCGTCGGATCTACCGCAATCCCTTCTCCACTAACAATATGACCAAGGAACGCTACCGAGGATAACCAGAACTCGCATTTAGAGAACTTAGCATATAGCTGATTCTTCCTCAATGACTCTCGCACCAAGTGCAGATGCTTGTAATGATCATCCTTGCACTGTGAGTACACCAATACATCGTCGATAAATACTATCATAAAGTGATCTAGGTACTCTCTGAACATCCTGTTCATCAGATCCATGAATACGGATGGTGCATTAGTCATCCCAAACGGCATGACAGTGAACTCATAGTGCCCAAACCGTGTGCTGAAAGCTGTCTTAGGGATGTCACTTGAAAGTGAGGGTAAGATCTACCTTTACTCTAGAGGGGGGTGAATAGAGTATTTTAAAATAATTTTGCAAATTAAAAACTAATTGGCAGTGGAAGACTTAATTTATTTATAGTGTATTGTGCTTGCAGTAAACTAAATAAAGTAAAGCAAGATATAAAAACACAGCACACAACAACCAATACACAAGCAAACCAGATAACAGAAGGAGCTATAGTGGTTCCCCAATCAACCTGGGTACATCCACTCTTCTACCACCCTAAGTAGGAATCCACTGCAGGATGAGTTGATCAGGTATCCTGGGCACCAATGAGCTTTTGATAAGGTGCTCAAAAACCAAACTAGATTTTTTTATCATGTGTCTTGCCACCATTGAGTTTTGACAAGGTCTCAGGAACCAAACACAAAACTTTTGAAGGGAGTTTTGAATAACCCTTTTACAGCAAAAGAAAATAAGAAGAGTTGAAGATGTTCTTCTCTGTCAACAATCAAAGAGAAGACTAGTGGATTTGTTGAAGTCAAAGCTCCCCCTGAGAGTAGCAAAAGGTCAGGAGAGGAAGCTTTGCACAGGGTGATAGGCCTTCAGTAAGTTGAGGTCTCCAGCAATAGATAATTTCAGCAAAGGCTGAAATGTGTTGTGTCTGGAGTCTTTGATTGATGAAGCCTTGAAAACTTAAATCAGAGAACAGATCTGAAAGAATAGAAGAAATTCTACTCTGTGATGATCTCCTTCTCTGTTCTATATCTTTTTGTTCTGTATAAAACTCTAACTGTGTAATCCTGTAGAGTTCTTGTGTTCTTCTGTAATATTCTCTTATCTGTAATGATATTATGAAATCCAATCTCCTAGATAGCCGTTAGCCAGTCATAAATGACATCCTTAAATGATAACTGTCTCTGGAGGAAAGTCCTAAGAATCATTCCCTTTTAGTCTCCTTGAAACTTGCTCCAAATTGATGAAAACGGCTACAAAATCTTCTGCATTAAATGTTGGATGTTGAAGATATTTGAATTCCATAACATTCTGATTTGAAATCCTGAAATAGTCGATCTCTCAGAAAAATCGTCGATCTGAGCTCCACTATCGTCGATCTGAGCTCAGAGATTTGAAATTTGACTAGAGACAGAAATCGTCGATCTGTGCTCGGAGATCGTCAAACCGAGTTCGACGCCTCGTCGACCTGAGCTCAGAGAACGTCGAACCGAGTTCGACGCCTCGTCGACCTGAGCTCAACAAAAATTGCCTTGGTCTCTGTACTTGTAATCTGAACAAGGAGGTCTTGGGTGCAGCTTTCAAACCTAAGTTCTAAGCCTTATACCTATTCTAGTTGACCTTTAAATCTATACAATGAGGTCAAAAACACAATCCTATGGACATAGTGATCCTTATCCAAATTAGTAATATGGTGTTCCAACAATATCCCCTATTTGGGTTAGGATTACTATTTACATGATTTATAGGAATTCAAATACAAATAAGCAATAATAAATACAACATTGCAGAAACAAAAACAACAGCATTGCAGAAGCATATATATATATAACACACAGCAAATTGTTCAGAGTGAGATATATAGATCAGCTTACACTATCAGTCCTTTTCCTTTCCTTTCTTGAAAAGAATTTCCATATTGGGATTTTCTGCTTCTTTCCTTGATCTTCTATCTTCATCAGCACCAAGAGTAGTTTGAGATTTAGCTCTAGGAACAACTGCCTCTGGGTGTAATTCTAATACTTTTCAGGGTCAAAGAATTTTCTGGATGAATACCTTTCAAGTTCTTGTTTTCTTTTCTCAGAAAAAGTTGAGATGTTGGAGGTGTCTTTCCCTTGCTCTCTAGCTTTCCTCATCTGATCTAAAGCAGCTAACTCCTTCATTCTGGCTGTCGAAGAGACTGGATTGTTCTCTGGATCTTCAAATGGAACAGGAGGCTCATATTTGTTAAAAGTATCTGAAGGAGCAGCTTTTTCATGGAATCCTTCTCTGAGTTTATAAGGGAATAGCCCTACAGTAGTATCACTGGAAGCAGCTTTACTTTTCCTTTCATATGTCCTGTATCTAGATTTACCTTTGGAATACCCTTGCTGGCCTCTCTGATTGCCTCTTTGCTGGCTTCCTCTAGATCGATTTTCCCTAAAGCTGTGGCCTCTGGACTGAGAACCTCTAACCTAAGACTGTGCATATCTTGGAGTAGAAATATTTGAGGCTAAATCAGCACTAGATCCTGCACCAGGAGAAGGGGGTGAGGAGGAGGAATAAAAGAAAGAGATCTTTCATTGCATCTCTTATTCCTCTTCATGGCCTTCAGCTGATTCCTAGAATATTGCATCCAGTGTTCTGTAATGGGACAATTATGCAGTATATAATAAGGAATGTCATTATCAGAAGTGGATTTCTTTACAGGAACTCTCTTCATAGCTTTACTTCTGGCTTTCCTCTTCCTTGCAATGGTTGCAGAGGAATCATCTGAGACTGTCCTATATTCATCAATATCAGAACATTGAGGCTTGTCATACATATCATCAATTTCCTTGTAAGCTGCCTTGGTGGGGGAAACAGGAGCAGAAGCAGGAGGAGCAACAGTAGAAATAACAACAGCAGAAGTTGGAATAACAACAGCAGGCTTAACAATAGCCTCTGTGATCATTACATCAACATTATCAACAGAAGTATCAACAGTAGTTACAACTACCACAGACTTGATTGAATCAAGATATGATTGGATCAAGCTATGATCACAGATTGAGATAGGCACAATGGCCTTAGAAAGATCTTCAGCATTTAGAGCTGGAAGATATCTACTATATAGAACAACAAACACTGAAAGCAGGAACCTGAGATCAACTTTACTGAAGGATAGGACTGGGGCTGGAACTGGAACATCTGGCACTTCTTCTGAACTTGAAACAGGCACAATGGCCTTAGTAAAATCTTGAGCTAGAGGATGCAGCATGACTTCTTCATTGGGCATCTCCCCCTGCCTGGATTCAGTAGAAACTTGATCTAGGCACCCCAAAGAAGGGTTTGCCTGAGGAAGATAGGAAGAAGATAGCTTTGCAGATAAATCATTTATAGATTTTAGAAGAGGAGCCAAGGAGGTTTCCAGTAGGAGTGTTAGCCTGGGAGCTAACATCTCATACAACCTATCTGCAAGAGCAGGAACATCTACTTGCTCAAGGGAGGCTTGAGTAGAGGTAGAGATGAAAGATACAGAGATGGATGTTGTTGGAGGAGCTGCAGAAATATGTGAATGTGATGTTGAAGAGAGTGGTATTGATGGTTCAAATATAGGGATGGTGGTGATGGATGTAACTGGGATGGTGATAGATGGTGTGACTGTGGAGATGGATGGGAAAGAGGGCTGAGCTAAGATATCTTGAAGAAGCTGTTGGTAGGAGGTGGAAGAAAATGGAAGCTCTTGAGGAGATGAAGGTGAATCATCCATATAGGAGTCATCTATGAGGTTGAAAGATGGGATATGGATGGATGAGTCAAGTTCTAGTGGGGATAGTAATGAAGTGAATGAAATTGTTCTTGAAGAGTGGCTGGAGTAGGTGTAGAGATTGTAGGTGATGAAATTATGATGGGAGATGATGAAATGGTTGAAGAAACTGGAGGTGGAGATGGTGGAGATGAGATGGAGGAAGAAGGCAAATCCTCTAAGGAGACAATTGCTTGAGGGGAAGTGACTGATACTGTCCTGGTGCCTGAGGTAGTAGCTGCTGAGGGGATCTTGCTGGGGTTGACAATTTTCCTCTCCCATCTTCCAAAAAGGGCAGAGGATAACCTCTTGGAGGCATTTATATGCATGCCATTTGAGACAAGCAGTTGGGGGCATCTGTTGTTCAAAAACAATCTCACTATTCTCCAAAAATTTACAAAATTCTTTTTTATTTTCTTCTTAATAAGATCAAAGAAAATCTCTCCCCAGTTCAACTGTTTCTTATCTACAATAGCAGCCATTAGACAGAACTGATACTTAGAAATAGTATCATGGGCAGAGTGTTTTGCTAATATGACTTTGCCCACTACATCGGCCAGAAATCTGTATTCTACTAATAGATTTTTCTTAAGTAACTTATTGGGGTTTGCTGCATTATGACCCATTCTATCAAGCATAGTAGAAAGCTCTTCTCCAGACAATTCAGTACTATCATTTCCAGTACTTAGTTGAAATACCTCTATCAAAATTAAGGGAGTGAGGGATACTTGGGTTCCCGAGATAGTCCCGACCACTGTATTCTGATCTAGGTTATGGGTTGTGTATACCCCTTCCTTGATTTCGTCGGTAGCAAGCTTAATCCTTGAAGTCATAATGGTGAACAACTGTTGTTCCTTGAATAACTCTAGGATGTCCGTGAAAATATGATCGAGGCCTTCAACAGAATCCATATCAATGTCAAATCCTTGTCGAATTTCAAGGCTGCTAGTACAGCAAATGAAACGGCCATGATTTTTCTGCAAAAACAAACCAAACAAGACCAAGTGTAGAGGGGTTTGGAGGGAAAGAAAGCTCTGTAGAAAGTATGAAAGCGCAAAGAGGAGAACGACGGACGAAAATGGTTTTATATTAGGGTTCGACGCTTAAATGGAAAGATCGTTGAACTCAGTTCGACGATCTGGGCTTCTAAAGGAATCTGAAAGGTCTTCAACATCGTCGATCTCCGTTTGACGATATTGGAGAGCGTCGAGCTTCGTTCGACGATCTCTGACTGGAAAGAGATAGCCTAGCACTATCTGAGAAACGCTGAGCTCCATTCGACGCTTTCATGAGAACGTCGATCTCCGTTCGACGATCTTTAGGGAAAACGTCGAGCGTAGTTCAAAGTTTAGAAGGAACCTATAGACACTAGCAAAATCAGGGTTTTAGCCTAGTCTTTGTCAATTTTAAGGTTTTTTTTTAAAAAATCTTGGAACTTAATTTAGACTTCCTCCATCTAACATTCCTAACTGATTCAGGAAGAATGTGTGTTTCTTTTCATCCAAGGGTTTGGTGAAAATATCTCCCCGTTGCAAATCAGTTGGGATATATTGAAGTTCAATTTTATTCTTTTCAACATTATCTCTTAGGAAGTGAGGCCTAATTTCTATATGTTTTGTCCTACTATGGAGGACTGGATTTTGGGCTATACAAATAGCACTGGTGTTATCGCAAAAGACTTTTGACTTATCTAAGTTGTAACCATAGTCTAGGAGATAATTTTGAATCCACAATATCTGTGAGCAACAACTGCTTGTTGCCATGTATTCAGCTTCAGCATTTGATGTGGACACAGAAGTTTATTTCTTACAAAACCAGGAGACAAGTTTCACCAAGAAACTGACAAGTTCCACAGGTGCTTTTCCTGTCTACTCTACATCCAGCATAATCAGCATCTGAAAATCCAGTTAATTCAAATCCTGAATCTTTTGGATACCAGAGACCTAGATTTGGACAACTTTTCACAAACCTAAGAATCCTTTTTACTAATGTTAGGTGTGACTCTCTAGGGCTTACTTGGAATCTAGCACAGATGCATGTAGCAAACATTATGTCTGGTCTACTAGCTATAAGATACAATAATGAGCCAATCATTGCTCTATATGTTGTCTGATCAACAGGTTTCCCATGTTCATCATCATCTAATACAACATTAGTAGGCATAGGTGTTTTCATAGATGATGCTTCAGACATACCAAATTTCTTAACCAACTCTTTTGCATACTTGGTTTGAGAAATGAATATGCCATCAGCATGATGTTTGACTTGTAATCCTAGAAAGAAGGAAAGCTCACCCATACTACTCATTCCAAATTTTGAATGCATTAGGTTGGAAAACCTTTTGCACAAGTTTGAATCAGTAGATCCAAAGATAATGTCATCTACATAAATTTGTACTAGTAGGATATTGGACTTATGGGTTCTAATGAAAAGTGTTTGGTCTACTCTACCCCTTTTAAAATCATTTTCTAAAAGAAAGCATGTTAAGGTCTCATACCATACTCTAGGAGCTTGCTTGAGACCATATAATGCTTTATGCAATTTTAAAACATGATCAGGATGAGTAGGAGAGATAAAACCTGGGGGTTGACTGACATAGACTTCTTCCTTGATATCTCCATTTAGAAATGCACTCTTTACATCCATTTGATAGACTTTGAATCTCTTGTGAGCTACATAGGCATGGAATATTCTTATGGCCTCTAACCTTACAACTAGTGCAAAGGTCTGGTCATAATCTATTCCTTCTTCTTGAGAGTATCCTTGTGCAACTAGCCTTGCCTTATTACTTACAATAATGCCTTGATCATTTAGTTTGTTCCTGAATACCCATTTTGTTCCAACAATGGGATGATTCTTTGGCTTTGGCACTAGTTCCCAAACTTTGTTTCTTTCAAATTGATTTAACTCCTCTTGTATTGCAATGATCCAGTGTGGATCTTGTTCTGCATCTTGTATGGATTGAGGCTCAATTTGAGAGAGAAAGCAGGTGTGCATCAGGTTTTGGTTGACCTGATTTTTAGTTTGCACACCAGCTGAGATGTCTCCAATCACTTGGTAGATTTGATGATCTCTTGATGTTACTAAATCAATATGGGGTGTTGATTGTTCACCAACCTGTGTTGTTGTTTCCTCTTGTGGAACAACAACTAGGTCTTCAATGTGGTTCTCACCAAGATATTGAATGTCTTCTTCATCTTCACTGCTTTCACCCATTTATTGGATAAGTGAAGGTGTTGTATCCTCTTCAATGATGTTTAGCCTATCTAAATTCTCTGAAATAGAATGTACCTGCAAAGGTTCTATGGTAGAAGTATTCTTCTCCTTGTAAGACATGTTAGTTTCATCAAAGGACACATGTACAGATTCTTCAATTTTAAGAGATGATTTGTTATATACCCTATAAGCCTTACTGATCATGGAGTATCCCAGAAACACTCCTTCATCAACTTTGGCTTGAAATTTTGTTATATATTTCTTGTCATTATTATATATGTAACAAATACAACCAAAAATTCTGAAATAGTCTACTTTAGGTTTCTTCCCTTTGAGTAATTCATAGGGAGTCTTGCCCTTCAGTTTATGTATCAAACTTCTATTCAACACATAGTTGGAGGTGTTCACTGTCTCTTCCCAAAAGGATAGAGGAAGGTGAGCATCAGTCAATAATATAGTAGCAGATTCAATAAGGGTTCTATTTTTCCTTTCAGCTACCCCATTTTGTTGAAGAGTTCTAGGAGTTGAGAAAGTTTGCATGATCTCTTCATTCTGACAGAACTCTTGCATAAGAAGAGAATCAAACTCTGTCCCATGATCACTTCTGATCCGGGCAATGTGAGTATTGAACTCAATCTGTATGCATTTGAGAAACTCTGTCAAACACTTAAAGTTATCAGACTTCTTCCTCAGAAAGAACACCCATGTGAATCTAGATAAGTCATCTACAACTACTAAAGTGTAAGATTTCCCTCCTAGGCTTTGCACTGTAATGGGTCCAAATAGATCCATGTGTAACAGATACAAAATCCTAGGTGAATCACTCTTATTAAGTGACTTAAAGCTATTTTTAGTTTGCTGGCCTAATTGACAAGCCCTGCAAAGTCCTTCCTTCTTGTAGGGGCCAGAATGTAGTCCTCTAACAAGGTTGTCCTTGGATAGCCTAGCAATGGTTCTAAGGTTTACATGTCCTAATCTCTTATGTCATAGCTCATTTGGTTTACTAATAGAATTGAACAAACAGATATCTACCTTAGATGATTGAAAATCTACAAGATAGATATTACCTTTCCTTTTACCTGTCAACACAGTTGTGTTGTCCTCTGATATGATTTTGCATGAAGATTTGTTGAAAGTCACCTGGTAGCTTTCATCACATAATTGACTGATGCAGATTAATTTGTGCTTCAGTCCTTCCACATAGGCCACCTTCTTGAATGTGACTGACCCTATCTGGACTGCACCATATCCCTTGGTCTTTCCAAAGTTTGAGTCTCTAAATATGACCTTGGGTCCAAGCTTGGCTTTAAAGGATGCAAGATTATCCTTGCTCCCTGTCATGTGCTTTGAGCATCCAATATCCAGATACCATTGCTGGTTTATTGTTGGATAGGTCTTCACCTGCACATATAACAATTTATTTGTTTTTGACCCAGTTTACCTTGGGTCTAGGTTGATAACCTTTAAACTCTGAAATAAGAGACATCCCTAGTTGACTCTTATAGCCTTAAGGATGATATCTCCTAGGAGGTATTATCCATTTAGCATAAGGATTGAAGCCTTGGGATGTAGGACCTCTAGAATTGAATTTTGACTTACCCTTACAAGATTGTTCAAAGCTCTGAGCTCTATTCGACGATCTCTGAGCTGAGTTCGACGATCTTGGGTCAGATCGTCGAGCTCCGTTCGAAGATCGACTTTGCCAGAGTTCAGAGTTCAGAGATCGTTGACCTGAGTTCGACGATTCAGCTTGAGATCGCTGAGCTCCGTTCGGAGATCGTCGAGCTCCGTTCGACATTTTCTGTTGAACCTTATTTTTCTTAGGTATATCAGAATTCTTCCTAGCTGCCTCTACAACTCCCTTTCCTTTATCTGAAATAAATTTGATTGGGGTTGTTAATACTATAGGTTGGCTGGATAAAGCACCCAAGCCCAGTGTACTGTTAAGTATTGAATTCACTGTGCTTGTGATGTCTATCAGTTTGATGCTTCTCCCAATGAGGGATTCTTCAAACTTCTTTGCCTCAGATAGTTCACTTTTCAGTGAAGCTATCTGCTCCCTACAACATTCTAACTCCTCAAAGAGTTTGAGGTTATCTGATTTTAAGGTGTTGTGTTCAGACAATTGATTTCTGAGAGAGATAATCTTTTTCTCAGACTTGAGTAGGTCTAAACACAGTGCCTTAAACTCAAATTTAAAGTCCTCTGAATTAAAATCAAAAGAGTATATTACCTGATCTTCTTCAGCTTCAGGTTCAGATTCAGATCCTGACTCTTGTTCTGCATCTGAAATGTGTTGAGAGGCATTGATAGCCATCATGCAGAAGTCCTTCTCTTGGGCATCATCTTCATCATCACTTGAGCTTGATGAAGTATCTGATTCTTCTTCAGTTTCACTCCAGGTCTCAGCTACAAGTCCTTTCCTGGTATGCTTGTTCTTGCTAGAGGAGGATTTATCATAGTTATTTCTCTTGGAGTCTTTGTCTCTTCTCCTTTCTCTCTTATATTTCTTGTCCTTGTTTTGGTTCTCTAGATAGTCAGGCAAAATGTGGCCTAGTTTCCTGCATCCAAAACAGATAATTTCTTTATTACTAGATTTGTCATACCTTGGCTTTTCATGGCCTCTGGATGACCTTTTCCTGAAATCTTTTCTAGCCATCTTGTATAATCTTTTGACTAGTAGGCTCATTAGCTCTTCATTGCCTGTGACCTTGTCTTTAGGCTATTCTTTTGTAGCTTTGAAAGCAATTGTCTTCTCCTTCTTTGTTGCTGGAGAGGCTGTCTTTTGCTCTTCCTCTCTATTTTTGATGAGCAGCTCACAGGACTTGTGCTTGCCAAATAAAGCTTTAGTGGTGATCTCATTCAAGCTTCTGGCATCCTTGATTGGCCAGATCCTTGAGTCCCAAGTACTGTGGAAGCACATTAGGATCTTATCATTGAGTTCAGTCTGTGAGATCTCCTTTTCCAAAGTTTTTAATTCACTGACAATCAGACTGAGTCTGTTATACATGTCAGCTACTGACTCAGTTTCTCCCATCTTGAAGTTCTCATACTGGGTTATGAGATGAGACCTTCTGTCTTTTCTCTCATCAGCAGATCCTAACACAAGCTCAGATAGCTTGTTCCAGATTTCCTTTGCTGAGTGGCATTCAACTGCTTTCTGAAATATATCATCAGACATGGTCTGAGCCAATATATTCATTGCCTTTGCATCAGAAACTTTCCACTTCTTGATGTCTGCATCTGTTCCTGAAGGGGGTGGAACAGCATTGGTACTTGTAGTTTCTAGAGGTCTTGGACACACTGTCAAAACAGAATTAAAGATATCATCATCAATAGAATTCATGTACAATTTAATCCTTTCCTTCCAAAGTGCAAACTTAGAAAGATTGCACACTAGAGGTCTGGTGCTTGCATAGTCTTTGTTATATGCCATGGATTTATATTAAAATAATTATAATAGAAATAACAACCCTCTATTAAAGGTTGATCTTATCATAGATCTTTTGGTTCAGGTGTTAGCATGTAAAAACAACCAACCTGGCTCTGATACCAATGGAAAGTGAGGGTAAGATCTACCTTTACTCTAGAGGGGGGTGAATAGAGTATTTTAAAATAATTTTGCAAATTAAAAACTAATTGGCAGTGGAAGACTTAATTTATTTATAGTGTATTGTGCTTGCAGTAAACTAAACAAAGTAAAACAAGATATAAAAACACAGCACACAACAACCAATACACAAGCAAACCAGATAACACAAGAAGCTATTGTGGTTCCCCAATCAACCTGGGTATATCCACTCTTCTACCACCCTAGGTAGGAATCCACTGCAGGATGAGTTGATCAGGTGTCCTAGGCACCAATGAGCTTTTGATAAGGTGCTCAAAAACCAAACAAGATTTTTTGATCAGGTGTCATGCCACCACTGAGTTTTGACAAGGTCTCAGGAACCAAACACAAAACTTTTGAAGGGATTTTTGAATAACCTATTTATAGCAAAAGAAAATAAAAAGAGTTGAAGATGTTCTTCTCTGTCAACAATCAAAGAGAAGACTAGTGGATTTGTTGAAGTCAAAGCTCCCTCTGAGAATAATAGAAGGTCAGGAGAGGAAGCTTTGCACAGGGTGATAGGCCTTCAGTAAGTTGAGATCTCCAGCAATAGATAATTTCAGCAAAGGCTGAAATGTGTTGTGTCTAGAGTGTTTGATTGATGAAGCATTGAAAACTTGAATCAGAGAAAAGATCTGAAAGAATAGAAGAAATTCTACTCTGTGTTGATCTCCTTCTCTGTTCTATATCTTTTTGTTATGTGTAAAACTCTAACTGTGTAATCATGTAGAGTTCTTGTGTTCTTCTGTAATATTCTCTTGTCTGTAATGATATTATGAAATCCAATCTCCTAGATATTCATTAGCCAGTCATAAATGACTTCCTTAAATGATAACTGTCTCTGGAGGAAAGTCCTAAGAAACATTCCCTTTTAGTCACCTTGAAACTTGCTCCAGATTGATGAAAACGGCTACAAAATCTTCCACATTAAATGCTGGATGTTGAAGATATTTGAATTCATAACATTCTGATTTGAAATCCTGAAATCGTCGATCTCTCAGAAAAATCGTCGATCTGAGCTTGACTATCGTCGATCTGAGCTCAGAGATCTAAAATTTGACTAGAGACAGAAATCGTCGATCTGAGCTCGGAGATCGTCGAACCGAGTTCTACGCCTCGTCGACCTGAGCTCAGAGATCGTCGAATCGAGTTTGATGCCTCGTCGATCTTAGCTCGACGAAAATTGTCTTTGGTCTCTGCACTTGTAATCTGAACTAGGAGGTCTTGGGGGCAGCTTTCAAACCTAAGTTCTAAGCCTTAGACCTATTCTAGTTGACCTTTAAATCTATACAATGAGGTAAAAAACACAATCTTATGGACATAGTGATCCTTACCCAAATTAGTAATAGGGTGTTCCAATATCACTATACCTTATCTTCAGTTGATAGTAACCCGAATTCAGATCCAATTTTGAGTATACAGTTGAACCGACCAACTGATCGAATAGGTCATCAATCCTTGGGATCAGATACTTATTCTTCTATGTAAGCTTGTTAAACTCTCGGTAATCGATACAGACTCGTAAGCTTCCATCCTTCTTATTAACAAAGAGGACCAGTACGCTACAAGGCGACTAACTTGGACGCACATAACCCTGCTCCAACAGCTCTTGAAGTTGAACTTTCAGTTCCACCATCTCCTTAGGTGCAAACTGATATGGAGAGCATGACACGGGTTTGGCACCTGGCACCAGCTCAATTGTGAAGTCAATCTCCCGCTGAGGTGGAGCTCCAGGGAGATCATCAGGGAACACGTCAGGATACTCAGAAACAACTGGGATACTGTCTAGACTAGGCTTGAGCTTCGCGGCCTCCACTAATGTACAAAATAGTTCTGCACCAGCACAGGCTGCCTTAACCACCTGAAGAGCAGACATCAAATTCTTGCTCGACCCTTTCATGCCTTCGAACGTCGTCTCACGAGCAGTATTTACTCCCAACTTGACCTCTTTTCGACTGAAATCAATGTATGCTTGCTGCTCCGAGAGCCAGTCCATCCCAAAGATCACGTCGAACTCCACTAACGGTAGTAACGACGCCTGCAAGTCAAAATCCTGACCCCCAATCCGTATCTTTACGCAACAGACTCTATCCACGCGCATCGAACACCCATTAGGCAACAACACATCCAATTTGTCATTTGCCATCGAAGAAGGTTTTCCGATGCGCGATACAAATCCTTCGGACAAAAAGGAATGCAAAGCTCCCGTATTGAAGAGTGCTCTCGCCGGATAATTGAAAACCAAAACAAAGCCTAGTACAAGCGTTCCTAAGCTAACACGCAAAAAGGTAACAAATATTTAAAGTTAAACTGCTATTATTTAACTCATACCTGTCACCACGTCAGCTTGCTTAATGGCCTCTTGCAGGCCAATATTGTACACCCTAGGCAGGGCTGGAGCATAGTGGGATGCGGTTGACTCCATCGCCTTCCCTTTCTACTCATACGTCGCTCCATGCTTCCTTTCAGACTTTGTACATCTGCTCCAACACTCTCAGGCAAAGTGCCCCATCTTTCTACAGTTGTAGCATGCGCCCGGAGTTCGTCCTGTAGTTTCCCCTGATGCACCAGACTAAGGGGCTTGACTCGAAGTCTTAGCCTTCTTGTTCCACCTATGGAAACCAGACTTTGAAGTCGGCACCTTGAACTCCGTCTTCTACACACCCAAGTCTTTCCCCCCTTGGATTCTTTTCAAATCTCTTTCCATAGATCGGGCCAAACTAACCAAGGTTAGGAAGCCCTGCGTCACAGGCCCAGCAAGTAATAGCCTCAGGTCATCAAGCAGACCTTCAAAGAAGCGGATAGTCTTACGCTCCTCATCGCCAAAAGTAGGAGTAGCATAACGACCCAACCGTGTGAACTCGTGGAGGTACTCATCCACACTACGGGTTCCTTGCTTCAATCTCAAAAACTGATTCTCCATTTCAATCCTCTCAACATAAGGTAGGTATCTAGCCAGGAAAAACCTTGAGAATTCCTCGATTGAGACATCGGCGAGTTGTCTCCCAACTAGATGATGCTGCTCCAGGTTTTCCCACCATAACCTTGCCTCTCCATCTAACAGAAACGTGGCTATGGAGGTCTTCTATTCTTACTCTATTTCAGTTGTTGACAAGATCCTCTTAAGCCGTGAGAGCCAGTGCTCGGCCTGAGTTGGGGTTCCAGCCCCTGCAAATATCGGAGGACTAAAGCTCATCACGCGCTTAAGTTGACTTTCAGTCACTCTTCGTGGCGGCAAAGGCTCTACCGCCATGTGTTCTACAACCCTCGGCTCTGCCACTCGAATCGGTTCTTGCTCCACTGCAGGTGCTGGGTGCTGCACTTTCCTTGTAGGTTGGGCGTTTATCATAGCAAACACTACTTCAGCCACCATTCTGATGGTTTTAGCTGAAGGAGGGGTTGTTGGCACATCATTAGGTGCACTGCTCTCCACCGATTGCGGACGTTCTGACTGCCCCGCACCGCTCCTAGTCACCTATAATAGCAAAACCTTCGATTAAGCGACATATATATTGCTAAAAGCAATCGTTGGAACACTTAGGTTCCTCAAAACAAGATTATTTTCATTCCTAAGTTGACATTCATGGGTTATTTTTATGTTATAATGATGACGCACATACATGTGCTCACCACCCCTTAAAAGAATTCGCCCACGAATTCAAATAAGCGAGACCGAAACCGGTAGTCTGATACCAAATTGTAACACCCCTATCCGTCACATAGCATATAGCAGTAGTTCCGGTCGGGGCCCGACGCCATATACCACAGACAGACTGAAGGGTTACAGAATGAAACCATTCTTCCAATCACAAACGTCCTACACAGAGCATTCTAGTGGAAGCATTTTAAAAGTTGCAAATAAAAGAACCCAACACGCCATGAATGTCCACTAATAAAACCCAAACATGAATGAACGTACAAAGACTCCAAAATTAACTGGCCTTATGGCCTTACAAAAGATTATTTAAATAAAATGTGACTTCCATACAACGGCACACATGCCAGTCACACATGAGCATAAAGTAAACTATTCGCTTCAGCCTTCGAGGGACAGTATTGCAACAAGGGCTTTAGCCCGCTATTTGCCACTCGGCTCCGCAGCACCTGCAAGCAGCATTCCACAGCACGGTGGCAAACAAAAGCAACGGTCAGCTAAAGCTGACCATATTATAATGATCCCGCCCCCTTATTTACTCGTGGAGGCAATGTTCCTTCCCTGCATTTTATTAGCATAACCAAACTATAAAGTGAAAGTACAACATATCACACTTCACCACATATGTAGGCACGCACGGCCACACACCTCGTGATCTCAGGGCACTCATTCGGTGAATCTGGTCCATTCTGAGGCTTCACCACCATCTCTGCGACGACAAACATCGTGAGCAATTTATTCTTTCCGACCGTAGTCTAAGACCACCCAACTATGCCAACGTCCAGTCCCTTTTCAGGTCTCTGTCACCGAACCACAAAGCGCGGATCCGAACCACATGTCTGTTGCTCACAGCGCCTTCTCAGTTAAAGTCATAGGCGCGGGCCAAGCTTCCCAGAATCCCAAATCGATAGCACCATCAAATAACCCAGTTATGTACAAGGCTGGCTCCCAGGCCACTAAGTTGGCAGAAATGCATTTTCGCCCAGTTTTCCGGGTGCGCCTTGGAGCTAGTCCCCAAGGCTCCCTGTTGCAATCTACCGTGTAGAAAACCCGAAAAACAACCATTGGCACAGAGTCTTCTCTGGCAACCCATGCATAATAAAACATCACTGATCCAAACCAACACGTCTGGGTAGGCTTCACACACCATGCTTATGTCCGTACTTCGATTCCGGACTCTACATGAAAAATAATGGGGACTATTCAAGTCTTCCCGAAGGAACACCACACACTCACCGCACACTCGCGAGAGCGGATTTCCTATGCAAAAAGGAAGAGATCTTCACTTGCTCAAGAAGAGAATTGTTACCCTTGCGTTTCTCTTCGCCGCCATGGAAAACCAGCCAGATGAAAAGCACCGCAACGGATTTGTCTCCGCAGATCTAGCCTCGGTTTGCAATTCGGTGCTACGAAGCTCCGTCGGTGGCCAGATATTTCTTTCTCCTTCTTCCTTGCTCTCCCCTCTCTCTAGAACTTTAGAAAGAGAATGCCCTCAAAGAAATGAGGGTTTCAACCACTATTACCGACCTTAACACTGCAGGAACAATCCTGGGCCGTTAGATCCTATTTAAAGAAATTGAATGGGTCTGATTTGCTCAAAAAACCACTTTCCTTGGCCGAACACGGCCTGTTACACGCCCGTGTCACAACCCGTGTGCCTGGATCGTAACCGATCGTCGGACACAGAACAGGACACGAGCTCGAACACGCATATGTCACTGCCTGACACGCCTGTGTAGGTATCTGAATGAGTGATTTCTGAAATGAGTGATGTCTGGAGTCCTTGATGTTGAAGCTTTTGAACACTTGAGGATTTGGAGAAGTAGAATAGCATATGATCTTCTCCACAGAAAAGTTCCTTGTATTCTTGAAGATTTTTACTCAGTGAATCTGTATGTTCCAGAAGATGAGTTCTTGATCAGAGTATATTTTGATCTCTCTTCTGTAACTCTTTTTCTCAATCTAATAATCCTGTATATCTCTTCTTTTTCTTAGAGTATTGATCTGTTCTTTTTTTAAAAACATATTCTGTAGGAGTATATCAGATTTTGACTTAGATGTCCGTTACTCAGTCATAAATGACTTCCATAAATGACAATTGTCTCTAGGGAAAGTCCTAAGTAACATTCCATTTAATCTTCCTTGAAACTTGCTCCAGATTGCTTAAAACGGCTACAAAATCCTTTGCAATAAATACAAAAAATAGATCTGAATATATTCCAAAACTGTTCTTGAAATTGAATTCTGAAAGCGTCGATCTCTCACAAAAATCGTCGATCTGAGCTCTACGATCGTTGAACTGAGCTCAGAGATTGGATTTAAACAGCAGACGGAAATCGTCGATCTGAGCTCTAAGATAGTCAAACTGAGCTCAGCGACTTGGAAAATAGCTGAAGACAGAACGTCGATCTGAGCTCGAAGATCGTTGACCGGAGTTCAACGTCTTGCAGAGTTGAGCTCAGAGAACGTCGAACTGAGTTCGACGTTTCGTCGACCTGAGCTCGACAAAAATTGTCTTTGTCTCAGCATTGAATCCTGATCTTTGAAAGGTCTTGGGGGCAGCTTCAAACCTAAGTTTTAACCCTTAGACTCATTCTAATTTGACCTTTTCAACTATACAACTAGGTCAAACCAATTTCCTAAAAAAACATAGTGATCCTTGCCCAAATTAATAATAGGGTGTTCCTACATACTGGAGTCTTTTTCTTCTTATATTTCCTTTTCTTAGAGACAAAGTCATCAAAGTCATCTGATTCATTATCATCATTATCAGAATCACTAGCAGGATTATCATATAAGTCATCAATCTATTTCATGGCTTTAGCATCATCCTTTTTAGGAGTTACTGGCTGTTCATTCAAAATTTCTGAAATAGCTTGATCAGGAACATTCTCAACTAATTCTATATCTTGATCCATAATGTCATCAAAATTTGGCATGGAGGATTCATCCCAAGAAAGAGTTAGAGGAGAGAAAGCATTTGGCTCTATAATATCTGTTGTATTATCAGCTATTATATTTACAGAAGCTGAAGAGAAATTGGTAAAAGAATTGCTGAAACTAGATCTAATCTGATCGATTACTGAAGAATCTATAGGTACAGAAACACACACTATAGCCTTAGGGCAATTATGCTCAAAAATTGGAGCAGAATTTGGCTTCAATTCAAAATCTGATAGTAAAGAATATAAATCAACTGTGGGATTAATGATACAATCACCAACAGTGATAATTTTTGCTGCTGGAACATCTTCTGTACAGACCATCTCAGTATCAAAAACTTCAACTACTGCTACTGCTGTTGGAACTACTGTTGTTGGAGCTGCAACTGTTGGAGCTTCTTCATTGGACATCTCCCCTGCCTTGATCTAGGGAGACCTGAATCTAGGCCCCTATAAGAAGGTACAGAAGAGGAGGAGGCCAGTTGGAAAGAGAGATCAGCAATGGCAGAAACTAGAGGAGCAATGGCATCCTCTATTAGCTTTTTGATGGTAGGGGTGAGAGTTTGCACATGATGGGATAAATCCACATACAATTACTCTGAGGTCTGAGTAGATGTAGAGGGTGGATTGGGATTGCAAGGGATGGTGTGGTTGACACAGGTCAGACAAATGTATAGAGCTTGAGGAATGGATTTAGGGTGGCTAACTGGAGGAATGAAATCAGGGATGATTTCATCCTGGATTGGGGATTGAGGAGGAATGAAATCAGTGAGGATTGCATCCTAGATGGGAGAAGAAGATGGAGATGGTTGATGAAGCTGAGGAGATGAATGAGGTGGAGATGGTATAATTAGATTGAAATTAAGTTGGTTGGATAATGGAGATGATGGAGGTGTCTGAATTGGTGACTGTAGATGGAGGCAAGTAGAGGGAAGCTCTTCAGTTGTAGTTGTCTGAAGAGCAGGAATAGTTGAAGGGGTTGGAGACTGGTATATAGAAGGTAGAGGAGAAGAATGGAGAGTAATAGAAACTTCTTCATGGGTTGGTTGAGTGGCTACTACAGCCGTTGTGTCCTTCGAAGCTATTCTGGAAGAAGAGGCCCTGGAGGGTTTCTGAATAACCCTTTTGCATCTGCCAAAGAGGGCAGATGTAAGAATTTTAGAGGCATTTATGAAGATGATCTGAGAGACCAACAATTGTGGGCATCTGGCTTGCAGAAATAAGCCCAGAATCCTCCCATAAGAAATATCCTTCTTGGTGTTCTTCTTTTTGATGCCTTATCATTCTCTAAGAATGATCCATCCATCAACTTTATCTTGTACTGTGGGAGCAGCTTCCTTGATGGAAAGCTTGTCCATCAACGGTTCTGTACATGCAATACTAGAAGAGGAGATAGGCACCTCAATGTTAATCATGTTGGATTCATCAAAGACTACATGCATTGACTCTCATACAACTTGACTTGTTAAGTTATAGATTCTGTATGCCTTACTATGAGTGTTGTACGCAATAAAGATCCCTTCATGGGACTTGGCAACAAACTTAGTTATATGGGATTTCTATTGTTAAGCACATAGAACTTGCAACCAAAGATCCTGAAATAGCTCAGGTTTGGTTTTCTGCCCTTCAAGATCTCATAAGGAGTCTTCTTGTGACTCTTGGTCATAAAGCTCTATTAAGGACATAGCATAAAGTGTTAACTGCCTCAGCCCAGATGTATTCTGGGAGAGATGAGTCACTTAACAAGGTTCTACCAGCCTCTATGAGAGTCCTATTTTTCCTCTCAACAATACCATTTTGCTAGGGTGTTCTAGGAGAGGAGAATTCTTGATGAATCTCTTGCTCTTCACAGAACCTTATGATCCACTTAAATAGAATTCATTCCCATGGTAACTTCTAATTTTGACCACAGTACTGTTAAATTAATTTTGAATTTGCTTGAAAAATGTCTGGAAGATATCAGGGGTTTCAGATTTCTTCCTTAGAAAGAACACCTAGGAAAATCTGGAAAATTCATCAACAACCACAAGGATGTAGACTTTCCTACCTAAACTTTGAACTGACGTAGGACCAAACAAGTCCATATGCATGAGGTATAAGCACCTCACTGAGTCTTTGGTGCCATTTCTCTTGAAGGAGGTCTTAGCCTATTTGCCCTTTTGGCATGCAGAGCAAATACCCTCCTTAGTGAACTTTAACTTAGGGCCATTTCTAACTAGCTCACTACTAAAGAGCTTGCTTATGGTCCTATAATTCAGATGGGCTAGCCTCTTGTTCTACTTTACACAGGAAGAGGCTTTCTCATCTACAACTAGGCAGACAGAGGAGTCCTTACTCAAACATAGGAAATCTAAGCAATACACATTTCCACTCCTACCTATTAAGATGCCCTCTTGGTCACTTAACCTCGTAATCTGGCACTTATCCTTTTGGAATACTATGTGATAGCCAAGATCACATAGTTGGCTAATGCTTATCAGCTTGTGTTGCAACCCTTCCATATAGGCTACTTTTGTGATGGTGACTATGCCATTAGAGATCGTACCATAACCTCTAGTGAATCCTTTTTTTGAGCCACCAAAAATAACCTTTGGTCCATTCTTTACAGGGGTATATTCCTTCAGCATGTTCAATATTCCAGTCATGTGCCTGGAACATCCACTATACAAGTAACATATAGGGGTATGGGTATTTGGACTAACCTGCAAGACATAAGTCAGTTAACCTTAGGACCCCAATGCTTATTGGGTCCTAGGTGCATGTTAGTCTGATAAAGCCTACCTGCAGCTCTTCTAACAGGTAAGCTAACATTTTCTCTCTACACACTATGATTGTGCCAAATCACTAACACTCATGGATATTGTACCTTCTTTACTGAGCTAGTCTAGTGGCTATGTTGATAGCAGCTCTTGGTCTAAAAGGTGCGGCAGTACTCCTGTTCTTTTATTTCCCAGCACTAGTTTGACAAGTGGTGGGTCTTGCAGTAGAAGTGCATGGGATATCTTGAGCCCTAACAGCAACTGCTTTCTTCATGGATATTGTACCTTCTTTACTGAGCTAGTCTAGTGGCTATGTTGATAGCAGCTCTTGGTCTAAAAGGTGCGGCAGTACTCCTGTTCTATTATTTCCCAGCACTAGTTTGACTAGTGGTGGGTCTTGTAGTAGAAGTGCATGGGATATCTTGAGCCCTAACAGCAACTGCTTTCTTATCCCATGCACTTCTACTGCAAGACCCACCACTAGTCAAACTAGTGCTGGGAAATAAAAGAACAGGAGTACTGCCGCACCTTTTAGACCAAGAGCTGCTATCAACATAGCCACTAGACTAGCTCAGTAAAGAAGGTACAATATCCATGAGTGTTAGTGATTTGGCACAATCATAGTGTGTAGAGAGAAAATGTTAGCTTACCTGTTAGATGGCCTCAGAGATGACCAAGTCTGGTCTACTTACAGACTTGCCTTTGGTCTTAGAGTGGTTGAAATATTCTGAGAACAGTCTGCTGCTTTACCCTTGAGTGAAGGGGTTGGTGCACCAAACACAAATGGTCCATGATGGGCCATTTATATTTCCTCATGGGCTTCCTTAAAGGCACTTTCCTTACTATATTTTCCACCATGGAAGTGAACATCTTTGTTCACATTAGTGTATCTATCATTCTTCCAGTGACCATAAATACTCTCTTGGTCATACATGTTATAATGTAGCAGCATTCTATTGAATTGAATAGGAGGCTTGGAGGCTAGTGGCTGCACTGGAGCTTTACCCTTTCCCTTAGTATTGCCAGCTCTTGTTCTTCCCTTGAAACCCAGCCGCTTTTTACCCTTTTGGGAGGAGAAGGAGTCTATCAAGGGCAGCACTGTACTAGGCTTGGAGTAGTTGGCCACTAGTTCCCTCTCCTTTTAGAGCTTTCCTTCAAGATTCCTAATATGGCCATTCTTGAAGGCTATGGTGCCCATCTGAATGACAGTCACATTCTTCAGCTTGCTAACTTCTTTGATCTTCAGATCCAATAGGGTTGCTGATTTTGAAGCAGCAAGCTTTAGAGATGCAATCTTCTGAGCCTGCTTTTTAGCCAGGAGCTTGCTTCTCTTTAGAGCCTACAAAAGTTCACCATAATAATCAATTAATTGATTGATATCTCCCTCAGATTCTGAGCCATCTCCATTACTTGATGCAGAGGCACCTGAATCTGCACATGTCTCATAATCTTACTCAGGAGAACTAGATATAAAATGTAACTTGCTTGGACCAGGCTGCTCCTGGCTGGGTTCTTCATCAGTCCTATCCATCAGCCCATGACAGCAGCTATCTTTTTCTTCGTCTTCTTCATCCACCTCTGAATCACCATCTGATTGTGATAGAGGGGCCCAGACTTCAATCATGGCATCAGCATGATCTTCATCAACTTCTTCAGTAATAGTAGTCAGCATCTTAATGAAGTCTGCTTCTTCAGCTTCTTCTTCAGCAGAATACAACTCTATGTAGGCTTCATCTTCATCTTTCTCTTCTGACTCAGATGAGGAGAAGTCAGCCCAACTCTTCTGCTTCTTAGCAATAAGGATTTCTCCTTCTTATCATTTCGTTGGTGGTCCTTCTTCTCACCAGATTCCTTTCTTTTGACAGGGTAGTTGGCTATTACATGCCCTGGCTTGCTGCAACAATAGCAAACTACTTTAGATGAAACATGTTTGCTGGGTTTAGAACCATACATAACCTCCTTAGAGGATTTCTTCCTTCCCTTATAGTAGTCTCCTTTGGGTTGAGAGGAGGAGGAAGACCTGCTTCTCCAGTGTTTCTTCTTCATAAACTTCTGGAACTACATGGTGAAGGCAACAAAGTCTTCATAAGACATTTGGCAGTCTAATGTACTGGAATTAGATCTTTCTGAGTCAGATTCATCATCCCTCCTTGGTGGAGAAGGGGTCTTCCTTTTGCTCCTAATTGAGGCTTCAGCCTTTAATGCCACATTCTTCTCTTTATCTTGGGACTTGCTGACTTTATCCTCCTCTTTCCTGGCAGTTAGTTGCATCTTAAAAGAGAGCAGCTTCTCGAACAAGGTTGGTGGTGTAGTGTTAGCTAGCTTGGTCAGCTTTCTAATGGCACAGATCTTAGTATCCCAGTCTCTAGTTAGAGATCTGAGAAACTTGTCATTCATTTCATAGGTACTGAAGACTCTCCATATCTCCTCAGCTCATAGACAATCTTGAAGAATCTTTCATAGCACTCAGCTATGCTACCAGCCTTGCTCTACCAAAAGACCTCATACTCTTTATTGAGCATGGGCTTTCTGTCATCTCTCACTTCCTCTGTCCCTTCCATGTAGATCACAAGTGTGTCCCACATGTCTTTTGCAGTTATGCAGTGAATTAGATTCTGAAGGGTGGAATCATCAATATCACTAACAATAATATTATGAGCCCTCTTGTCCATGGTGGCAAGAATGACTTCATCCTTTGTCATCTCAGCATAAGTATTAGGTGTCTGGATATTTTCATCTAGATCAGAGATCTTCATAGGGATGAAGGGTCCCTCCTTAACAGTGATAAAAATCCTTGGATCAGCTGCTTTCATAAACATCCTAACACTCTCCTTCCAGATGCCAAGGCTCTCCTTCCTGCAGTTTGGAAGCTTTATGGCACCAAGCTCCTTATTGTTTAGACCTGAACCCATAAGGACAATTTTTCTACTGACCTTGGAGTCTACTCAGATAGTTAGGCCTTTCTTGAGTAACCTTCCTCTGATACCACTTGAAAGTCTTATTTTCAAGATCAGCTAAACACCTAAAGGAGAGGGGGGTGGAAGGTTTTTGGTCGTTTTTTAGTTCTTTAGACCTTTATCTTTATTATATGTGCTTAGTGATTAATTAGATTGATCTTTCAAGATTAGACACACAAAAGACACAAATGTTTATAATGGTTGGCTTGTGCTGGAAGAATCTGATGTTGAAGTTTGTCGATTTTTCTTCAAACAGCAACAGGACTTTGCAAAATCTGAAATCTTTGCTTCTCTTATTTTTCAGAAATTGATTTCTGAACTATTGTCGCAGGTGAAGATCGCAACAGCTATGTCTTTTCGCTTTTAGGTTAACTATGTAGAACAAGACCTTCAGACTCGTCGATAATGGCGAGAAAGAAGATGATATACCGTCACAATGCGTAATCAGAAACCCTAAAAAAGCTTCTTTGGCCTCCGCCAAACTTTCCCTTCAATAGAATCCAGATCAACGACAATTTGTGTAGAGGGCTTGGCCTTAATTGCAGCGTTACCACTTTCCTTTTGCATAAAAGGACAACCAGTTGGCCATCAGCACCATTAACGATGTTCTGCAGCTTTCCCACAACTATTTTGAACTTTGTTGACTTTTGTTGACGTCACCCCTTTGTGGACTTAGCCAAAATCTCAGAATCCACTCAGACGTTGAGTGGTGTTGAGAGAATGTCCTCACTCAACGAGTCTAGACTTTGAATAATTCTTCATCTTGTCGAGGAGTTGAGAGCCTTGAGTGTATAAGCTTCACTCAATGCTTTTGCCCTTAGCTTGATCTTCAGCCCCTTCTGCATTCTTAGCGTTGAGAGCGTTGAGTGTATAAGCTTCACTCAATGCTTTTGGACTTAGAATAATTCTTCTTTGCATGAAGGCATTGACAGCAGCAGCATGACTCAATGCTATCTATCATCTGGCATTGAGTGAACTGGCTTCACTCAATGCTGTCATACTTAGATGGATTTTCCTATCTTTCTTTCGAGTCTTTGACTGAATTAGCATGAAGTTAAGTGAACTGGCTTCACTCAACGCATATGGACTTAGAAACATTTCCTTTGATAGATTCACTCTGGATTTGACAAAATAAGTTATACTCAATGAATATAGTTGCATGGTATTGAGTGAGTTGACATCACTCAACACCTTTGTACTTAGCCAATTTTTCTGCTTGCTGAAGCTTAGCCTTTGACAGTCCACACTTGTCTCAGCGCTTTTTAGCATATGCCGTTGAGTGAACTGGCTTCACTCAACGCCTGTGGACTTGGCAGAATTTCTTGCTTGTTATCATCTGTCCTTGCCTTCTGGCATTGTGTGATCGTGCTCCACTCATCGCCTGTGAACTTAGCTGCTTTTCTCTGTCCAGCTATCCTTCCTCAAGTCATCTGGCGTTGAGTGAGCTTGCTCCACTCAATTCATGTGGACTTAGGCAATTTCTTGCCTATCCATCTAACTCCTTTGAGTCCACTTGCCCTATCACTATAACAAGGACTAACATGCATGCATTAACTTAAACACACATCAAATACACCGTATGTGTGTGTCATTGACTTGTTTAACTTCTTAAAAATTTGAGACATTGAGATCAATGGACCCAACAGCCCGCATTCAGCCTGGGCCATAGGGAGGCATCGAGTGCCAGCCCCATCGAGCACTCGTCGCCCCAGGCGAGTGGAGTTTTTCCAAAGCCACTCGCCCTATGACGTGTATTGTATTTTTACCATTCCACCCCCGCTGGACTGCCCATAGCCTTTCAAAACCGCGGAATTACAATGTTTGCAGGCCGACTTGGACTGCACATAGCTGTGTAGAATAGTGGAGGTGAGTTATTGGCAGACCAACTTCAAAAAAACTATAAATAGTCCCAAGGGGGTACCTCAGAAGACAGATTTTCATACTCTCAGGCTTACTTGTTCTCTGGTTTTCTAGCACTTTCTGAGGCATCCTTAGCTCAGCACTTAGCTAAGGATGGGAAGCGCTCTAAGATCTTTCAGGTGTGTGGTGGGACCTTTGTGATAAAGTAATGGGTCCATTTCTTATTCTAAGTCTTTGGTTGTTTGACCTTATTGGGATAAGTAAGTGTGCGGTCACCCCTTTCCCAAGGGTCCAAACTCCATAGAAGCCGATTCTCGATTTCAACATTTTGGTGCGGTAAGCGTGGATAGTAATCGACACCAAAAATCCTTAATGAGATCGATGACTGGAGGAGAAGGAAAGGGATCAGACAGGGCCGACTCGCCACCCCCATCCACTCGCCACCATCAGGATGTTCGAGGTACTTCGGGAAGGAGGTGTGGAATCTTGTCATGTTCGCACTTGTATCTCGCGCCGAGAGCTCGACGCCCTCCGTCCTAGTTGTCGCAGCCCCAGCCCTGGGCGAGAATGGGATATGATGGGGCAAGTTTTGTTCCCCAGCTCGACAAGTGCAGGTCGAATCAGCGAGGTGGAGGCGAGAGATCGCCTGGCTTGCCTGGCAGGGGATGACAGCCCCTTTAGCAAGTTGGTCTCATTCACCCAGTTCTAGAGTGGTTTTATGACTCGGAGATGTCCTACTACACCAGAAAGGATGATCCGGTTCAACACATCCAGTGGTTCGAGAATGTGGTTTCAATAAGGCAGATGTAGGATGACTTCAAATGTCGGCTATTTTCCATCACCCTCACGGAGAATGCAAGGGACTGGTTCCACCAGCTTCCGACCAACTCCAACTACTATTTTGAGGACCTGTGTCGAGGGTTCATGCTGAGGTTCACCACTTCCAAGAAGAGGAAGAAAGAGTCCTTATCCCTATTCCTCATCAAGCAGGGAGTAAACGAGACTCTGGGGAGCTATGTAGACCGGTTTCAAGAGGAGGTCCTCCAGGTACAGGAGATAACGGAACATACCTATATGGTGGCCTTTACCTTAGGGCTACAACAGGGGTTCTTTCAAGTGGAGTTGAAGAGGATACATTGGAAAAAATATACTTGATTTGAAGAAGCCTTTTCAACTCAATGATATACACAAAAATGTATTTGATGTATGTTAAGTTTCATATGCAGGGTGGAAACTTGGAAAAATGGCTATATCCATAGGCCATATAGCCAGAATCCTTTAAGATCAAGACAGCTTTGTCGAGACAATTTAGTTATCTCGAAACCTTGAAGATCAAGTCAGCAGTGTCAAGAAAAGTCAGATATCTCGACACCTTAAATCTTAGAACAGTAGTGTCGAGACAATAGAACTGTCTCGACATAATGAAGAATTAATCTCAACGCCATACAGTTAAAAGTGATGATTGAAGTCAGGACAGTCAACGCCTATCAAGTTACAGTGCAGATAAATTGGCTAAGTACAAAAGTATCGACACACTTATAATACGTCAACACCATTATGGAGTAGTGTCGAGACAATGCAACTGTCTTGACACAGTGAAGATATAAAGCAGAATATCGACACTCTGCAGACTGAAGTGTCGAGACAATTCAACTATCTCGACACAATGAAGAATTAAAAGAAGTGTCGACACCCAACAGACTGATGTTTCGAGACAATTTAACTGTCTCGACACAGTGAAGAATTAAAAGAAGTGTCGACACCCAGTAGATAGTAGTGTCAAGACAATTTAACTGTCTCGACACAGTACAGATTTAAAGATGTCAACATAGTCGACAATTGTGTCGAGAAAAGTCAACTGTCTCGGCACCTTCAAGTTCATATTGAAAATTCTACTAAGGAATATTGTGTCGAGACACTTTAGACATCTCAACACTTTTGATCTTGAAGTTGAATAGAGTCAACACAGCTAAGTGTCAAGACAAGTCAGAAGTATCATGTCAGCTACAGTGACTCGACATCTCAACAAAACATGTTTGAAGAAGAACTTGAAGTCTGATGGTACATTCTAATGTCATCAATCAAAAGCCAGCATCCAGTGAAGGCTATAAATATAAGGGTCGTCTACACAGAAATCAATAATCGAAGAATTCATTCTATTCTCTCATCCTGATTTCTCTTAAGTCAGGGAAGGGCGACAACTTCAAGAAGAAGGAAGACGCATGTCTTCAAGAAAGTATTTTGATCCTTTCAATAAGTTGATCAGAGAATTAAGGTTGATCTATTCAGCAAGTTCTTCCAAGAAATCAAGTCGATCATCATCAAGAACGTTGCAGATCCAGTGAAGAATCATTTCAGCCAGCCTGCTTATCAAGATCTAATCGTGTGCTGCTGATTTGAAGAATCTGAATTTTCATATAAGTCAGATCTCAAAGTTGTTGTTTTCTGAGATCAATTTCAATCTAATTTCCCTATAATTTCTGTAAGATCTTGTTGAGATCTTAGGGGGTAGGAGATATATTCTCTAAGATTGTAAGCCTGATTTATAAAAGCTAAGTTAGGTGATTTGTGTGGGATCACTGAGTTGTTAGCCTGTGTTATAAAGGCTGAGGTAGGTGATTTGTGTGGGATCACTGAGTTGTAGGACTTGGAAAGTCTGAGATAGGGTTCTTGAGGGACCTGAGGTGGGAGATTGGGTGAATCTCTGAGGTAGGACCTGTGGGTCTGATTTGTATGTTTCTTAACTGAAATTGAGCATGTAAGATCTGTTGATTTGAGTTTATCTAGAAGAGATATAACCTTATCTAGCACATTGCTAGTGAGGAAGAAGGGGGAAAGTAGATGTACCCTAGATAGGGGAACCACTATAAAATTATGTGTACTGTAGATTGCTTGTGTTGTGTTCTTGTGATTGCTCATTTACAAGTTTTGGTGAATCATTAAGTACAAGTAACAAAGAAATTGGAAAGAAATTTAAAGGACACCTATTCATCCCCCCTAGGTGATTAACTACCCATAGATTTATCTTTCAAGTGGTATCAGAGGGAGGTTATTCAAAGAAAGACCTAACAGTTAGAGAAAGATCCTAAGGGTGGTTGATTCAAATCTGATCTCATGGCTTCAGATTCTCATAGAGAACTTAGTTCAATGAAGCTTCTTATATGTACAAAGGACAACTTTGCCATTTGGAAGCAAAGGGTAAGATTGTTTATGGAGGCATCAGATCTAAGAATCTTTGTCACAGTACAAGAAGGACCATATGTTCCTATGAAAGTATCTGTCTTAGATGAAAATGTGCAAACTCCCAAGAGTCTATCTGAGATGACAAAGGATGAGGTGGTTCTTGCCACCATTGAAAAAAGAGCACAAAACATAATTGTTAGTGCTATAGATAATTCTACATTTCAGAACTTATTTCCATGCAATACATCTAAGGAAATGTGGGAGACTCTAATAGTCTATATGGAAGGCACAGAAGAATTCAGAGATGACAAAAAGTCTCTACTCAACTAGTAGTATGAGACATTCAGGCAAGGGAATACTGATTCTATATAACTTTGTTATGAAATGTTCTTTAGAATAGTCAATGAATTAAAGAATTATGACAGAAAATTCTCAAACTATGAGCTCAATGACAAGTTTCTGAGATCCCTAACTAAAGAATTGGATATAAAGATTTGTGTTGTAAGAGAAATAGGAAATTTGAGGAACATGTTACCCCAGGATTTATATGGGAAGCTATTGTCGCATGAGATTCAATTAAATTCTAGAAATGTTGAAGATGAATCTGCTAGAAGTTTAAATCAGACTAGATCTATGACATTCAAAGAAGACACTTCAAAGAATACTAGAAGAGAAATTTCATCATCACAAAAAAGGGAAGAAAATACAGTCAGCACTAGGACTAGTTCTCCAACAGAGGAATTATCAGATGGAGAATTGGCCTTGTTCACTAGGCAATTCAAAAAGATGATGAGAATAAGAAAGCAGTGGAACAACAAGAAACCATCTGGATCAAGCTCTAACAAGAACAAAGACAAAAATAGAAACAACAATTCTGTGGTCAGGTATAACTCAAATCAGAACAAATAAATAAAGACTGACATTATTTGTTATTGTTGTAATAGACCTGGACATGTCATTGCTGACTGTCCAATAAAGAGAAGAAAACAGGAAGTTCGAGGACAAGAAGTACTATAAAAACAAGAAATCAGAAAAGAGTTTGATGGCAAATAAGCCTAAGACCTTATCTGATAGTAATATTGATTCAACATAATCAGAAAAAGAACATGCACACATTGGATTGTTCTCCTATGAAGAGGAATTCATTAGAGAGGCCATATACAAGGGCTATAACTCCACAACTTCATCACTCCATGGTGACTCTGAAGATGGTATGAAGGTGAACTTGATGGCACTGTCTGATAATTCAGAAATAGAAAATGCGGAATATCAGGACACTAAGGTAATCTTTGACAATTCCATTTGTTCTACAACTTCTGTTTATGAGACTGGGGATGAGTCAGACACATGTTGCTCAAATTTTGAGAAACATGAGTCCAACTCTGAGACTGAACTACAATAGCTCACAGTCAAGTTTGGGAAACCGCTAGAGGCTCTTATAAAGAGCAAAAAGCTTGTCAAGGAACAAGCCAACATGATTGACTCACTAACAAGTCTTAAGTACCATCATGAGATGGCTACTAAGAAGATTGGTCTTCAAAGCTCAAAGTTAGCTAAGCTAACTAAGATCATTGATGATCAAATCATATTGCTAAAACAAAAAGAAGCAAACATTCAAGAGTTAGAAATTAAACTTCAAAATGAGAAAAGACTTGTTCAATAGTGTTCAAAACCTAAGATTGTGCTCCCCAGTATAAATACCTTCTCTAGAACTCTTGGAAGTGGTCTTGGTTTTATTAAACCTAAGAGAAGAATAAACAAAAAGCTGACAGGACAAAAGGGTCCAGTCATACCACAACCTGTATTTCACACTAAGGGAAAAGAAACCCAGAAGTCTAGACCTGTAGGACCAAACTCATATGTGAATGGGAAAACTATTCCAAATGTGTTGGCTCCAAAGAGGACTATTGTGACTGAGAGGCAAAACAACCATTATGCTCTAAGTCAAAAAACAACTGTCAAGTTTGTTGTTTCCTGTCCTAAGGAATGTCAGCATAAAGTTTCTATTATTCCTCCAAAGAGGAGATAAAATAGATATGAGTGTTGGTGTTGCGGGAAGATTGGACACTTTACCCTAGACTATTGGTTCAATCAAATAGTGTCTAATGGACAGAAAGTGTACCCAGTTAAGAAATATTCAGGTGGTCTCAATAGAGCCCTAGTTAAAAAGCACCTAGGACCCAAGACAATTTGGGTTCCTAAGGATAAATAAAACTTTATTGCAGGTATGCCCAAGCACCATAGATAGGCCCATCTGGTACTTGAATAGTGGATTTTTCAGACATATGACTGGAACTAATGGCTATCTGAAGGAGTACACTCCAATGATAAATGGACCCAAAGTGATATTTGGTGGTTCAGATAGAGGAGTTATCAAGGGGCATGGTAAGATATCCAATAGAGTAGTTACCATCTCCAAAGTGGCCTATATGGATGGATTACAACATAATCTAATCAGCATATGCCGGCTTTGTGACTTGGGCAATGACATTTCATTCCACAAGGATGAGTGCCACATAAAGAAGTCAAGTGACCAAGAGGTCATCTTGACAAGCACTAAGAGTGGGAGTGTGTATTGTTTGAATTTTCTTTATCTAAATGCAGACTCTCATGTATTCCTATTTGCAAATGAGAAAGCATCACACTGTGTCAAATGGCACAAGAGGCTAGCTCATTTGAACTATAAGACCATATGCAAGCTATTCAGTAAAGAGCTAGTTAAGAATGGTCCAAACCTTAAATGCACTAAGGAGTGCATTTGCTCTGCGTGCCAAAAAGGCAAGAAGGCCAAAGATTCTTTCAAAAGAATTGAAACCAAAGAATCGGTGAGGTGTTTATACCTCTTGTATATGGACTTGTTTGGTACTATGTCAATTCATAGTCTACGAAGGAAAGTTTACACCTTGGTGATTGTTGATGACTATTCCAGATATACTAGAGTTTTCTTCTTAAGGAGAAAGTCTGAAACTCTTGATGTCTTCAAGACATTTGTCAAACAAATACAGAATAAATTGTACAGTTATGTGGTCAGAATCAGAAGTGATCATGGAACTGAGTTTCAATTTGAATGCATGACAAAGTTTTGTGAAGAACTTGTGATTCAGTAAGAGTTTTCCTCTCCAATAACACCCCAATAAAATGAGATGTCTGAGAGAAATATTAGGACTCTCATTGAAGCTGGAAGAACCATGCTGAGTGATTCTTCTCTCCTAGAATAATTCTAGGCTGAAGTTATTAACATAACATGCCATGTTCTTAATAGAGCTTCAATCAACAAAAGCCTAAAAAAGACTCCTTATGAGCTAATGAAGGGCAGAAAACCAAACTTGACCTACTTCAGAATCTTTGGATGTAGATTTTTTATCCTTAATAATAGGAAAACATACTCAACTAAGTTTGCTGAGAAATCCTTTAAAGGGATATTTGTTGGTTATAGTAACCACAGTAAGGCTATAAGGTCTACAACTTGAAGGATCAAGTTGTATAGGAGTCTGTTCATGTTATATTTGATGAAAGTTCTATGTATTATAATGTTAAGCCAGGTATATCAAGCACAATCGGAGAAGACTTGAAGCTAAAGGAGCTATCAATAGAAGACTCGGCTCCAGCAAGCGAAAGTATACAAGATGGAGTCAACATATATTGTTGAGGAAGAACTTGCACTAGAATAACCAGAAGAAGAGACTCAACAATAAGATGAAGTTGTTCAAAGAGAAGAGGTCACACTACCAGTTGCTATCAGACATCTAAGAAAACATCCAAGAGAACTAATCATTGGGGATGAAGCTCAGGGTGTGACCACAAGAAGTAGACAACATAACACTGTGAAGTACTCAAGTTTTCTATCTCAAATAGAACCAAAGAAGTTTGAAGAAGCCAATATAGACCCATTTTGGATAGGGGCTATGTAGGAAGAATTTGACCATTTTAAGAGATGTAATGTCTGGAATTTGGTTCCCAGACCAGATGACTGCAACATCATAGGAACCAAGTGGATCTACAGGAACAAACTGTATGAGAATGGTATTATAGTCAGGAATAAGGCTAGACTGGGATCAAAAGGTTATAGATAAGAAGAGGGTATAGATTATGATCAAACCCTTACACCAATGGCTAGATTAGAGGATATTAGACCCTTACTAGCATATGCAGCATATAAAAGTTTCAAGGTTTACCAAATGAATGTGAAGTCAACCTTCCTTAATGGTAACCTCAGAGAAAGGGTCTATATTGAGCAACCCTCAGATTTTGTTGACTCAACTCATCCTAATTTTGTTTATATGTTATTAATAGATCTCTATGGATTAAAATAAGCCCCAAGGGCTTGGTATGAGACTATGTCTAAATTTCTTCTTGATAATAAAATCTCAAGAGGAAAAATAGACTAGACACTATTCCTAAGGGAAGTCAAAGGCAAGATAATCTTAGTATAAATATATATAGATGACATTATATTTGGTTCTACTGATGAGTCACTTTGCACTAAGTTTTCCAAACTTATGCAAGGTAAGTTTGAGATGAGTAGCATGGGTGAACTCAAGTTTTTCTTGGGTATCCAAGTTAAGCACACTATAGATGGACTTTTCATTAGTCAGTCTAAGTTCACCAAGGATTTAATCAAGAAGTATGGCATGAAAACAACCACTTCCATGTGAACTCCTATAGGATCAATTATGTCTTTAGACAAGGATGATGCTGGCAAGCCAGTTGATATAACCTTGTATAGGGGTATAGTTGAATCACTACTCTATCTAACAGCTAGTAGACTAGACATAATGTTTGCTACTTTTGTTTGTGCTAGGTATCAAGCTTTCCCTAAGGAGTCTCACTATATAATAGTCAAAATAATATTGATATATCTAAAGGGCACACATAGTCTTGGCCTATAGTATCCCAGGAATAGTGACTTTGAACTAACAGGCTTTTTAGATGCAGATTATGCATGTTGTAAAGAAGACAGTAAAAGCACATCATGTTCATGTCAATTTCTTGGAAGAAGGCTGGTGTCATGGAGCAGCAAAAAGCAAACAAGTGTAGCAATATCCACTGCTCAATCTGAGTACATTTCAGCTGGAAGTTGGTGTGCATAACTGCTCTGGATATAACATCAATTGCAAGACTACAACATTAAGCTAAGTAAAATTCCATTATATAGTGATTCTACTAGTGCAATTTCAATTACAAATAATCCTGTGTCACATAGTAGAACTAAATATATTGAGATTAGATATCATTTCATTAGAGAACTTGTGGAAAAAGAAGATATCAGTCTAGAATTTGTTCCTACTAATAAACAAGTTACTGACATTTTCACAAAGCCCCTAGATGAAGAGAAATTTAATTTTTGTAAGTTTGAGCTTGAAATGTTAAATATGGAATAATTAATGATTACAAAAGAAGAAATACCAAAATAAGAATAAAATATTAGTCAGTAATTAAGTTTACTCTCCTAAATGTCAAGAAAAGACCTCAAAGTGTCAAGTGTCTATAGTTCAGAAAACACAATTTTGGCTAAGTCAAGTATTGTGTCGAGACACAGAGATTGTGTCGAGACACTAAAGTAAGTGTCGATACATCAAAGAGTGTCGAGACTCTAAGGTATATGTCGAGAGACATTCTCCTTGTTTCGACTTGTGTCGACATATCTCGACAGACAAATTTTCCCTGTGTTGACATTAGGTCTTTACCTAAAAATTTGGAAAAGACTAAATAAAGCGTTCCCTTTCGTCTTCTGGAAAAAAAATAGACTATAAATAGGACGTGAGAATAGAAGTCGACTGCGCCTTCTTGAAATCTTGAGATTTTGATTTCAGAGTGTAGAGATCTAGATCTCGATTTAGTCGACACACCTCTTTCGTTTTCTTCTCTCTAATGGCTCCCAAGAGTGTCGATAACCACTTCAAAGGGTATGAACTTGTCAGAGATGGATTCAATTCGCCATCTAAAGAAGTAAAGAATGTGATAACCTTAATCACAGAAGCATGATTGGAATATCTGCTTTTCGAACCTTCAAAAATTTGGAAACGAGAAGTTCTCGAATTATTTTCCAATGTTGATGTCGAATCAAACTCAAAAAAGATTAAGTCTATAGTGAATGGAACTAAGGTCAAAATCACAATCAGGAGACTGGCCAAGGTATTTCACTTACCAAGAATTGATCAAGAAGATGATCTAGATTCTGCCTTGACTGCAGAAGCTTTGGTGTGGTGTGGATTGGCCCTAACCAAAAAGAGTGGAAGCACCCTGATCAAGAAAGGTATGAATAATCAAGGAAAATTCCTGTCTGAAATAATAGGGAAGGTGTTGTTATGCAAAACAGGAGCACATGACAAGATATCTGCATATATGTTTGAGCTGATGACTAGAATTATCTTCAAAGTCAAGAATAACTAAGCAAAATAGTCTTTGACAAGATTGCTGAAAGCATCAAGAAGCCCAATATGGGCAGAATTATAAGCCTCTACTAGGTAAAAGCCATTCCTAATAGTATCAATCTCAAGACTGGATCTAAGATCAATCACGTGAGAAGAATGTACATGAGAATACTAGCAATGTGGGATAGAGTACTATCCAAGGAATCATCTATAGTAAAAAAGGAGAAAGAGAAAAATAAGAAAGCAATGGTTGTGGAAGAAGGATCTTCCTGTGAATCAGAAGATCAGGAAAGTTCCAGCTCAGAGAATCATGATGAAGTATCACATGCAAGATCTCCTAGGACCTATCCTAAGACTAGAGATCAGCTTTAGGGGGAGACAATCCCAGAGAAGGACCAAATAGAGGGGGAGAACCTCAATGATCTTCCAGAGTTATACTGTGAGACTGTGAACAACACAGTAATGGAAGTTATACATGAACTGAATTCAGAAATGGAACAAGATGTTCTCGTACAAGATGTGCATATGGCTGATAAAGACAATGTGAATACACTCCAAGGAGACTGAGGAAGAAATCTTTATGGTTAAAGAAGCTGATGTCCAGGGGGAGTTACAGGATATACTCCCAGATGAAATCCTAGAGGTACTCACCTTGATGAAGTTAGTGGAAGGGTTTGGGGGGAGATAGATGATCTGGCCCCAACCACTAAAGGTGATAAAGAGCCTACATTAGTTGAAGGTGTCATTTCTTCAGATTCTGATGAGCAGGAAGCCTCTCGATTAAAGAAAAAAATTGAAGAACTCAAGAAAAGGTGTAGGAGCTATATGAGAACAGTTCAATCTGGAACAACACCTGCTCCTCCTCCTATGGATTTCAGCTCACTATTGGTTCAATTAATGCAAATAATGTTAGATGAACAAAGAACAAAACTGGAAAAATATGTAGATGAAATCACTAAGGAGGTACAGTTCCAGCTAGCACAAGATATCAAATCAATTATATTTGAGGTCAACTTGTTGAAGAAGGACATGATTGACTTCTTCCAAAAAGAAGTAAATATTGTAGTTTATCTTGCTAAACAGCAAAATGAGTCAAAGAAGACTCAAGAATATATAGTTATTAAATAAGGTTATATCATTGAAAACCAGTCAAGAATGAATGACAACGTAGTAACAATACATGATATCTCACTAGTAAATCTAGCTGAGCAAACAACAGCTCTGGAAACAAAGATAGATTCTACTTCTACAATTGTTGACTCAAAGTTCTCCACTCACTCAACCTCTGTGGATCAAGCTATCATGGACTATTACAAAGACCTAAATGATAGCTTGGTCAAGATAAAGACTCATTTCACCCCAGGGGTAAATCATATTGTAGACCAAGTAAGATTTCAAAAGAATGACTTAAGAGATCATATTGAAATAGAATTTATAAAGGGGGAGAGAGTAATGATAAAGTCAAGCTCCGAGCATGCTATTTAGACCTCAAATAACATAATATAAACTCTAGTCTTTCCTCCTTTAAAGTATGATGAAGATCAAACTACGGAGTCTGGCTGCCAACCAGCACAGTTTAAGGCTATCCAAACAGCAGTACAGTCCATGTACAGTCCTCCACCACAAGTTCAAAATGTAGTAAATGAAGAGGTGGAGATGACTGCTACTGCATTGATCAAAGAAAAATAAGCTCAATTATCCAAGAAGAGATTCAGGGAGCAGGCTGAGGCAAAGCCAGATTTTGAACAATGGAGCAAGACTTCGAGAGCTATCATACTCATTGCATGGCAAGAAGTTCAAAACTATACAACTGACGGGGGAAAATGGTAATCTAAACAAGAGTGGGACAAGCATATAAAGCAGCAGGAGGTCATCTATAAATTTAGAAGAGATCTGAGGTAGGGAAGATCCCAGTTGATTCTATAGAGCTTATCAAATATTCCCCTAAGACATATCATTATTTTGAAAGGCAAAGGCTTAAGGAAGAAGAGATCTTGAATGCCAAGGATGTCAAAGGAAAGAAGAAGTTTGTTGATGACAATTTACCTGAAGTTAAAGCTAAAATACAATCAGGAAAAGACATTGCTAGCAAAGAACCAAATCAATCTTAGAATATTATTTTTGGAACTATGTAATTTTGTTTTAAGAACATTGTAAAAATTGAAAAGTTTAATCTTTTAACAATTGGATTGAAAAGTTTGGTTTAACTTTGTAATATTTGTGTTTTCATTGATGTGTACTTTATAATTTTGTTCAACATTTTTCATATACATATTAATTATCATATTTTTGTATTGTAGTGTATATCATTGAATTGGGGTTATGACTTCTCCAAATAGGGGGATATTGTTGGGTACATTAGAAACAATGTACTTGATTTGAAGAAGCTCTTTCAACTCAATGATATACACAAGTATGTATTTAATGTATGTTAAGTTTCATGTGCAGGGTGGAAACATGGAAAAATGGGTAAGTCTACAAGCGTCGAGTGTAGTGAACACACTCAACTCCATATAGCCAAAATACTTGAAGATTAAGACAGTTGTGTCGAGACAATTCAGTTATCTCTACACCTTGAAGATCAAGACAGCTGTGTCGAGACAATTCTGTTATCTTGACACCTTGAAGATCAAGACAGTTGTGTGGAGACAATTCAGTTATCTCGACACCTTGAAGATCAAGTAAGCAGTGTCAAGACAAGTCAGATATCTCGACACCTTAAAGCTCAGAACAGTAATGTCGAGACAATACAACTATCTCGACAAAATGAAGAACTAATCTCAACGACATACAATTAAAAGTGCTGAGTAAAGTCAGGACAGTCTACGCCTAGCAAGTTGCAGTGTAGATAAATTGGCTGAATACAAAAGTATCGACACACTTATACTATGTCGACACCATTGCAGGAGTAGTGTTGAGACAACACAACTGTCTTGACATAGTGAAGATATAAAGTAGAATGTCGACTCTTAGCAAACTGATGTGTCAAGACAATTCTACTGTCTCGACACAGTGAAGAATTAAAAGAAGTGTCGACACCCAACAGTTGAAGCCCAGAAAATTTCCCGACCTCATAATTCGGATCAAGGCTGCCTAAGGCTACTGGTTTAGTAGTAGAGCTATGTAACATTCCATTTCCGACTAGACCCCTAGGAGTCGATTTGCCATGATAGAGCCCTAGGAGACCAAAGAATTGAATTCCATCGGCCCAGATTTCGGGTTACGGGTTGGTCACGCCCGTGACCGATTCGTCACGCCCGTGACATAGGGTGCGACCCCCTTCGACGATCGTCGGTCTCAAGAAGACGATCGTCGGACAAAGAATTTGCAACCCGGGCTTGTCACGCCCGTGACCGACTTGTCACGCCCGTGACCTAGGGCGTGACCCCTTCGACGATCGTTGATCTCTGGAAGACGATCGGCGAGCATAGAATTTGTATCACGGGGTCGTCACGCCCATGACCGACGTGTCACGCTCGGGACCTAGGGCGTGACCCCTTCGACGATCGTCGATCTCAGGAAAACGATTGTCGAGCTCAGAATTGGCAACCCGGCCCGTCACGCCCGTGACCGACGTGTCACGCCCGTGACCTAGGGCGTGACCCCTTCGACGATCGTCGATCTCAGAAAAACGATCGTCGAGCTCAGAATTGGAAACCTGGCCCTGTCACGCCCGTGACCAACGTGTCACGCCCGTGACAAAGGCCGAAACGTCAGCCAGGCTGGAAATTTCTGTAACCCAAGCCATAATTAATTCTGACTATGGAAGTTACACCAGGAGTAATTATGGGTCGTTTCCTTCTCTAATTATTTTAATAAATGAGGAAGTGTTGGTCCAATAGGAGATTCCCACCTGACAAACACCTTTTTATTTCCAGCGTTTCAACTGCCTCCACCATAACCGAAAAGCCATTCGTTAAGGGAGCTTTCATGGCCATTAATGCTTCACCCCTTCCCCTCCCCATTTGAAGATCTATAAAAGCCCTTAGAGCAAGAGGAGAAGGTTACACTCTTGACCAAACGAACTCAGATTTCTGCTTGTGTTGTAGGAGAAGTTCAGGAACGCCACCACTGCGCCATGACGATCCGACGTTCATCTCGCCTCCAAACCGCGAACAAGGTCCTCCTCTACTTCTTCTCTTATGGGTAGATCTTAGGATCTTAGAAAGGAAGTTCATGCTCAACGGAGCCGGACCTATCTCGCGTTTTCATGGAAAAACCGTGTAAAAATATGTTTTTGAGTTCGTCGGAAACCGCCACCTCCGGCGGCCAAACCACCGCTAACCGATAGCCATCGCCTCGACGGAGGTGGTGGAGGTGGTGGCTGGCCAGGAAAGTGACCAGACGGCCGACGACGGATCGCGGAAGAGCTACAGGAAAAATATAAGTTGTCTGGTTTTAATCCACGGGTTCTGAAGAAGATGAACAGTAAACCATGTTTATATTATAAGTTTTAAATATAATATAAGGAGAAAATATATATATAATAGGCGTATTTTGATGTTGCAAAACGAGCCACTTAGAGGCCGATTTTGGAAAAATGACCAGTCACGAAAGTTGTAGCCCTTCGAGTCTAAATTAAGTTAAAATTGATTTTAACTCGTTTGAGTAAGCGGTTTGCCTACAGCACCCGCTTTAGTAGAGGCTGTACCTAGAGTTGGGCAGAAACTAAAACAGATGCCCACTCTTCGTCTCTTGTCCAAATGATCTGAAATTTGGGCTGGGGGTTATCCTTAGCCATATATAGAGGCTGTCGAAAAATGGAAATTTTTGGAGATACTTTGCCTAATGTTTCTGATTTAATTTAATAAAGATAAAGTAATTTAATTAAGTTGTCAAACGACCTCCAAACCCTCCCAAATTTTGGTGAGTGGTCCCTGGCTATACAACCTAACTCTGTACAAAATTCCAACTAATTTGGATGAGTTTTGGATAGGAACTCACATATTCTTAACTAGGCAATAATGGGGCGTTTTTGAGTAAAAAGTGCACAAGAGGTTAGAAATGGTCATATCACCTCAACAGAGGCTTATATTTTGACCACTGACTGAGAGGGATTATCCTGACCCAATTGGAGAAAATGGTGTGATTTAGGATTGGTTTACCCTATAATACAAACTCAAACCCTAACTGGAGGGTTTTGAGGGTTGTAAAGGACATGAGGGCAATTGCTCTTGTATTGCCTTGAAATTCTGTGGAGTTGACGTTAGCTTGATAACAATATTTTGGATTGAATCTTGGAGGATTTGAAGACAAGTAGATACCTCAAAATCCTAACTTTAGTTTTAGGGTAAAATACCAAATAAGTAGAATCTGTCACTAAACATTATCTAAAAGCTGTGAAACTCGGGTAGAGTGAGTGTTAGGACGGGTAAAATCTATAGCAATTTTACTAGAATTTTATGATGTTTATTTCCAGCAATTCATTTGTAAAGTTTGTTATAACCCTAATTGATGTTTTAATTATTTAGATCTTTCTGTTCATTAAAACTCCATGAAATATTGGAATTAAATGTTTTATGTCAGAATGGTTGCTCCTGAATTTTTTTATAATTTGTAGTTAAGTAAATTTAGTACTTCCTTCACAAATGTTACAAAGGGCTTTTAGGGTTTAAAAATTAATTATGGAGGATATTTCTGTTGAAAAATTATGAGACTTAGGATTTGAGAATTTCAGGCCTTTATATGTCTGTGGACTTTTATTCATGATTTTTAGAATCCTGTTTAGGGAACTTACTTTACAAGTCCACCTTGTAGAGATTTTTGATAATTAGTTTATTCAGAGATTAATACTTGTTGAAAAATTATGAAACTTGGCCAATGCTATGTATAAGGTTGTATCTGCATAGTATAATTTTTTCATAATTTTTGGATGGATATTTTCTGTACTTGATTCATAAATAACAAAAGATAGAGAATATTGCTAAAATAGTTTTAGTGCCATTTTGATGATAGAAAAATTGTGATACCTTGGATTTACCATTTTGAGATAACATAATATTTATAATAATTTTATTGGACATCTTGCATGATTACTTAGGGTAGTTCATGTTCAAACCGGTAGCCCTTGAAACTTTTGAGAAATTTAATTAAATGCCAGATAAATTAGGAAAATTACCATTTTCTGGATTTAGGCTAATTATATCATGATAAGTCTCCAGTAAATAATTTAGGGCATTTGGATGAGTATTCAATCATTGTCTAACCGGTTCGACATATAGTCTAGGTTGGTCTGCATATAGCAAATTGTTAAATTGCAATAGGACATGATCTGGGATAGTTGTTGGAGTTAGTCATTTTATCCGGGTGGATAGATGTGGATGATATCGCAGTAGAATGATATGAAGAGTAGTGGGAAGTGGTGTTGGCTAGAGTTAAGTGGTGCTCGGGTTCGATGAAAGATCGTCTTTTCCCGAAGAGAGGAAGGTTAAAAATCACCCTAGGATAGTCTATCGTAATGTGAGAAGGGAATGGGTAAAGGTAATCAACCAATAACATTAAGTTCCTTGCGAAAGGGAGTTTTGGGCTTCAGCCCATCGTAGTTCCTAGTGCCCTCGAGAACCCTTCACGGGGTATGCCTTGGGCAGTCCTGGGTTAACGTAAACTGTAATAATAAACTGAAAAGAGTAACCTAGTAATTAGGATCTCACATTTCACAAACACTGATAGCATAGGAAGATTGTTGGGAGCTTCGGCTCGATTGGTTAAGAGTCAGACGTTTCAGTCCGGGGAGCTTCGGCTCGATTGGTTAAGAGATGGACATTTTGGTCCGGGGAGCTTCGGCTCGGTTGTTGTTTGATTATAATTAAATTTGCATGTGCATAAAAGGAAAGAAAATTAAGGTGGTGGGTCTTCGGTATTGGAGGGTCGATGCACCGACGCCAATACGCTGACTCGGCAAGTGTGGTTAGCACTTCGCCAACAGAAGTCCGGTGCGCAAGCCGGCAAGAGTACGCAGGTGTCCGCTTAGTGCACCAAGCGTTGAGGCGTACGATAGGTCTGACCGGTAGTGCTTTACTGCTTTAGAGGTGGGCGAGGCCCAACCCACCGCTTCTGTCTGCCACTACGGAGGTATCCTGGGAGGTAACGGCTCCGAAAGGGGGAACTAAAGGGCTGTGTGCACAGAGTCTGGTGTGTGAGTTGCACTTGCATGTCCATCATACCCACCCGCATATCATAGCATAATCAATTCATTTAACCCCTGACACCTAAAGTATAAGTGGAATGGGACGCTTATACATTAGGACTTGCAAAACGACCCCTTGGTCTATAAGCTTGTGTGAGCAAGTTTATAAATTAAGGTTAAATTCAATATATATGCTGCTGTTTGATAACCGACACCCCAACATATAAGTGGTATGGGACACTTTATACGATGGGAGCCTTACAGAAAATCCCTTGGATTATGCGCTTCCGCACATAAGTTAAGGTTACTTTTCCTACTTTCTGTTCTAGCATAATTATTATAGAATTGCTAGTTTAGTTCCGCTGCCACCTGTTCTTTCAAATTAATCTCTACCTTCATGTCCTTCCCTTTCTTCCTCTCCGTTCGATACCTAGGAGCCATGGGGGAAGGGGTAGGGGATGATAGGGCTTAGTCTTTATGACTAACGGTTTTTGAACCGCATCATTTTAGGGAACCGCGGAGCCCAGCATGGAGGAGCAGCCCCAGAGACCGGTGCGCTTAGAGATGGGGCAGTCTAGCTCCGGAGTTCAAACAGCCGGGACTATGAGTCTCGAATTTGAGTAGTCATTATATTTTTGCTTCCGCCTGAGTGACTTGTAGTGAGGATATGATGTACCGGACATAAGCCCGCATTTCTAGTACTCTGATTATTATTCTGTAGACACTCCCTTCGTGGAGATTTTATTTCTATATATGTGATTTACCAGTGGACTTGCTTTTACTTACTTCATTTTGTGCTACCATTCTGCAATCGAATTGGCCGGCAGAATCGGCATTTTGTAGTGATGGCCTTCCCGGGCGCGAAGGTGTCACCACAAATCGGCGGTTCTGGGCATAAGACCCCGGTGTTTTAAAAGAAAAAAAAGGGGGGTCTTACAAGTGGTATCAGAGCTAACATCGATCTGAAAAAGGTAGCAGTCCACTAACCCTAGGTCACCCCCGCTCGAGTTTAGTTTGGGGACAAACTAAGCAGCGGAAGCAGTGGTGTGCCCATATAGGGATCACATATAAATTGTCCACCTTTATGTAAGATTTAACGTTTTCTCAGTATGTGTTTTTGTTACGCAGCCTCCAGCACAGCCTACGCCACAAGGTGGAGATCAACAGGCTCAGGAAGTTGGACCACCTCCACCGGTCCCCACTCCTTTCCTTTAGTCAGACATGGGACAGACTCTGACTGCCATCCTAGAGGCTTTCAGGGCCCAGCAGGTTCCGGTCCCGCAGCCAAATCCGGGGGCCAACTGGTTGAGCATATTCCGAGGACTTTCTCCCCCGTCCTACTTGGGGACAGAGTCGGCGGTTCGGACGGAAGAGTGGCTGGATATTATGTACGAGATGCTGATCGGGATACGGTGTCCCTGGGAGGAGAGGGTGGTTCTGGTTGTCTCTTGCCTGGAGTCCCATGCCAAGAGATGGTGGAAGATGCTGTTGGACATGACATTTGCCGATAGGGAGGTTGCGGAGGTTACCTGGGAAGAGTTCAGGGCCGCACTGCTGGAGCATTTCGTTCCGCAGTCGGCCAGGGATGAGTTGGAGGAGCGGTTCTTACAGCTAAAGCAGGGCACCCGGACGGTGGTGGAGTACCATCGGGAGTTCGACCATCTGGCTCGATATGCAGATTCTTACCAGCTGGACGAAGCAGGGTACATCAAGAGGTTCTATAAGGGCCTATGGGAGGATTTGAGGGAGGACTTGTTGTTTGTATCTGACGGGCCTATCTCCCGGATTTTGGAGATGGCAAAGAGGATAGAGGCTGATTGGCACACCACTCGGGGCCAAAAGCGGCCAGCAGAGGATCAGGGACGGAGAGTTAGAAATGACCAGCGGCGAGGTGTTATACCAGAGGGGAGAAGGATGGAGGACCAGCCTCATCAGGAAGTGAGGCAGGAGCCGAGGGAGCAGGTGATATTGGCCCCTCAACCTCTTCGGATGCAGGAGATGCCGAGACCCGGGGGAATGGCGTATCCCCCACCAGAGTGCTTCCTTTGTCATCAGATTGGGCACATCCGGAGGAACTGCCCGATGAGGGGGGCACCACCTCCAGCACCACAGGGTGGCCCACCAGCTCAGCATTACGGAGGCCGAGGACGCATCCACGGTCGTGGATACCAGGAGGGAGATCGTAGACAGGGAAGGGAGCAGGTATATGCTTTGGACCTTGCGCAGCCTCGGAATCCGGAGCAGGTCATAGTAGGTACGCTGCAATGCTTCTTTATTTTTATAGAATTTCCCTTTCAGTTGTAAAAACTTAGAACTGCACTAGATAAATTAGCAAAGAAAGAAAACTCATTATAGAACCCTAAGACATCTAATCACCCCAGGTATAGTCTTTATCATTGGCAAGCCTGCCCGAACGCTGTTCGATACTGGAGCTACTCACTCCTTTGTGTCGGAGATGTTCGTAGAAGGACTGGAAGGCATGGAGCGATTCACGGGCAATAATTGGATTTGAGGTGGAAAGGCGTTCGAGGCTCCAGCGACAATTTTGAAGCTGACGGACTACGACCTGATCCTGGGCATGGTATGGCTGCACTAGAACCATGCCCAGATTGATTGCCAAGCGAAGAGGATCACCGTGAGACACGGGGACTCTTTCATTGTCATCGAAGGTATAATACCTGCCTCTCGTATACTCTTATCTTCGGTACAGGCCGTTAAGGCCCATCTGCAGGGAGAGGAGGTTTTTCAGATTCTATTTGAGATGACGGAAGTCAAGGAGTCTGTGACAGACATCCCGGTGGTGCGAGATTTCGCGGACGTCTTTCCAGAGAAACTACCAGGACTACCTCCGCACAGAGGGCAGGACTTCCAGATACAGCTTGTGTCGTGGGCCAAGCCGGCATCTAGGGCCCCTTATTGGATGACCCCGAAAGATTTGGCGGAGTTTCGAACTCAGTTACAGGAGTTGGTGGAGGCGGGATTTGTTAGACCGAGTTCCTCGCCATGGGGAGCTCTGGTCCTATTCGTGAAGAAGAAGGATGGGACACTTCGCCTGTGCATCGATTATCGAGCACTAAACAGGCTAACCGTCCGGAATACCTATCCGCTCCCACGGATAGACGAACTATTCAACCAGCTAGAAGGGGCGTACATCTTTTCAAAATTGGATTTGAGGTCGGGCTACTACCAGCTTCGGATTCGAGAAGAGGATATTCAGAAGACTGCTTTTAGTAGCAGATATAGATTGTTTGAGTTTACGGTGATGCTCTTTGGTCTCACGAATGCACCTTTGGCATTCATGACCCTCATGAACCAGGTCTTCAAGGAGTACCTAGATGAGTTTGTCATTGTGTTTATCGATGACATCCTCATCTACTCGAGAACGGAGGAGGAGCATGCTCGCCATCTAGCCCTGACCCTACAGAGACTGCGGGAGAATTACTTGTATGCAAAGTTTGGCAAATGTCAATTCTGGTTGAAGGAGGTGGGCTTCCTAGGCCATATTATCAGTGGAGCTGGGTTGGTAGTGGATCAGGCAAAGATTCAGGCAGTTCGGGATTGGCCGCAGTTGAAGACAGCCACCGATGTACGAAGTTTACTAGGAATTGCCGGTTATTACTGGAAGTTCGTGGAGGGGTTATCTCAAATTGCCCTCCCACTCACATCTTTGACAAAGAAGGAGGTACCTTTCGTTTGGACCCCTCAGTGTCAGGCGGCTTTCCAGGAACTGAAGGATCGACTCACCTTAGCTCCCATACTTACTCTCCCCTCGGGGAGGGAAGGTTTTCAGGTCTACACCGACACTTCCTACCAGGGTATGGGAGCTGTACTGATGTAGAAGGGCCATGTGCTTGCATATGCGTCTCGCCAGTTGAAGAAGCACGAGCAGAACTACCCGGTGCACGACCTTGAGATGGGAGCGGTCGTTTTTGCTCTGAAGGTCTGTCACCATTATCTTTATGGAGTCCACTGCGACATCTACTCCGACCACAAGAACCTGAAATACGTGGACACGCAGAAGGAGCTAAATATTAGGCAGAGGCGCTGGGTGGAGTTCTTAGCGGACTATCAGTATGAGATGCACTACCATCTAGGGAAGGCAAATGTGGTGGCCTACGTGTTGAGTCGGAGAGCTGCCACTTCTGAAGTCGGGCCCCAGGTTATGTCCATGGAGCTATTCTGGTCCTTCAGAGATATATAGATATCCCTAGTGTCCGAGGATGATCCAGAACTGTATAGGGAGTATCTAGCATCGATGGTGGACATAGATGATATTCGGGACCGCATCCGGGACGGACAGAGGACCGATGCATGGGCAGAGCCGATATTTCGAGCCTTGAAGGAGGGTTCGACAGGAGATTATTCCCTGAGAGATGGATTGCTACATTTCAGAGGAAGAGTATATATACCCGCGGGAGGCCGGATTCGGGAGGACATCATGGCGGAGGCGCATTGTAGCAGATATTCTATACATCCGGGGATCACCAAGATGACGGCAGATCTGAAGAAGATGATGTTTTGGCCAGGGATGAAGAAGGACATTACGTACATCGTGACCCATTGCGAGGCATGTCAGTTGGTGAAGGCGGAATGCAGGAACCCCGCAGGACTGTTGCAGCCACTCCCGGTGTCGGAGTGGAAGTTTGATGATATAGCTATGGATTTTATACATGGGCTTCCCTGATCTCGAACGGGGAATGACTCGATCTGGGTGATTGTTGATCGGTTGACAAAGGTGGCCCGCTTTATACCAATCAGGAAGGATGACTCGGTGGGAGTGCTGGTACGGAAGTTCGTGGAGAAGTATATCTGATATCATGGTGTGCCTAGGACGATAGTGTCGGACCGCGACGGACGGTTCACATCTAGGGAGTGGCGGTCAGTGCATGCATACCTGGGCACCCGATTGAATTTTAGCACGGCCTTCCACCCTCAGACGGACGGGCAGACAGAGCGCACCAACAGGACGTTGGAGGATCTACTACGACTGTATATACTGGACCGAGGGGAGCCATGGGAGAGGATGTTGCCGTTTATCGAGTTCTCCTATAACAACAGCTACCAGTCCAGCATCAGGATGGCGCCTTATGAAGCCTTGTATGGAAGAAAATGCAGGACGCCGCTTTCTTGGATTCAGGACGAGGATCCGAAGGTGTTGGGATCGGATTTTGTTGAAGACACCGAGACTCAGGTAAGGCTGATCAGGGACAGGATGTTAGAAGCGCAGAGCAGACAGGCCAAGTACTATGACGCCCGGCATCGTCAGGTGGAGTTTCAGGTGGGGGACAGTGTGTTTTTGAAAATCCGGCCCATGCATGGAGTTTCACGGGTGCGTGGTCGGAGGAAGAAGCTCAGCCCTAGGTATATGGGCCCTTACAGGATCCTGGAGCGGATCGAGGCCCTAGCTTACAGGCTGGAGTTGCCACCAGAGCTGGCAGCTCTACACGACGTCTTCCACATTTCTTCGTTGAGAAGGGCTCTACTACGCCCGGAATAGCATATTTTGACCCCCGAAGGGCAGATAGCTTCAGACCGGTCTGTTCACATGGAACCGGTTCGGATCGATGACAAGTGAGTACGGATCTTGCGCCGCAATAAGATCCCCTTAGTCAAGGTTCTGTGTGTAACGCCCCGAAACTCAAAAGAGGAACGGGTGACGTTTTAAGCCGAGTTTGGTTTTTGTTCAGGTGATACGGGTGTGTCACAGGCGTGACACGGGCGTGTCACGGGCGTGTTCGGCTACGGGTCACGTGGTCGACGTTGTGGTGTTCGTAGATCGTCGAGTGTGGGCACACGGCCAGGGACACGGGCGTGTCCCAGGGCGTGTCGCGCTCGGGAAGCTTCTGCTTAAGGCGCACGGCCAAGGACACGGGCGTCTCCCAGGCCGTGTTCCGCTCGGGATGTTTGCAGTTTTGCGCACGGGCCGGGCCACGGCCGTGTCTCTTGGGACACGGGCGTGTCAGAGGCTGTGTCACAGGCCGTGTCCTTCTCGGATTATTTTTGTAGTGTTGTACACGGGCATGACACGGGGCTTGACACGGGCATGTCACGTGTGACACGGGCGTGTCAGAGGCTGTGTCACAGGCCGTGTTCTGGTCGAGATTTCGGGACGACGACGAATGGGGGAACACGGCCGTGTGTCAACCCGTGTTCGGCCCAGATTTTCTAATTTGAGGCCTAATCGTGGCTGTTCATTTCCTTGGCTTTGGATCCGACGGTGGGGGGCTGCTCCTGGGTGGTTTTAGCCGGGATAAGGGTTTCAAAACCCTCATTCTCTTTTTGCATTCTCTTTCTAAATCCTAGAGAGAAGGGAGAACAAGGTGGGAGGAGAAAACCAAGATCCGGCCGCCGGAGGAGCTTCGGAGCTCCGAATCGCGATCCGAGTCCAGATCCGCGGAGGTGACGCTGTTGCGGTGCTTTCCAACCGCATAGTTTTAATGGTGCCGCGGAAGAACGCAAGGGTAATGATTTCTCATCCTTGGGCATGTGAAGCCCTCTTTTCCTTTGCATAGGAAGCCCTCTCTCGCGAGTGAGCATAGAGTTGGAGCGTTCCTTGGGGTAGATATGTATAGTCTCCCTTGTATAGAGTCCGTATGCGAAAACGGGCATAGGCATTGTGTGTGAAGCCTATCCGGACAAGTTGGTCTGGATCGGTGATGTTGCATTGCATATGAACCGGGGAAAACTCCGGGTATTTGGGCATTTTTTGGGTTTTCTACGTGGTAGATTGCATCAGGGAGCCTTGGAATTTAACTCCAAGGTGCACCCGGAAAATTGGGCAAAAGCGGGTTTGCTGACACGAAGGCCGGGGAGCCAATGTGAACATAACCGGGTTATGTGATTGTTGTGGTGGAAACGGGACTCGGTGAGTCTTGACCTGCGCATATGGCTTAAATTGCCGTTGCGGTATGAGCACGGGTCAGGCGGAACCGTACCCGGTCTATGTCGTTCGGTGTAGCGGTTGGCATGGACGTGGGTCTTCGGCGGTCTATGTCTTAAATTGCCGTGACCAAGGCCAGGAAGACAAAATGCTCATAGTGTGGGTCGTCCAAGAGGCGGTGGTGGATCGGGAACGTCTATGGCTTGAATTGACGTAACGTTGGCCGGTTCGCCGAGAATGTGCCCTGAGTGCACGGGGTGTGTGGCCGTGCGAGCCTACGCCTGTGGTGAAGTGCAAATACTTTATATTATTGCCTATACTAATAAAGTGCAGGGAAAGAGCATCGCCGCCCCGAATGTGGGGGCGGGATCGTTATAATTTGGTCAGCATAGCAGACCGTTACTTTTGTTTACCACCGGGCGGTGGTTTGTTGCTTGCAGGTGCTGCGGAGCCGAGCGGAAAATAGCGGGCTAAAGCCCACGTTGCTACGCCGGCCCTCGAAGGCCAAAATGTTGAGTGTTTACTTTAGTATTCATGGATGGCCGACCTGTGAGCCGATGTACGAAAACACTATTCTGTTAAGGGAACATTGTAAGGCCTTAAGGCCATTTCTCTTTCTGTGTGTGTATACATTCCTAAGGGTTCTGTAGTGGACATTCATGCTTGTTAGCTGGGTTCTTATTCTTTTGCAACTTAATAAATTGCTTCTGCTAGGTGTTGTGTAGGACGTTGTGATTAGTTGAATGATTTCAACGCATAACCAATCTGGTCTGTCCGTGGTATATAGCGTCGGGCCCCGGCCGGACCTACTGTTATATGCTATGCGACGGATAGGGGTGTTACACTGTGGAGGAACCATGGTCAGGAGGAGCACACCTGGGAACCGCAGGACCTGATGAGGCAAAAATACCCGGAGTTGTTCAGTCAGGTATACCTCACCACCTCTTGGTATACTATAAATTACCTTCTTGTATTGAACCAGTAGGACTAGATAAGGGAAATCGAGAACCTAGGCATGCGCAGGAGAGTAGGGGCTAATCTTTTGTTTATTGGGAAGATTGCCTTCGTTTATCAAACAAGTAATTCCGCGTCGACTCAATAGGAAAAACCATACGGGATGTTACAAGTTTAAATTATTTCGGTAAAAATCCCTGTAGGCTCAACCTCAATTTCGGGGACGAAATTTTTATTTTGTTTATTGGGATTTGTAACATCCCATTTCCGGCTAGACCCCTAGGAGTTGATTTGCCATGATAGAGCTCTAGGAGACCAAAGAATCGAATTCCATTGGCCCAGATTTCGGGTCACGGGTTGGTCACGCCCGTGACCGATTCATCACGCCTGTGACATAGGGCGTGACTGATGTAGGCTACCGGGGTGAGTTGTTCGGCACGTCTTAAGCGTTTAAATCTACCCAAACACGTTCTAACTTTGAACACTACTCGCAAGCACCGCCACATATTATATGAACGTTTATCGCCACACAACGACTTGAGGATCGCGAACCCTCTTAGGATCAAATAGTGACTAGAGGCCACTATCCTATCCGGTGAAATGAACCCACACGGTTCGATCGAGTGAAGTCGTACCAAGGAGATCCACCAATGAAAGGATTCGGAAAGTGGTTGATCTCCCCCGACTAAGAAAACCAAAGGTCACCACCCTTCTTCGAAATGCGAGAAAATGTAAGGAACCAAACACGAAATCAAAGGAAATACCGCGAATAAAATTTCAGATTTCACACCTAACTTTCGCACAAGAAATATGCCACGGATGTAGAGGAAACACACAAGATGGAGAAGAGGAATCGTTACCCCAACTCATAGATAGTTGCACGTGGAGAATCGCTCTACCACGGTTCCGCCGGAGTCACACCGGAAGAAGCATTGCACGTCCGCCTTCAACGGAGTCACACCGCGAAGTTCCAACGCCGGAGGAGATGGAGCCTTCACTTGGCCGAAATCTCCAAGGAGGAGGAAGAAGAGGGGGGCGGCGGCTAAGGGGAGAAGTTCGCCAAAAGCTGAAATTAAGTTTAGGTTTTCTTGTTCTCTACTCAAAACCAAGGGAGTGGATGCCTTATATATGGCCCCCACTCTAAATAAAAGTCTTACAATTATAAATTCAGAAATTTAAAGGCTATTTGTGGCTAAATGCAGGCCACCAATTAAATAAAACAAGCATAAAAATGGCTATCCGCAGCCCGGCAGTTTTTATATTAACAACGTCACTTGATGGCATTGTCATGCGAACGAAGGTTGTAGCGGTGGGAGGTGTGGCGCCGCGCTCCCATGTCTTTATTTCACCATAGATCTTTGCTTTGTAGTGGTGGCGAGTCATCCGTTAGTGCTTCAACATCAATGGCCGCGGGTTGGAGAGGGTCTGCTCCGTCAATCCTCCCCGTCTCAAACGAACTCATCACCGAGGAGTTGGTGTCTTTGTAGCGGCGAAGGAGAGTATCGTCCAAGCGAGCCACTTCATCTTCGGGAACCCATGAATCATCGGAGGAGGGGCGATCATTCCAGTGGACCAGATAGAGGCGAGAGCTACCATGCGAGAGCGTGAGAACATCATTGGCAAGGATCCTGTCTGGAAAGAAAGAGGTCTTGGGAAAACTAGGAAAAGCATTAGGCGAAAAAGGTAAGACCGAAACAAAATCATCAATCGACGTACCTCCAACGGAATTCGTAGTAAGCGGCGATTCATGAGACCTTTCCCCCCCCCCCCCCAAGCCCAAGAGAAGATCGAGAGGGAGAAGAAAAAGGAGAGTTGCATATTTCAAGCGGCGGAGAAGTATAAGGTGTTAAATCGGAAACATTAAAAATAGGGGATATACCCCAATCAGACGGTAAATCCAAAAGATACGCATTGTTTCCTAATTTTTTTGCAACTCGAAATGGGCCGGCTCTCCGATTGGCCAACTTTTTGACGGTACCCGTAGGCATCCGCTCGGGAATGAGACGAACCAAGACAAAATCACCAACATTATAATGGACAGCTCGACGGTGCAAATTCGCATGTGACTGATCGAACGCATATTGCGTGGCTAACACTTCTCGTATGTGTTTATGTAAGTTTTGAATGTGTTCGGCAAATTCCTATGCAAAGTGACTTGATTTATAAGTGGGAGGTAAGGGAATCAAATCAAGTGGCACGGGCGCCTTATAACCGTGCACAATCTCATTTGGCGACAACCCGGTGGACCTATTCTTAGAATTATTATAAGCGATTTGTGCATGAGGGAGAATGAGATCCCAAGTGCCTTTGTGCTCTCCAACAAGACATCGTAAAAGATTTCCCACGCTCCTATTTATGACCTCCGTTTGGCCATCCGTTTGCGGATGATAGGCGGACGAAAATAATAGTTTGGTGCCCATAAGTTTCCAAAGTGTCTTCCAAAAATAGCTAGTGAATTTAAAGTCCCTATCACTAACGATAGTTTTTGGAACGCCGCGGTGCCCGACAACTTCCTTAAAATAAACTTTTGTCATGTGCGAGGCATCACTAGTTTTGCTACATGGAATAAAGTACGCCATTTTTTAGAATCGGTATACAACCACCAAAATCGAGTCATGTCGTCGGAATGTGGTCGGGAGGCCTAAAATAAAGTCCACACTCACATCCTCCCAAGGGATAGAAGGGATGGGTAGAGGGGTGTAGAGACCGTTGTTTGTCTTACTACCTTTCGCTTGTGTACACGTACGGCAACTACTAATAATTTTACCAACGAGCGATTTCAAACCTGGCCAAAAATATTTCTCTTCTACTAAAGCGAGCGTCTTATCCCAACCAAAATGGCCACCAAGGCCCCCGCCGTGAAGCTCCCAAACGATGTGATGGCGGAGGGAAGTTTGTGGGATACACAACTTCGTGTGCTTAAATAAGTAACCATCCCGGATGTAGAATGCGGAAATAGTGGAGGGAGACTCCTATTGGGTGGCAAAGTAGATATCCTTAAAATCCGGACATGACGCGTAGTCGTCCTTAACACGCTCAAAACCAATCACCTTAACTTGCATGGTGGACAATAATAACGAAAGTCGGCTAAGGGCGTCGGCCACACGGTTGTTTTTCCCCTTGAGATGCTTAAGAGTGAATGTGTATTCTTGGAGGAACGACACCCACATACCGTGTCGGGGGCTGATTTTATGTTGTGAATTAATAAAACGTAAGGCTTCATGATCCGAAAGAAGCACAAATTCCTTGGAAAGGAGGTAGTGTCTCCAATAGTGCAAACTTCGGACCACCGCATAAAATTCCCTATCGTAGTTGGAGTAGTTTAATTTGGCCCCTGACAACTTCTCGCTAAAATAACAAATGGGGTGACCCTCTTGACTAAATACTCCTCCAATCCCCACTCCGGACGCATCGCATGCTAATTCAAACACCTTAGAGAAATCTGGTAAGCGTAGGAGGGGTGCTTCCGTCATCAGAGTTTTGATCGTTTGAAAGGCATGAGTGGCGGATTTAGTCCATTTGAAATCACCCTTCATCATGCACTCCATTAAAGGAGCCATGATGCTACTAAAATTCTTAATAAAACGCCGATAAAAAGTAGCGAGTCCATGGAAACTTCGAACGTCACGGACGGACTTGGGCTTCTGCCACTCTCTAATAACTTGCACCTTCTTCGGGTTGACTCTAATGTCGTCCGCTCCGACAATATATCCTAAGAACTCGACCTCACGGACAAGGAACGTACATTTCCCGAATTCTAATTTGGTGATAGCCACTCCTAAGATCTAACTTGGAAAAGATAGTGGCTCCGGCAAGCATATCCAAAAGATCATCCAATCGGGGAATAGGGAACCTATATTTAATAGTGATCTTATTAATCGCTCTACTATCGACACACATTCTCCAAGTGTGGCCTTTTTTGGGGCTAACAGGGCCGGAATGGCACATGGACTCAAACTATGGCGGATGAAACCTTTAGTTAAAAGGTCCGATATTTGATCTTGAAGCTCTTGGTGAGCCGCCGGGTGGAGCCGATAATGGGGCTTATTTGGGAGTGAAGAACCCGGGACGAGATCTATGGCGTGTTGAATGTCACGTAGTGGTGGTAAGGTGGGTGGTAACTCGTCCAGATACATATCTTTATATTCATCCAACAAGTGTTTTAAGTCCTCGGGAATATCATCTAAATGATCACCATCCCCCTTACTACTCATAAGCACTAACGCATAGATCACTCCATCTAGAAATGGGTTGCGGGTGAACTCTTTTCTTCCTATTAAGCTCAAGGTTTTCTTCTCCACGGGTACAATGGTATCCTTGGACGGAGTAGTCGGATCCCTAGGTGGAGTTGGTTTAAGGGTAATAATTTATTCTTTGAACTTAAACTCATAAGTATTAGCCCTACTGAAGTGGGTCACGTCGTGGTCATATAGCCAAGGCCATCCAAGAAGGACGTGACATGCATCTATGGGGATGACATCACACCATACTTGTTCGGAATAAGATATGATGTTAAGGGGAACTAGGCAACGCTTCGTGAAAGGAAGAGAAGCCTTATTTACCCAAGCAACATGATAAGGTTGGGGGTGGGGTTTGACAACTAATGGCATCCTAGCAACCGCACTCTCCGAAACGACGTTCATACAACTCCCACTATCAATGATAAGCTTACATAACTTATCTCCGCTCTTAAAGATCGTCGAAAAGAGGGTCGTCCTATTCCAATCGTTAGGCGTTCGGGGAGCCGTCAAGATACAACGCATAACCATGAGGTTATGGTCATCCTCTAAATCACTCGGGACTCCCTCAACATCGGATTTCTCGTCGGCCTCATAAATTAATTCAGCCGGGTCGTTTGGGGTCTCTATTAAAGCTAAGGCCTTAGGCTTGGTGGGGCATTCGCTTGCATAATGCCCTTGGACTCCACAAGCATAGCATGTGGCATTCGTCTTGTTAACCCTCCCAATTGGCACTCGCTCTCCGGTTGGATTTTTAGAATTCCTAGCGGTGACGACTATCGAACTTGTGTCGGTAGCCTTAAACTTGCCCTTGTCCTTATACGTGGACTTGCCCTTTTGGAAGTACTTTGCTTTAGACTTGAGAGCAATATTTTTCTCAATGTCCAAGGCTGCGTTGTACGTGGAGTTGATGTCCGTATGTCCATAACGCAAAAGCTTGCGCTGAATATCCGAATCCAACCCCTTCCGAAACCGCGAGAGTGTCACTTCAGGCATCTCCTTAACGTCGCAGCGTACTAACATGTCCTTAAGTTTACCCATATAATCGGACACTGACTGACTCCCTTGTTTAAGAGAGGCTAAGTCGTCAAACAATTGTGTACGGTAATACGTGGGGACGTATTGATCCGACAACATAGCTTTCATAACCTGCCAACCAATTGGTGGCGTACCATCAAGTGCCCCCATGCATCTCTCCTCGTTGAGCCAATATACTTTGGCCCGGTCTAGTAATTTTAGCCTAGCTACTTGGACCTTTTGCCTATCGGTTAAGTTGTTCCACTCGAAGTAGCACTCAATATCCATGATCCAATTCAGAAATATTTGGGGCTGCCCCAATCCGTCATAAGTAGGGGCGTCTATACGGATGGCTTTCATGATGTTGAACTCTTGTGGAGCTCGATTATAATAGGGCAGACCACGTGGTGCAAGGTCATCGTAGTCGTCCTCAATTCGATGTGGATAACGAGGCTGGTGGTGGTTCGGGGGATGAGGATTAATGGGTAGAGGTGGGTTAGGAGGGACCGGTGGAGCCGCTCTCACAATCGTGAGTTGCGCGATCATGTCCCTTAACTCATTCATGCGACGCTCTTGATTCGCGATGTGCTCATTTAACTCGTGTCGAAGAACCTCGATGGGAGTCGGGTCTTGGTCTCCCTGCCGCTCGTCTCCCATATTGGAAGAAGAGGGTGTGTACTCGGTGCCGTGCCTTGTGCGCATGCAGATTTTTTTGTTTCTACACTAAAGAGACCTAAAGACACTGACTGGCTAAAATTTTATAAGAAAGAATTTTTTTCCCGTCCGAGCGATGGACTAAACTGAAATATATTTTTAATTTAATTCTCCGTAAGGTGAAGAGAGTGCTCCAGAAAAAAAAAATTGAATTTGAAGAAAATTCAGATTTTAGCCGGCTATCGGCACACCAAAATAGTGATTTTTTGCTGAAAAACAGATTTTGCTGAAATTTCTTTTATGGAACGAAGCCTACTGAAGAGGAGAAGGATTGTGCCGATTAAGAAACCGGCACGAACCTCCCTCTGATACCAAATTGATGTAGGCTACCAGGGTGAGTTGTTCGGCATGTCTTAAGTGTTTAAATCTACCCAAACACGTTCTAACTTTGAACACTACTCGCAAGCGCCGCCACGTATTATATGAACGTTTATCGCCACACAACGACTTGAGGATCGCGAACCCTCTTAGGATCAAATAGTGACTAGAGGCCACTATCCTTTCCGGCGAAATGAACCCACACGGTTCGGTCGAGTGAAGTCGTACCAAGGAGATCCACCAAAGAAAGGATTCGGAAAGTGGTTGATCTCCCCCGACTAAGAAAACCAAAGGTCACCACCCTTCTTCGAAATGCGAGAAAATGTAAGGAACCAAACACGAAATCAAAGGAAATACCGCGAATAAAATTTCAGATTTCACACCTAACTTTCGCACAAGAAATATGCCACGGATGTAGAGAAAACACACAAGATGGAGAAGAGGAATCGTTACCCCAACTCGTACATAGTTGCACGTGGAGAATGGCTCTACCACGGTTCCGCCGGAGTCACACCGGAAGAAGCTTTGCACGTCCTCCTTCAACGGAGTCACAGCGTGAAGTTCCAACGCCGGAGGAGATGGAGCCTTCACTTGGCCGAAATCTCCAGGGAGGAGGAAGAAGAGGGGGGGCGGCGGCTAGGGGGAGAAGTTCTCCAAAAGCTGAAATTAAGTTTAGGTTTTCTTGTTCTCTACTCAAAACCAAGGGAGTGGATGCCTTATATATGGCCCCCACTCTAAATAAAAGTCTTACAATTATAAATTCAGAAATTTAAAGGCTATTGGTGGCTAAATGCAGGCCACCAATTAAATAAAACAAGCATAAAAATGGCTATCCGCAGCCCGGCAGTTTTTATATTAACAACGTCACTTGATAGCATTGTCATGCGAACGAAGGTTGTAGCGGTGGGAGGTGTGGCGCCGTGCTCCCATGTCTTTATTTCGCCATAGATCATTGCTTTGTAGTGGTGGCGAGTCATCCGTTAGCGCTTCAACATCGATGGTCGCGGGTTGGAGAGGGTCTGCTCCGTCAGTGACCCCCTTCGACGATTGTCGGTCTCAGGAAGACGATCGTCGGACGAAGAATTTGCAACCCGGGCTTGTCACGCCCGTGACCGACTTGTCACGCCCGTGACCTAGGGAGTGACCCCTTCGACGATCGTCGATCTCAGGAAGACGATCGGAGAGCACAGAATTTGTATCATGGGGCCGTCACGCCCGTGACCGACGTGTCACGCACGTGACCTAGGGCGTGACCCCTTCGACGATCGTCAATCTCAGGAAAACGATCGTCGAGCTTAGAATTGGCAACCCGGCCCCGTCACGCCCGTGACCGATGTGTAACGCCCGTGACCTAGGGCGTGACCCCTTCGACGATCGTGGATCTCAGGAAAACGATCGTCAAGCTCAGAATTGGCAACCCGGCCCTGTCACGCCCGTGATAAACGTGTGACACCTGTGACAAAGGCCGAAACGTCAGCCAGGCTGGAAATTTCTGTAACCCAAGCCATAATTAATTCTGACTATGGAAGTTATACCAGGAGTAATTATGGGTCGTTTCCTTCTCTAATTATTTTAATAAATGAGGAAGTGTTGGTCCAATAAGAGATTGCCACCTGACAAACACCTTTTCATTTCCAGCGTTTCAACTGCCTCCACCATAACCGAAAAGCCATTAATGCTTCACCCCTTCCCCTCCCCATTTGGAGATCTATAAAAGCCCTTAGATCAAGAGGAGAAGGTTACACTCTTGACCAAACGAATTCAGATTTCTGCTTGTGCTGTAGGAGAAGTTTAGGAACGCCACCACTGCGCCATGACGATCTGACGTTCATCTCGCCTCCAAACCGCGAACAAGGTCCTCCTCTACTTCTTCTCTTATGGGTAGATCTTAGGATCTTAGAAAGGAAGTTCGTGCTCAACGGAGCCGGACCTATCTCGCGATTTCATGGAAAAACCTTGGAAAAATATGTTTTTGAGTTCGCCGGAAACCGCCACCTCCGGCGGCCAAACCACCGCTAAGCGATAGTCATCGCCTCGACGGAGGTGGTGGAGGTGGTGGCTGGCCAGGGAAGTGACCGGACGGCCGGCGACGGATCGTGGAAGAGCTACAGGAAAAATATAAGTTGTCTGGTTTTAATCCACGGGTTCTGAAGAAGATGAACAGTAAACCATGTTTATATTATAAGTTTTAAATATAATATAAGGAGAAAATATATATATAATAGACGTATTTTGATGTTGCAAAACGAGCCACTTAGAAGCCGATTTAGGAAAAATGACCAGTCACAAAAGTTGTATCCCTTCAAGTCTAGATTAAGTTAAAATTGATTTCAACTCGTTTGAGTAAGCGGGTTGACCACAGCACCCGCTTTAGTAGAGGCTGTGCCTAGAGTTGGGCAGAAACTAAAACGGATGCCCACTCTTCGTCTCTTGTCCAAATGATCTGAAATTTGGGCAGGGGGTTATCCTTAGCCATATCTAGAGGCTGTCCAAAAATGGGAATTTTTGGAGATACTTTGCCTAAAGTTTCTGTTTTAATTTAATAAAGATAGAGTAATTTAATTAAGTGGTCAAACGACTTCCAAACCCTCCCAAATTTTGGTGAGTACTCCCTGGCTATACAACCTAACTCTGTACAAAATTCCAACTCATTTGGATGAGTTTTGGATAGGAACTCACATATTCTTAACTAGGCAATAATGGGGCGTTTTTGAGTAAAAAGTGCACAAGAGGTTAGAAATGGTCATATCACCTCAACAGAGGCTGATATTTTGACCACTGACTGAGAGGGGTTATCCTGACCCACTTGGAGAAAATTGTGTGATTTAGGGTTGGTTTACCCAAGAATACAAACTCAAACCCTAACTGGAGGGTTTTGAGGGTTGTAAAGGACATGAGGGCAATTGCTCTTGTATTGCCTTGAAATTCTGTGGAGTTGACGTTAGCTTGATAACAATAATCTGGATGGAATCTTGGAGGATTTGAAGACAAGTAGATACCTCCAAATCCTAACCTTAGCTTTAGGGTAAAATACCAAATAAGTAGAATCTGTCACTAAACATTATCTAAAACCTGTGAAACTCGGGTAGAGTGAGATTTAGGACAGGTAGAATCTATAGCAATTTTACTGGAATTTTATGATGTTTATTTACAGCAATTCATTTGTAAAGTTTGTTATAGACTTAATTGATGTTTTAATTATTTAGATCTTTCTGTTCATTGAAACCCCATGAAATCTTGTAATTAAATGTTTTATATCAGAATGGTTGCTCCTGAATTTTTGTATAATTTGTAGTTAAGTAAATTTAGTACTTCCTTCACAAATGTTACAAAGGGCTTTTATGGTTTAAAAATTAATTATGGAGGATATTTCTGTTGAAAAATTATGAGACTTAGGATTTTAGAAATTCAGGCTTTTATATGCCTGTGGACTTTTATTCATTATTTTTAGAATCCTGGTTAGGGCACTTACTTTACAAGTCCACCTTGTAGAGATTTTTGATAATTAGTTTATTCAGAGATTAATACTTGTTGAAAAATTATGAAACTTGGCCAATGCTATGTTTAAGGTTGTATCTGCATAGTATAATTTTTTCACAATTTTTGGATGGATATTTTCTGTACTTGATTCATAAATAACAAAAGATAGAGAATATTTCTAAAATAGTTTTAGTACCCTTTTGTTGATAGAAAAATTGTGATACCTTGGATTTACCATTTAGAGATAAAATAATATTTATAATAATTTTATTGGACATCTTGCATGATTACTTAGGGTAGTTCATGTTCAAACTGGTAGCCCTTGGAACTTTTGAGGAATTTAATTAAATGCCAGGTAAATTAGGAAAATTACCTTTTTCTGGATTTAGGCTAATTATATCATGATAAGTCTCCAGTAAATAATTTAGGGCATTTGGATAAGTATTCAATCATTGTCTAACCAGTTCGACATATAGTCTAGGTTGGTCTGCATATAGCAAATTGTTAAATTGCAATAGGACATGATCTGGGATAGTTGTTGGAGTTAGTCATTTTATCCGGGTGGATAGATGTGGATGATATCGCAGTAGAATGATATGAAGAGTAGTGGGAAGTGGTGTTGGCTAGAGTTAAGTGGTGCTCGGGTTCGACGAAAGATCGTCTTTTCCCGAAGAGAGGAAGGTTTAAAATCACCCTAGGATAGTCTATCGTAATGTGAGAAGGGAATGGGTAAAGGGAATCAACCAATAACATTAAGTGCCTTGCGAAAGGGAGCTTTGGGCTTCAGCCCATCATAGTTCCCAGTGCCCTCGAGAACCCTTCACGGGGTATGCCTTGGGCAGTCCTGGGTTAACGTAAACTGTAATAATAAACTGAAATGAGTAACCTAGTAATTAGGATCTTACATTTCACAAACACTGATAGCACAGGAAGATTGTTGGGAACTTCGGCTCGATTGGTTAAGAGACGGACGTTTCGGTCTGGGGAGCTTCGGCTCGATTGATTAAGAGACGGACGTTTTGGTCCGGGGAGCTTTAGCTCGGTTGTTGTTTGATTACGATTAAATTTGCATGTGCATAAAAGGAAAGAAAATTAAGGTGGTGGGTCTTCGGTATTGGAGTGTCGATGCACCGACGCCAATACGCTGACTCGGCAAGTGTGGTTAGCACTTCGCCAACAGAAGTCCGGTGCGCCAGCCGGCAAGAGTATGCAGGCGTCCGCTTAGTGCACCAAGCGTTGAGGCGTACGATAGGTCTGACCGGTAGTGCTTTACTGGTTTAGAGGTGGGTGAGGCCCAACCCACCGCTTCCGTCTGCCACTACGGAGGTATCCTGGGAGGTAACGGACCGAAAGGGGGAACTAAAGGTCTGTGTGCACAGAGTCGGGTGTGTGAGTTGCACTTGCATGTCCATCATACCCACCTGCATGTCATTGCATAATCGATTCATTTAACCCCTGACACCTAAAGTATAAGTGGAATGGGACGCTTATACATTAGGACTTGCAAAACAACCCGTTGGTCTATAAGCTTGTGTGGGCAAGTTTATAAATTAAGGGTAAATTCAATATATATGTTGTTGTTTGATAACCGACACCCCAACGTATAAGTGGTATGGGACACTTTATACGATGGGAGCCTTGCAGAAGATCCCTTGGCTTATGCGCTTCCGCACACAAGTTAAGGTTACTTTTCCTACTTTCTGTTCTGTCATAATTATTATATAATTGCTAGTTTAGTTCCGCTGCCACCTGTTCTTTCAAATTAATCTCTACCTTCATGTCCTTCCCTTTCTTCCTCTCCGCTCGGTACCTAGGAGCCATGGGGGAAGGGGTAGGGGATGATAGGGCTTAGTCTTTATGACTAACGGTTTTTGAACTGCATCATTTTAGGGAACCGCGGAGCCCAGCATGGAGGAGCAGCCCCAGAGACCGTTGCGCTTGGAGATGGGGCAGTCTAGCTCCGGAGTTCATACAGTCGGGACTGTGAGTCTCGACTTTGAGTAGTCATTCTGTTTTTGCTTCCGCTTGAGTGACTTGTAGTGAGGATATGATGTACCGGGCATAAGCTCGCATTTCTAGTACTCTGATTATTATTCTGTGGACACTCCCTTCGTGGAGATTTTATTTCTATATATGTGGTTTACCAGTGGACTTGCTTTTACTTACTTCATTTTGTGCTACCATTCTACGATCGAATTGGCCGGCAGAATCGACGTTTTGTAGTGATGACCTTCCCAGGCGCGAAGGTGTCACCACAAAGCGGCGGTTCTGGGCATAAGACCCCGGTGTTTTAAAAGAAAAAAAGGGGGGGTCTTACAAGTTTATAACGGTCCAGGCCCGCCAACCCTGCAGGACCCAGCTGGCACCGACGGCCTACCAGAAGTTTAGACTCGGGCCCACAACTAGCAGTTAGCCTATCACATCAAGCCTGCAGGCCATGCACCCCAACCCCTCTCCGCGCCTGTTTTTCAGCAGCGGTAGGTTGTTGCCACCGGGGATCGAACCCAGGACCTTGATAAGAGACTCTTTACCACAACTCTCATCACCAACTGAGGTGCAGCTCAGTTGGTGATGAGAGCTGTGGTAAAGAGTCTCTTATCAAGGTCCTGGGTTCGATCCCCGGTGGCAACAACCTACCGCTGCTGAAAAGCAGGCGCGGAGAGGGGTTGGGGTGCATGGCCTGCAGGCTTGATGTGATAGGCTGACTACCAGTTGTGGACCCGGGTCTGGACTTCTGGTAGGCCGGCGGTGCCAGCTGGGTCCCACAGGGTTGGCGGGCCTGAACCGTTATAAAAAGTGCACTTTTTGTAACGGCCTCCCCAGCCCATGGCTCAAAAGGACAGCCGTCGGCACCCCCAGCACCACGCTCGAAAGGGTTCAGCCTAACCAGGTCTGCAGACCATGCACCCCAACCCCTCTCCACGCCTTTTTTCAGCAGCGATAGGTTTTTGCCACTAGGGATCGAACCCAGGACCTTGATAAGAGACTCTTTACCACAGCTCTCATCACCAACTGAGCTGCAGCTCAGTTGGTGATGAGAGCTGTGGAAAAGAGTCTCTTATCAAGGTCCTGGGTTCGATCCCCGGTGGCAACAACCTACCGCTGCTGAAAAACAGGCGCGGAGAGGGGTTAGGGTGCATGGTTTGCAGACCTGGTTAGGCTGAACCCTTTTGAGCGTGGTGCTGGGGGTGCCAGCGGCCGTCCTTTCGAGCTGCGGGCTGGGGAAGCCGTTATAAGCTAGACGGCTAACCAGGACTAGAACGAAGAAGGTTGACAAACAGGACCCCATACATTGTGGCAGGAAGGTCCCACCATGAACCCGGATGCTCAAAAGGAGCATCCACTTCACAACCAGAAATGAACGAACTAGGTACGAGGGAGACTAGATGGTAGTTAAGTCGCAAGGTCGTGACCTGGTCTCTAAGGAAAGGGAATCCAAAGGCTCAGCTGGTATCCAAGATAAGAGCTCGTGAGTATCCTGCCGAGGATTTCAAGTCTCTCAACCTCATACCCCTGAGACCCTATTTATAGGGAAATCCAAAGAGGGGGTCATATTTATACCCCCACCCTTGGCAACCAAGCAACTTCCTAGAGGAACTCACACGGCTGGGCGAGTATCTCCCCCTAGTCGCCTACCTGACGAGTATCCAAGAGGAGCTCGTCATACTCGCACAGGCCTTCTGTTGTCTTGCGCGTTGACTATGACTTCTGCCTTGATTTGTTGACCTTTACTTCTACTGACCTGGCTATGGTAGGACCCATCCTCGACGAATACGTGTTGTACACAATCCCTGCTCTTTTTGAGCGACGTAGGAACTCGGAAAGAATCATCCAACACTTATTCAGCGAGTTGCTATGCCGAGTATCTGAGTTGCTCGCTCCGGATGGATTCCTGTTGAACTCTATAAATAGGGGGGCTTGTTTTTGAGGCAGGTTGTTAGAGCTCGCGCGCTATGTCGAACGCCAATGATAAACTTCTTCAGGAGAGCATCGCCGTACTATCTTGCTATCTCGAAACCGCCTCAAGAAGAAGAAAACAAAGAGGTTGAAGAAGACACTCGCCTCCAAGGTGAACAACCCGCCTCTGCTTCTTTAGAAATTCGTCGCCTAGACCAGCAATCCCGCACGTTCCGCTAGCATCCAGAAGCTCCTTAGTGACCTCGGGTTGGATGACCTCCCCAACATAGCCTCTTCCGACTTTGATCTCCTCAGCCTGCAAAAAACTACACTTCCTGAAGTCGCCAAATCGCCGGTGCCACCACGAATTGTCGTCGTCTCCTCGCCAGGTCGCTATCTCACCAAGCTATTTTTATAAAGCAGTTGGTCGTCATTTCTTTCTCGCAGACATGTAACTTCTACTCGCAGGCTCCTCGTCGGTTTCCACTGACGTGATTCTGGACATCTCCCCCCCGGCAATCTGCACCACTGCTCGCTCTTGCAGCTGGGAAACAGCTCAGGACCGCGCATACGGTTCGAGTCAATCTCAGCTCTAAGAAAGTAACGAAAGTTCCGACTTCCACGGCGAAGGAAAATCCCTCGACGAGCAAAGACTCCCCAACGAAGAAGGATCCTTCGGTGAGCAAGGACTCTCATCCTGGGACGAGCAAAGTCCCCTCCACTCCCGCATGTGATTCTATGCAATCAGCGGCGAGTAGCACTTTGCCGCCGTCGCCTCTGAATGTCGCTCCTTTGTAGGTGGCGAGTAACCCTTTGTCGTCTCCGCCTCCTATAACTTCTCAGCAATTAGCGTACATGCAGAGACCTTCATTTCCTACTCCGACAAAAACCTCGCATCATCAAGCGAGTTCATCGCAGCCTCCGCCGCCTCCACCGAAGACCTTGGCACGGAAACCGGACAAGCCGCGGCCAAGCTATTTCCCGCCGAGAGTCGAGGATCCCGATTATGGAGGCTGCGGTCAAGGGAAACCCGCTGAGCGAGCGAGTGACCCTTCCTCAAGCTCGCAAGATACCTCAGGTCGCGATCATTCCCCTCGGCGATCTCGATCCCCTCGTCATGGTAACTCGCGTTACCGTTGTATTGTTTTGATGGGATAATCGTCAATTTCTGACCCGGCGACCTTCTTCTATTTGTTTTTGCAGATCGCCCGGCGACTCCAGGGGTGGCCTTCATCGACAACATCAGGTTGTCTGGAAGTGAGTATCATCTTGCCGCTGCTCGCGCCTACTTAGATCGGGAGAGCTAGTTTGACCAGCTTGCGGTCTGCGAGCCACATCCTCGGATCTCAGCTTTGGAGGTACGGGTGGCAAGGATTGAAGAGCTTCGGACCACCCTAGAGAGATACGAGGCCCGCTTCCCCGTGGTCAAAGAGAACGATCGTCAGATGGAGATAAACATCCATCGCCTCCAACTCATTCTCTACGAGCTGTCCGACATACGGGAGAGTATGGGTTCCGTAGGAAGGCTGAGGAGGATGGAGGAGCAGATGCGGTTTGTCGAAAACGCGACATCGGTGGCTACCGACTATTATCGGTGAGTATGCGAGATGGGATGGGTTGGACGACATCAACATCCTCCATAACCAGGTCAGCAGAAGTCAAGGTCAACAAGTAAATACAGAAGTCAGAGTCAGCACGCAAGACAGCAGAAGGCCTGGGCGAGTATGGCTAGCTCCCCTTGGATACTCCCCAGGTAGGCGACTATGCGAGATACTCGCCCAGCCATGCGAGTTCCTCTAGGAAGTTTCCTGGTCGCCAAGGGTGGGGGTATAAATATGACCCCATCCCCCCCCCCCCCCCCCCGCCCCGCTTTGGATTTCCCTATAAATAGGGCCCCAGGAGTACGAGGTTGAGAGACTTGAAATCCTCGAAAGGATACTCATGAGCTCTCATCTTGGATACCACCTGAGCCTTTGGATTCTCTTTCCTTAGAGACTAGGTCGCGACCTTGTAACTTAGTTACCAGCTAGTCTCCCTCGTACGTAGTTCGGCCATTTGTAGTTGTGAAGGGGTTGCTCCTTTCGAGCATCCGGGTACGTGGTGGGACCTTCCTGCCACAACGGCTGGGGTTCTGTTTGTCAACCTTCTTCGTTCAAGTCCCGTTAGCTGTCTAGCTCTACAACTAAACCAGTAGCCTTAGGCAGCCTTGATCCAAATTCTGAAGTCGGGAAATTTTCTGGGCTTCAACACCCGACAGACTGAAGTGTCAAGACAATTCAACTGTCTCGATACAGTAAAGAATTAAAAGAAGTGTTGACACCCGGTAGACAGTAGTGTCAAGACAATTTAACTGTCTCGACACAGTACAGATATAAAGAAGTCAACACTGTCAACAATTGTGTCGAGACAAGTCAATTGTATCGACACCTTCTGATCTCGCGGCCCCACCACCACTACTTAAAGATGATCCGGTTGCCAAGGCACAACAACATAAAGATTTCAGGCGACATGACAACTCCACGGATGCTAGCGGAAAGCTACATTACAACCTCCGTCCGTGGCGCGCAAAGCTTATTTGAAGCTGAAAGTGAAGGGATAGATACTACTCTAGAGGGGGGGTGAATATAGTTATCAAAATTTGACTTAACAAACTTGATAGTCTTCCCAACTCCCTTGGAGTGAAATGCGGAATGAAAAGATTATAGATATAGAGATAACCCTAAAGCCTAACACAAGTGATGTGCACAGACTCAAGCTAACTGTAATTACAGTTAAGGCGTGGAAATCCTAATCAGCAACTAGCAAACCTAGTTATATCTAATCACAGCCACAATGCAAGTAATTAACTTGAGCAAGCCAGACGACACAAGGAATTTATAGTGGTTCCCCAAACAACTTGGGTACGTCCACTCTTCTACCAACAAGGTAGGAATCCACTACAGGTTTTTGATCAGGTGCCCTGCCACCAACAAGATCTGCTTCAGGTAGATCAAGAAACCCTTTAGACTTTTGATCAGGTGTCTAAAAACCAAACACAGGTTTTTGATCAGGTGCCCTGCCACCAAGGGATACTTTTGAAGGGAGTAATAACCCTGTACAGGAGGGGGAAAGGAGGTTAAGGTGTCTTCTCTATTTTACCATAGATTAGAGAAGCACAATAACTTGCACTGAGCTAGAAAGCTCTAAAAGAATCAAGGCTCCCCCTAGCTCAAAGAATGTCCAGGTGAAGTCTTGCTTCAGTGCAGAAGCACATCAGAAAATACTGAGGGAGAAACTACAAGAAGATATAAAATAATAAAGTAGAAAATCTTCTAGCAGCTATCTTCTTCTTCTTCTTCTTCAAAAGATCTCTGAGTCAGAACTTCCTGGAACAGGAGAACTCAGGTTGAAGAAGAGCAGAAGAGCTAGAACTTCTTAGTTGAATGGAGATTGCTGAAAGCAGTAAACTTGTTCTTGATGAAAGCTTGAAATGCTGATTGAATATCCTGTGAGAACTGGTTAGAGCTCTCTTCTTATATATCAGCAGCAAGCAACGGCTCTTTTTAATTTGAACTGTTTGTCTTCTTCTGAAACTTGAAACCTGGGCTGGAAATATCACAAAGACAAACAAACTCTGCAGACAAAATATTCTATAGAAGGGATAAACCTTTTTCTAAGAAGCTGCAGGAAGCAATCTGATAACAAAGTACTAAATAAAATCACATCAGAAACAACTCTTTATAGCAGAAGAAGACTTTTCAGTCTAACAGCTATAAAGGACAGTCTGGCAGATAAAGTAGAATACAATGTCAACTAATAAGACAAACAACTTTATCAGAAAAGATTACCTCATGCATAAAGAATAGAACTGATATAACATGGAAATAATATCACAAATCTTTTATAAAATATGCCAGAATAAATAAGAAATTAGTCACATCATAGAAGACGACAAAATAAATAAGAGCAAACAGCAAAATGTCGAACGACCCTCGGAGATCGTCGAACGAGGCACAGAGATGGTCGACCTATCAAACAGATAGTCGAACGACACAAATAGTCGAACTATCAAAGAAAATAGTCGAACTACCTCAGCAGATAGTTGAGCTATCAGGACAGATAGTCGAGCTATCAGATAGTCGAATTATCAGGACAGATAGTCGAACTATCAACAGATAGTCGAGCTATCACAGCAAGACAGATAGTCGAACTATCAACAGATAGTCGAGCTATCAGAGAAAAACAGATAGTCGAACTATCAACAGATAGTCGAGCTATCAGATAGTTGAACTATCCAAGCAGATAGTCGAACTATCGAGAAGAGCAGATAGTCGACCTATCAACAGATAGTCGAACTATCAACGAACAATAGATAGTCGACCTATCAACAGATAGTCGAGCTATTAGATAGTTGAACTATCCAAGCAGATAGTCGAACTATCAAACAAACAGATAGTCAAACTATCAACAGATAGTCGAACTATCACAGCACACAGATAGTCGACCTATCAACAGATAGTCGAACTATCAACGCAGACATAAAGCCGAGCAACTGATAGACGATCGTCGATCAGCCGATAGACGATAGTCGAGCGACGTTCGACCATAGTCGAACGAACAAACAACTTAACCAAATTCTTATCTGGATAAGCTGGGAACTCTACAGCTAGACACCTGACCTTTGACCATAGATAATTCATGGGTCAAGGGACTAAAAAAGACAAGACTAAACTCAAATCAAACTAGGGTACCAACAATCTCCCCCTATTTGAGTTAAGTCTCTCAACAATTAAAACACAGAACTATCTAAAAAAAAACAATACAGGAAATAGTTAAACAACTAACTAGCAATTAACAATCAATCAGATAAATAAGCATCAGATAATCAAATTTAAGGATCTACAGAATCAGGTTTAGAATCAGAAGATCTAGGAACAAAAGAGATTTTCCTCAAGGGATCTATGGATTCTTTCTTTGACATCTTCAGATCTTGTACACCAATAATTTTTAGTTCTGATGCCCTTGGAACGACTGCTTCTGGATGCTTTTCCATGTATTTAGAAGGGTCAAAAACTTCATGGCTAACCTGGATTTTATCAAGTTCCTTCATTCTGAATTTTGACATGGTTGTAAATCTTGCAGAATCTTTTCCTTCAGCCTTAGCTTTCTTAATCTGGGCTGAGCCAACAAGTTCTAGAAAACGAGCCATCCTGAAATCAGGATCTAGCTCTAGATTTTTATACAAATTTTCATATGTAGTATCTATTGGTTTCACAGCTTTAAACTTAACAGATAAATCTAACATACTGTCAGCTGGTTCTTTAACTTCTTGAATAATAAGAGATGAAGGAGGAGCAAATTCAACAAATTTCTTACTAGATTTTTCTGAGAAAATGGTTCTTATACCTTTTGAAACATCTTTAGCAGCATGATCTGGTATAGCAGGTGAAACTTTTCTCTTGGAAGAAGGAGGAGGTGAAAAGGTTGGCTTTTGATATACCACCTCCTTTACTTGCTCTTTTACCTCAGCATCATGTCTTTGCTATCCAGAAAATGATCTGCCTTGATGGCTTTGAGAACTTCTCCTTGAAGGAGGCTGAGAAGGTGCAGACTTTGCAGAAGGAGCAGACGGATTTTCTGATAAGTTGCCAGAGGCTCCTGTACTGGGAGGTGGAGGAGGAGGACCTCTGGGGATCCATCTAGGAGCAGGACTATCATACCTGTTAGATTTCTTTCTTTCCTTTTGCTGGTTCTTAGAGAACCACATCCAGTGCTGGAAGTCTTTCGACTTTGGATCAATTCCTTTCAGAATGTAATAAGGAATATCATGATCTGAATTTGGAGGAGGAGGAGCTACAGCTTTCCTTTTCTTCTTTGCAGCTTTCTTTCTCTTAGAATTCTCAGACAGATCTGAATCATCTTCATCCTCAGAATGGGATGAGGGAGGATGATCATATGGATCAAGAGCTTCTGATATGGCTTTCTCTTTTTATTTCAGGGCAGCTTTCTCTTTATCTTCTTCCATGGCATCCTGTGCCAGGAGAGTATCTAAATCCAAACCTGGGGAATCATCACATAAAGTAGACTTTTCAGTTTCAGTTTCAGGATCCTTTTGTTGAAACTCAGGAACTGTCGTGGAGACCAGTTCAATTTGCTCTGCTTGCTGAGCAAGTTCAACAGCCTCAGAATCTTGAATAGCTGCTTCTGGTTCAGCTTGAACCTCAGAAGCAGGTTCACTGACTGGTTCTACAACCACTTGGACATCAGGAGCAGATACAGATTCAGGCTCAGGATCTTGGACAACTATTGCTTCTTCCATTAAATCTGTAGGATTAGGAATAGAATCTTGCTAAATGACATCTAATCATCCCTTCTAGGTATTCCCATACTATTTTATCAATTAAGTAATCTAAAAACTGAGAAAGAGACAAACCTTCAGGAATATCTTCAGAGTGTCCTAACTCCCAAAATTCATCTAGGAAGGAAGTAATGACTCCTTCTAGGAACCGAGCAACAAAGGGAGTAGAAGCTTCTTCTAAAACTACTTTGACAACGAATTCAGATTCCAAAACAACATCAGAAATTTCTTTGGCAGATAACTGTGGAGCTACTTCTTCTTGAAATGCTAATACTGATACTGTTATTGCTGGAGGAACTGCTGAAAGGGAGGCTGGAAGCATCTCAGAGACATCTTCATTAAGCATCTCCCCCTGCCTGATTTCAGTGGGAACTGAAACCAGGCCCCTGGATGAAGAGGGGTCAGTAGATTTTGAGAGGTTTTGAATAGCAGCAGTCAGAGAAGCAATGGAGGAAGCAAGGGAGCAATTGCCTCTTCAATCATGATTTTGATTGAGGGGGTAATTAACTCCACAATGCTAGAAATAAATTCAGGAGTAATTTCAAAAGATGGTGGAACTGCAGTGGATGGAGGAGCAGCAGAAATGGTTGATGTGTCAGGATGAAATGTGGTGTGGACTGGAGATTGAACTGGAGAGTTAACTGGAGAGTTAACTGGAGAATGATATGGAGAGACATGAGTGGATGCAGGGTGATCAAAGTGATCTGAAGGAGGTGAGTGAGGAGGAGTGGGAATAGGAGAATGAACTGGAGAGTAGATTTCAGACATCAACAAAACAAAGTTGGGTTGAGAAATCCCAGCAAGATCAGTCGGGAGAGAAGATGCAGGAGGAGAGGCAGAATGTCGTACTTCAGTTGAAGTTGAAGGAACTTCAACTGAAGTAGACGGCATAGCAGAAGAAGAGAATGGAAAGGATGGAAAAGCTGATGAAGAGGATGGAGGAGATGGATTTGCTGAGCCAGCTGCTAGAAGGGGGGGAGAGATTACGACAGTCCTGGTGCTCTCAGATATAACTGGAGCAACCCCTGCAGGAGCGGGCTTCAGGAATGTCCTTTTCCATTTGGAGAACAGATTGGGATCCATCTTTTTGCTGGCATTTATCGATGTAGCAGCTGAAATCAACAGGTTGGAATATCTTTCCTTCAGAAAAATCCCAACTACCCTACCCAGGGTAACTTCCTTCTTGCTATTCTTCTTCCTTATCAAGTCAAACAGAACACCTGCCCAATTGATCCTTTTATTGTTGACAATTGCACACATTAGTGCAAATTGTTGTCTTGTAATGTTATCGTGGACATAGTGTTTGCCCAGCAGCACTTTTCCGACAATCTCAGCAAGAAATTTAATCTTAAAAGGAAAATTTATCTTGAGCAGCTTCGAGGAAATGCCTTCTGCATGTCCCAGCTCAGTCAACATTCTTCCAAATTCTGGAGTATCTTGCTCATATTCTTCTTCCTCATTAATTAATCCAAATACATCAGTCAAAACGGCGGGAGTTAAAATTACCTCTTCTCCGCCAATAGTTCCTGTCATCGAATCATCAGTAGAAGACGAAGTGAAAGCCCACTCTTTTATCTCTTGAGGGTTTATCTTGATCCTTGTTCACATGAGCCTTTCCAGACCTTGATCTTTGCAGAGCTGGAGAATTTCCACGATACCGGGTTCGCAGCAGCTGAATGCGTCAAAATCCACACTGAATCCTACGTCAAACTTTACTACTGCTAGAAGCGCTGGAGAAATCGCCATAGAAATGCTGGAGAAGGCGCGTGAGAAACGGAGAAGACGAATCGGCAGAAAATCGCAAGACAAGGAGCAAGCGGGAAGACGGAATGCGAAAAGACGCTCTCCGTCGACGATATAAACAAAAATCTTTTAACCTAGGTCGACTATCGGCTTTATATTAGACCGGAGATAGTTGATCTATTTAAAAGATACTGAACACGATGGTCGAACGGTCGTTCGACGATCGGTCCTGAAGCAGAGTAGTCGATCAATCGTTCGACTATTTCTGTCTTCACAAACAACAAGCTGTCGTCATCCAGAGATCGACGATGAGCTCGACTTGTTCGACAATCTTCGAACGCCGGTCGACGATCTTCAAGCAGATAAGCCATTATCAACCATAGGTCGACGATAGGCTTGATCCGTTCGGTGATCTTCGAGCATCGTTCGACGATCTTCAAACAAGTTTCAACAAGGCAGAAGTCACACTTAGTCTCTTCCATTGATCATGCCTAGTTGAACTAAAAAGAACAGATGCTTCTGTTCATCTAAGGGCTTGGTGAATATATCACCTCTCTGAAACTCAGTGGATATGAACTCAAGACAAATCTTGTTCTTTTCCACACAATCTCTCAGGAAATGGTGCCGAATTTCAATGTGCTTCGTTCTAGAGTGGTGCACAAGATTTTGTGCAATTGAGATAGCACTGGTACTATCACACATGATTTTGGTGTTCTTGTGTGAGTAACCATAATCCACAAGCTGGTTTTGAATCCACAAGATCTGTGAACAACAACTGCAGCTGCTATATATTCAGCCTCTACAGTTGAAGTTGAAACAGAAGCCTGCTTCTTATAGAACCAAGAGACCAATCTCTCTCCCAGGAACTGACAAGTTCCTGAGGTGCTCTTCCTGTCAACTCTGCAACCAGCATAATCAGAATCAGTATATCCAATTAATTCAAATTCTGACTCAGCTGGGTACCAAAGTCCTAGATTTGGACATCCCTTCAGGTATCTCAGGATTATCTTGAGGAGAATCAGATGAGATTCCTTGGGGTTGACCTGGAATCTAGCAGAAAGGCATGTAGCAAACATTATATCTGGCCTACTTGCAGTTAGATATAATAGGGAACCAACAATGGCCCTATAATTCTTTTGATCAACTGGCTTGCCGTGATCATCAGAATCAATAAATACATTAGTAGCCATAGGTGTAGCCATTGCTGAAGCATCAGCCATCCCAAATTTCTTTACCAATTCCTTGGCATATTTGGATTGGGAGATGAAGATGCCATCAGCATCTTGCTTAACTTGGAGACCAAGAAAGTAAGACAGCACACCCATACTACTCATCTCAAACTTAGAGTGCATCAGGTCAGAAAACCTTTTGCAAAGTTTGGGATCAGTGGAACCAAATATAATATCATCCACATACACTTGAACTAACAGGATTGTGTCCTTATGGTGCTTGACGAAAAGGGTTCTATCAACTACTCCCCTAGTAAAGTTGTGCTCTAACAGGAAACTAGCTAGAGTCTCATACCAGGCTCTGGGTGCTTGTTTTAGTCCATAAAGAGCTTTCTGCAACTTGAACACACGTGAGGGTTGAGTTGAAGAAACAAACCCTGGTGGTTGTTCAACAAACACCTCTTCCTTAAGCTCACCATTCAGGAATGCACTTTTGACATCCATCTGAAAGACCTTAAACTTCATGTAGGCTGCATAGGCCAAGAAGATCCTTATTGCTTCTAGCCTTGCAACAGGAGCAAAGGTTTGGTCATAATCTATACCTTCCTCCTGTATGTAGCCCTGAGCTACAAGCCTAGCTTTATTCCTTACAATAATTCCATTTGCATCCAACTTGTTTCTATACACCCACTTGGTGCCTATGATCAGTTGGCCTTTAGGTCTTGGAACCAAAGTCCATACTTTACATCTCTCAAACTGATTGAGTTCCTCTTGCATAGCAATGATCCAGTGGGGATCTAGCTCAGCATCTTTAAAGGTGAGGGGCTCAATCTGTGAAAGGAAACAAGCATGCATCACATCCTGTCTTAATTGGTGTCTTGTTTGCACACCAGCTGATATGTCTCCAATCACTTGAGATGTAGGATGATCTCTAAGTGTGACAATATCAGCAGGTGGGATGTGATCTTCAGCAATAGTTGGGATTAATTCCTCAGGAGGAATTTGATCTACTATTGGTGGTACAGCAACAACTTCTGCAATGTCTTCATCACTGTCTAATTCAGTGATCTGAAGAGTTGATAGTTGAAGAATCTCTTGAGTAGCATCAGGTACCTGCAATGAACTTGAGGAAGGAGAAGTTTCCTTCTCCTTGTAAAACATATGAGACTCATCAAAAGATACATGCACAGATTCTTCAATTTTACAGGTTGATTTATTATAAACCCTATAAGCTTTGCTTACTTGGGAATATCCAAGCATAATTCCCATTGAAGCTTTTGCTTCAAATTTTATAAGGTATTCTTTATTGTTATTATGAATGTACACTACACAACCAAATACTCTAAAATAATTAATTTTATGTTTCTTTCCTTTAAGCAACTCATAAGGAGTTTTACATATAAGCTTGTGTATCAGACTTCTATTCAAGACATAATTGGCTGTACTAACAGCTTCTGCCCAATAGGAGAGAGGCATATTAGCATCTGCCAACAATGTGCTAGCAGCTTCAATGAGTGTTCGATTTTTCCTTTCAACTACCCCATTTTGTTGGGGAGTTCTAGGAGATGAGAAGCTATGTTTGATACCTTCTCTCTCACAGAATTCTTGCATGAGAAGAGAGTCAAACTCAGTACCATGATCACTTCTAATCAAGGCCACTTGAGTAGAGTACTCAGTCTGCACACATAATAGAAAGTCTGTAAGGGCTTTGAAGTTATCAGCCTTAGTTCTCAAAAAGAACACCCAACTGAACCTAAAGAAGTCATCTACAATGACTAGGGTGTAATACTTCTCTCCTAAACTCTGTACATTTATTGGGTCAAATAGGTCCAAATGTAATAAATACAAGATTCTAGGAGAATCACTTTTTTTTACTGATTTAGAAGAATTCTTGGTTTGCTTGCCTAGTTGACAAGCCTTGTATAGGCTCTCCTTCTTGTAGGGGCAAGAAGGTAAACCTCTAACAAGGTTGTGTTTAGATAACCTAGATATATTTTTAAGGTTAACATGACTAAGCCTCTTATGCCACAAAGAATTGTTATTAAATGTTACTTCATTAAACAAGCAGATTTCAGAGTGAGTTGAGTTAAAATCTACTAAATAAATATTACCTAATCTAATGCCTACTAAAACAACATTATTATTTAAAGTAATATTACAAGAAGAGTTAGAAAATGAAACCTGGTAGCCAGCATCACTTAGCTGGCTGACTGAAATCAAATTGTGCTTCAGTCCTGTCACATATGCAACTCTCTTGAAAGTAACAGCTCCAATAGTGATTCTGCCATAGCCTTCTGTCTGACCATAGCTTGAATCTCCAAAGATCACCTTTGGGCCGAGCTTGGCTTTGAACTTTGACAGTTGACCCTTATTTCCTGTCATATGCTTGGAGCATCCACTATCCAAATACCACTTATTTTGAGTGATAGGATAGGCTTCACCTGCAAGAAATTCATTTAGACATTGTGGACCCAGGTAACCTTGGTCCCTTGTTTTTCACATAAGAGAAGCTGGAAATAAATGAGAATGCAGGCTGAGGGTGATAACCTAATGGGTGAGATCTCCTAGGTGGTATTCTCCATGCAGATGATGGGTCAACAAACCTAGGGTTTCTATTTTCATTTAGGTTTCTATGGTACTGATGATAAATTTGAAAATCATATTGAAAACGTCGATCGACGTTCGACGATGGGCGCTCAGATCGTCGAGCTTCGTTCGACCATTGAGCTTCCGATCGTTGAGCAGCATTCGACGCTGTTTGTATTTCTTTAAAAAATTTCATCCTCTTTTCTCTCTTAGCTTTATTTAAAGTTTTATTAACTTGATTTACTTGCTCAGTGTTCTTCATTCCACTAGCTGAAACAAAGTTCACTGGAGTTGAAAGATTATTTTTAAGAATAATAGGTGGTTCACTGGAGAAGCTCCTAAGCCTAATTTGTTATTACCTGACCTAGTGTTAGTCATGCTGGTTATCTCTAACAGCTTAAGGCTTCTACCATTTAGTGATTCTTCTAACCTTTTAGACTTAGCTAACTCAATTTTAAGAAACTTAATTTCTTCACTATAATTAGTGAGATCTTCCTTTAACTTAATATTTTCAGTAGATATGATTTCTGATTCAGCTAGCCTATGTCTAAGTTCTTTAATCTCTTTTTCAGAACTAATTAAATCTAAGCATAATGATTTAAAATCTAATTTGAATTCTGCTGAAGTAAAATCATAAGAAGATAGTACCTCATCTTCTGTTGGCATTTCTTCCTCTGAATCTGAACTCTCTGCAGCTGAATGAATGTTGCAGGCATCTATTGCCATCAGGCAAACTTCCTTTGCCTTCTCCTCTTCCTCATCCTCACTGGAGCTAGAGGAGGAAGATTCTTCATCAGAATCACTCCAGGTTTCAGCAATGAAACCTCTCTCCTTCTTTTTGTTCTTGTAGGAGGATGGCTTGGAGTGCTTCCTGTGCTGTTCCTTTTCTTTCCTCTTATCTTCGTTCTTCTCCTCTGGACAATCTGGTAAGATATGTCCAGGCTTCCTGCAACCATAGCAGATAATTTCTTTAGCAGGAGAACAATCATACCTTGGTTTGTCTTCATAGCGTGAAGACTTCTTTCTGAATTCCTTTCTCCCCATCTTGAGAAACCTCTTGGCAAATAATGCCATTAGCTCCTCATTGGATTGGCTGCCTTCAGAAGCATCAGCAGCCTTAAGAGCTAGATATTGCTCTTTTCTTGTTGGAATAGGGTCTTTGCTTCAGCTTCAGCTTCCCTTGTCTTCAGCACTTGCTCAAAGGATTTGAGCTTGCCGAGAAGAGCTTCTGTTGAGATCTTTGTTGTACTTCTGGCTTCCTTGATAGGCCAGATCCTTAGATCCCATGTGCTAGGGAAGCACATAAGAATCTTATCATTGACCTCTGTCAATGATATGTCCTTGTCAAGTGTCCTCAGCTCATTGATGATTGAGCTGAGCCTTGTGTACATAACTTCAACTGATTCAGCATCAGTTTTCTTGAAGTTCTCATACTGTGAGATAAGGTTGGACCTTCTGTCCTTCCTTTCATCAGCTGAACCAGCTACAATCTGGTTCAGTGTATCCCACATTGCTTTTGCTGAAGAGCAGTCAGCAACCTTTTGGAATACTTCATCAGACATTGTCTGAGCCAGTATATTCATTGCTTTGGCATCTGCAATCTTTGCCTTTTTGTACTCATCATTGTAATCTGGAGGAGGCACTGCACTCATGTTTGTAGATGTTGTAGCAGTGGCTGCAGCAAGAGGTGCTGGAGGTCCTGTCAAAATAGAAGCAAAGATACTTTCATCAATAGAATTCATATAAAGTTTGATCCTTGCCTTCCAGATGCTGAACTTAGCTAAGTTGCATGCTGGAGGTCTGGTGCTAGAGTAATCCTTGGACTGGGCCATGAAGTGAGAATCTATAATCCTTGGTATCTATCAGGATCTTGTGACTTAGGTGTTAGCCTATTCAGTCAGACAACCTCCCTCTGATACCAATTGAAAGTGAAGGGATAGATACTACTCTAGAGGGGGGGGGGTGAATAGAGTTATCAAAATTTGACTTAACAAACTTGATAGTCTTCCCAACTCCCTTGGAGTGAAATGCGGAATGAAAAGATTATAGATATAGAGATAACCCTAAAGCCTAACACAAGTGATGTGCACAGACTCAAGCTAATTGTAATTACAGTTAAGGCGTGGAAATCCTAATCAGCAACTAGCAAACCTAGTTATATCTAATCACAGCCACAATGCAAGTAATTAACTTGAGCAAGCTAGACGACACAAGAAATTTATAGTGGTTCCCCAAACAACTTGGGTACGTCCACTCTTCTACCAACAAGGTAGGAATCCACTACAGGTTTTTGATCAGGTGCTCTGCCACCAACAAGATCTGCTTCAAGTAGATCAAGAAACCCTTTAGACTTTTGATCAGGTGTCTAAAAACCAAACATAGGTTTTTGATCAGGTGCCCTGCCACCAAGGGATACTTTTGAAGGGAGTAATAACCCTGTACAGGAGGGGGAAAGGAGGTTAAGGTGTCTTCTCTATTTTACCATAGATTAGAGAAGCACAATAACTTGCACTGAGCTAGAAAGCTCTAAAAGAATCAAGGCTCCCCCTGGCTCAAAGAATGTCCAGGTGAAGTCTTGCTTCAGTGCAGAAGCACTTTAGAAAATACTGAAGGAGAAAATACAAGAAGATATAAAATAATAAAGTAGAAAATCTTCTAGCAGCTATCTACTTCTTCTTCTTCAAAATATCTCTGAGTCAGAACTTCCTGGAACAGGAGAACTCAGGTTGAAGAAGAGCAGAAGAGCTAGAACTTCTCAGTTGAATGGAGATTGCTGAAAGCAATAAACTTGTTCTTGATGAAAGCTTGAAATGCTGATTGAATATCCTGTGAGAACTGGTTAGAGCTCTCTTCTTATATATCAGCAGCAAGCAACAGCTCTTTTCAATTTGAACTGTTTGTCTTCTTCTGAAACTTGAAACCTGGGCTGGAAATATCACAAAGACAAACAAACTCTGCAGACAAAATATTCAATAAAAGGGATAAACCTTTTTCTAAGAAGCTGCAGGAAGCAATCTGATAACAAAGTACTAAATAAAATCACATCAGAAACAACTCTTTATAGCAGAAGAAGACTTTTCAGTCTAATGGCTATAAAGGACAGTCTGGCAGATAAAGTAGAATACAATGTCAACTAATAAGACAAACAACTTTATCAGAAAAGATTACCTCATGCATAAAGAATAGAACTGATATAGCATGGAAATAATATCACAAATCTTTTATAAAATATGCCAGAATAAATAAGAAATTAGTCACATCATAGAAGACGACAAAATAAATAAGAGCAAACAGCAAAACGTCGAACGACCCTCGGAGATCGTCGAACGAGGCACAGAGATCGTCGACCTATCAAACAGATAGTCGAACGACACAAATAGTCGAACTATCAAAGAAAATAGTCGAACTACCTTAGCAGATAGTCGAGCTATCAGGACAGATAGTCGAGCTATCAGATAGTCGAACTATCAGGACAGATAGTCGAACTATCACCGCAAAACAGATAGTCGAACTATCAACAGATAGTCGAGCTATCACAACAAGACAGATAGTCGAACTATCAACAGAGAGTCGAGCTATCAGAGCAAAACAGATAGTCGAACTATCAACAGATAGTCGAGCTATCAGATAGTTGAACTATCCAAGCAGATAGTCGAACTATCGAGAAGAGCAGATAGTCGACCTATCAACAGATAGTCGAACTATCAACGAACAATAGATAGTCGACTTATCAACAGATAGTCGAGCTATCAGATAGTTGAACTATCCAAGCAGATAGTCGAACTATCAAACAAACAGATAGTCGAACTATCAACAGATAGTCGAACTATCACAGCACACAGATAGTCGACCTATCAACAGATAGTCGAACTATCAACGCAGACATAAAGTCGAGCAACTGATAGACGATCGTCGATCAGCCGATAGACGATAGTCGAGCGACGTTCGACCATAGTCGAACGAACAAACAACTTAACCAAATTCTTATCTGGATAAGCTGGGAACTCTACAGCTAGACACCTGACCTTTGACCATAGATAATTCATGGGTCAAGGGACTAAAAAAGACAAGACTAAACTCAAATCAAACTAGGGTACCAACAGAAGCTCTAAAATATTTATATTTATTTTCTATTTTATTTCCCTTAAAAGCAACTTGTAATATTTTTATTTTCATTGTTGGTGTGCTATTAAACATTTATGGTGTGCTAATAACCATGCGGATGGATGAGATCTTCATCTCAATCTTGGATGATTGGATTTAATTTGTAACTCCTATAAATATGAGGCTTTTATGAGATGAAAGGAGATTTTGAAAACCTAAAACCAGCCTCCCTTTGTCTAAAGGAGATTTTGGCTAAGTTTGTGAAAATCCCCCCCCCCAGGTCTCCTCTTCTCCATTTCGGCCTCCCCTCCGTGGAGCTTTTCAGCGTGGTTTCTTGGTGTGACTCCAAGGAAGAAGGACGACAACCTCACTCGGTGCGACGCCGGTGGAAATCGTGGAGAGAGTGATTCTCCCACAAGTTATCTAGTGTATTCTTCCTACGGTTGGGTAAACTCTTCTCCTTCTCTAAGTGTTTCTTCTATTAGATTGGTGGAGGTAGAACCATCGTGTTCTCCGTGATTTTAAAATCTCAAATGCTTTCAAATCTCCGAATAAAATTGTTATTGATCGTGTTTCTATTTCCAGATTGGGTAGATCCATTATGCTTGAGCGGATCTTGGCTTGTCGCCTTGGTCTTGCCCTTGAAAAGGATTGGTAACCTTTGCGTTTTCTTGGGGAACAAGTCGACTCATATTTTGATCGCTGTTTTAGAGTTGGCACACCTCCGATTTGTTTACTGGTTTGTATGCCGTATGGTACGTGTTTGTGTGCTATAGATGCTTGCGTAGGTGCGAACGATCAAGAGTGCGTTGTAGACGAACTAGAGTTTTCCCTCGTTTAGATCTCTGTAGTGACATATGTAGCGTCAATTTGGTATCAGAGGTGGTCGTCTCAATTTCTTAATTAAAACGTCCTCGCTTGAGTTTTCTCGGCACGCACAATAAAAAAAAAAAGCAACAAATTTTTTTTTCTTGTCTGCAAATAGCACTCTAAAATCTGTAATTTTCAGCGAAAAGTTCAAAAACAAATTTAACGTTCTACATTTTTATCACGTCGGAAAATTACAAAAATATTTTGTTTTTAATCTAGGGTGAGCCCTAGGAAAAATCATCTTTCCAAAAAACATTCTACACATGAATGCGCACTAGACTAGGAACGGAATACACTACACCTTCATCATCTAGGATGGCTGCGAATGAGCAAGGGAATCCCAACGTTGAGGCTATAGAGGGTCTACGTAATGAAATGAATGAGATTAGGACCATGTTAGGACAAATCCTTTTGAATCAAGGAGGGCCACCACCGCCACCCGTTAATGTTGAGCAGCCCCACCGGCACCAACAAATCCCTGATTCGGATTCTGATGGGGACTCTCCCCGATTGCCCCCTCGAGAACACCGCCCCGAGCGAGGCTTTGATATTACTAGGGCCATTTAGATTAATTCCCCCACTTACGAGGGCATGGGAGATCCCCAGATCTTCCTTAATTGGACTATGGACATGGAATGTTACTTCGAATGGCACAATCTTATGGACCCTCAAAAGGTCCAAGTTGCCAGGATGAAATTAACATGTCGTGCGAAGACGTATTGGTTGAATGAGGAGCGGAGATTAGGAGCCGGACATGGAGTCTCACTTATAGGTTGGACGGTGATGAAAAATTTGCTAACCGATCAGTACGTCCTTGCATACCACCGAACACAGATGTTCGATGAGCTTGCCACCCTACGACAGGGCTCAAATTCGGTAGCTGAGTACATGGGAGAGCTAAAGGACTGTATGGTGTGTTGTGATCTTAGGGAGATCCCCAAGGTCACCTTATCTAGATTTTGTAAAGGGCTTCAACCTGATATTCAAAGGAAGCTGTTGTGATATGGTCATATGGACCTGAACACGACTTTCAATGCCTCCCTTGACATTGAAAAACATCTAGCCTCGAAAGCCCACTCCCGTTATTCCCACGTGAAGAATAAGACCACCACTGGAGCATCTTCCTCCACATACCCGTATAAGTGGAAGTTTAGGTCCACCGAGTCGATGTCGGTAGTGATCACTGCTAGGAACGCTAGGAATCCCGCGAGTGAGTGTATCCCCATAGGGAAGGTTAGTAAGACAAATGCTACATGTTATTCTTGCGGCATTCAGGTCACTATGCCTTTGAGTGCCCAACGAAGACTAAGGCCATAGCCCTTTAAGTGTCGAATACTGACCTCGCTGATTATGTTTATGAGGCTGTAGACGAGAGTGACCCAGATGGGGTCCCAAGTGATTTAGAGGACGATCACCACCTTATGGTGATGCGTTGTATCTTGACCACTCCTCGTATGTTAGATGAATGGAAGAGTACGAGTATATTTTCCCTGATTTTTAAAAGTGGCGAGAAGTTCTGCAAGTTAATCATTGATAGTGGTAGTTGTGTAAACTTCATCTATGAGAGTGTCGTTACACGTATGGCTTTGACCACGCAGCCCCACCCGACTCCATATCAGGTAGCTTGGATCAATAAGGTTACCGTTCCGGTCACCAAGCAATGCCTAGTGACCCTCTCGATTAAATCCTATACTGACGAGGTGTGGTGTGATGTCCTTCCAATGGACGCTTGTCACGTGTTGTTGGGCCGTCCTTGGAATTACGACCGCGACGTGACACACTTTGGTAGAGCCAACACGTGCAAGTTTAAATTTAACGGCCAAGTCATTACGTTGAGGCCGACCATCCCGAAGGAGCCAGTAGCTGTGGCTAAGGACACCACTATCCCAGTAGAGATGAAGACGTTGAATCTAGTGGGTAAGAAAGAATTTGTGAAGGATTCATTTCTTGATGGAGTGATGTATGCTTTAGTACTTATAAGTGCAAAGACTGATTTGGGAGTGTTGGATGACTTACCTAGTGAGCTACGAGTGTTGTTGGAAGAGTATAAGGATGTTTACCCGGATGAGCTACCTTCGACGTTACCACCACTTAGGGATATACAACATGTGATAGACCCTATTCCTGGTTCGTCCCTACCCAACCAGCCCCATTATAGACTTCATCTCGCTGGCCATAAGGAGTTACAGACCCAGATTGTGGACCTGTTGAAGAAGGGGTTCATTAGGACTAGCTTGAGCCCATGTGCGGTACCAGCCTTGCTTTCCCCCAAGAAGGATGGTACATGGCGGATGTGTGTTGATAGTCGCGCTATCAACAAGATTACTATCAAGTATAGGTTTCCTATTCCATGATTAGATGACCTCTTAGATGTCTTATCTGGTGCCACTATCTTTTTGAAGTTAGACTTACGGAGTGGTTATCACCAGATTAGGATCCGTGAGGGAGATAAGTGGAAGATTGCATTTAAGTATAAGGATGGGTTATATGAGTGGCTTGTGATGCTCTTTGGGTTATCCAATGCCCCTAGCACCTTCTCCTGGATGATGACACATGTCTTTCAGCCATTCATGGGGAAGTTTGTGGTAGTTTATTTCAATGACATCTTAGTCTACATCACCACCACTGCCGAGCACATCTCCCACATGAGAGTGATTCTTTCCACCTTGAGGAAGGAAACATTGTTTCTAAACTTTAAGAAGTGCACTTTCTACGCTTTAGAGGTAGAGTTCTTGGGTTATATAGTCGGGTCTGAGGGAATAAGAGTTGACCTGGTAAAGTTCAAGTGATAAGGGACTGGCCCAAACCGACTAGCCTACGAGAGGTGCGTAGTTTCCATGGATTAGCTACTTTCTATCGCCGTTTCATACGAGACTTCAGTAGCATTATGGCCCCTTTTAGTGATTGCATGAAGATGGGTGAGTTAACATGGATGAAGTTCGCCACCTTTGCCTTCCAACGTATTAAAAAGCTTATGATCGAGGCACCGGTGTTACGTCTACCTGACTTCACCAAGGTCTTTGATCTTACCTGTGATGCATCTGGGGTGGGAATACAAGGTGTCTTAAGTCAAGAAGGTCACCCGGTCAGTTACTTTAGTGAGAAGCTAGCGGGAGCCAAGTTGAATTACTCAAATTACGATAGGGAGTTCTATGTTGTTGTTAGGTGTTTGCATCATTGGCGACACTACCTCCTCTCCAAGGAGTTTGTGATCCTCTCCGACCATGATGCCTTCCGTTTCATAAACGGTCAGCATAAAATCAGCCCGCATCACGCTAAGTGGGTAGCTTTCTTGCAAGTATACTCGTTTAATCTCAAGCACCTTAAGGGTTCCGACAATCGAGTTGCTGATGCACTTTGTTGCCTCACCCTATTGCTATCCACCATGCAAGTCAATGTTATAGGGTTCTAACGCATTAAGGACGAATACGCCACTTGCCCAGATTTTCAAGAACTATATTTATCTTCCCAGGACAGCTCCCCCACGACTATTTCGTCCTTTACTCTTAGGAACAATTATCTCTTTAGGTACTGGAAGTTGTGAATTCCACGAACCTCGTTACGACACCACATTATTTGGGAGTTACATAGCGGAGGCTTGAGTGGACACTTTGGGCGAGATAAATCCATTGCACTCGTTGAGGAGAAATTTTATTGTCCTAAACTTAAGGCGATGGTGGAGGAATAGTGAGTAGTTGACGTACTTGTCAAGTCTCTAAGGGAACTAAATCTAATGTTGGTTTATACACCCCACTACCTATTCCTTCCACACCTTGGGGAGACGTGAGCATGGATTTCATATTAGGCCTTCCCTCCACTCTTCGACGTCACAACTCTATTCTCGTAGTTGTGGATAGATTTTCTAAGATCACATACTTTGTCCTGTGTAGCAAGACCAACGATGCATCCCACATTGTGAAATTATATTTTAAAGAGGTTATTAGTCATCGTGGAGTGCCGAAGACAATTGTATTGGATAGGGATGTGAAATTCACCAGCTACTTTGGGAAAACTCTATGGATTTTAATGGGAACTAAATTATTATTCTCCGTTTCTTATCATCCGCAAACCGATGGGCAGACGGAAGTGGTCAATCGGAGTTTGGGGAACCTTCTTCGGTGTCTTGTGAGCGGTCACAAAGGCACAAGGTACTTTCTTCTTCCCCATGCCCAATTGGCGTACAATAACTCTAAGAATAGGTCCACGGGAATGCCCCCTAATGAGATTGTTCACGGGTATAAGGCTCCGGTGCCCCTTGACTTGGTTCCGTTACCACCAACATATAAAACAAGTCAATTTGCACACTCCTTCGCCCAACACATTCATGATTTCCACGCACATATCCGAGCAACTTTGACCTCCCAATATGAATCCTATCAAGCACATGTTAATCAACATAGAAGAGTGTCGCACTTTCAAGTGGGCGATCAAGTCTTAGTCCGCTTAGTTCCCGAACGAATGCAAACCGGCACCGTTAAAAAGTTAGCGCCAAAGCGAGCCGGCCCTTTCCGGATTATAAAGAAACTAGGCGATAACGCTTTTTTTTAGATTTTCCTGCTGATTGGGGTGTTTCACCCATTTTTAATGTCTCGGATTTAACGACGTTTGTTTCGCCTCCACAAAAGTTTACTTCTTTGTCGTCTTCTCCCTCCACTAAAATTTCTAATGGGTTTGGGAGTGGTAGTACGGATGATCTCTCTCCTATGGTTTCCACAGGCTTACCATCTTCTCCTACTATTGACATGTTTCTAAGGTTTCCAAAAACCTTTATTATACCTGACTTGATACTTGACGCTGAGCTGCTCACTACTAAATATGGTACTACCCGCCGCTTTCTCATCCTTTGGTAAGATCGCCCTCCGTCAGACGACTCATGGGTACTTGAGGCGGAGCTTCTACGCTTGGATGCCTCCCTTCTCCACCGCTATCTCTCAGAACACGAATCGGTGATACGTGACTTTGAGCAGGGGAGGATTGATGTCACGGCCCCTCCACCACTACTTGAAGATGATCTGGTTGCCGAGGCACAACAACATAAAGATTTTAGGCGACATGACAACTCCACGGACGCTAACGGAAAGCTACATTACAACCTCCGTCCGCGGCGCGCAAAGCTTATTTGAAGCTCTAAAATAGTTTATATTTATTTTCTATTTTATTTCCTTTAAAAGAAACTTGTAATATTTTATTTTCATTGTTGGTGTGCTATTAAACATTTATGGTGTGCTAATAACCATCTGGATGGATGAGATCTTCATCTCAATATTGGATAGTTGGATTTAATTTGTAACTCCTATAAATAGGAGGCTTTTATGAGATGAAAGGAGATTTTGAAAACTTAAAACCAGCCCCCCTTTGTCTAAAGGCGATTTCGGCCAAGCTTGTGAAAAGCCACCCCCCCCCCCGCTTGTCTCCTCTTCTCCATTTCGGCCTCCCCTCCGTGGAGCTTTCCGGCGTGGTTTCTTGGTGCAACTCCAAGGAATAAGGACGGCAACCCCACTCGGTGCGACGCTGGTGGACCATTCGGTGCGACGCCGGTGGAAATCGTGGAGAGAGTGATTCTCCCACAAGTTATCTAGTGTGTTCTTCTACGGTTGGGTAAACTCTTCTCCTTCTCCAAGTGTTTCTTCTATTAGATTTGTGGAGGTAGAACCATCGTGTTCTCCGTGATTTTAAAATCTCAAACGCTTTCAAATCTCCGAATAAAATTGTTATTGATCGTGTTTCTATTTACGGATCGGGTAGATCCATTATGCTTGAGCGTATCTTGGCTTGTCGCCTTGGTCTTGCCCTTGAAAAGGATTGGCAACCTTTGCATTTTCTTGGGGAACAAGTCGACTCATATTTTGATCGTTGTTTTAGACTTGGCACACCTCCGATTTGTTTATTGGATTGTATGCGGTATGGTACGTGTTTTTGGGCGATAGATGTTTGCATAGGTGCGAACGATCAAGAGTGTGTTGTAGGCGAACTAGAGTTTTCCCTCGTTTAGATCTTCGTAGTGACATACGCTGCATCACCTTCAAGTTGAGATTGAAAATTCTACTAAGTAATATTGTGTCGAGACACTTTGGACATCTCGACACTTTTGATCCTGAAGTTGAACAAAGTCAACACAACTAAGTGTCAAGACAAAACAGAAGTGTCATGCCAGCTACAGTGACTCGACATCTCAACAGAACCTATTTGAAGAAGAACTTGAAGTCTGATGACACATGATGATGTCATCAATCAGAAGCCAGCATCCAGTGAAGGCTATAAATAGAAGGGTCATCTACACAGAAATCAACAATCGAAGAATTCATTCTATTCTCTCATCCTTATTTCTCCTAAGTCAGGGAAGGGCGACAACTTCAAGAAGAAGGAAGATGCGCGTCTTCAAGAAAGTCTTCTGATCCTTTCAACAAGTTGATCAGAGGATTAAGGTGGATCTATTCAGCAAGTTCTTCCAGGAAATCAAGTTGATCATCATCAAGAACGTTGCAGATTCAGTGAAGAATCATTTCAGCCAGCCTGCTTATCAAGATCCAATCATGTGCTGCTGATTTGAATAATCTGAATTTTCAGATAAGTCAGTACCCAGAGTTGCTGTTTTCTGAGATCAATTTCTATCTAATTTCCTTATAATTTCTGTATGATCTTGTTGAGATCTTAGTGGGTAGGAGATACATTCTTCGAGATTGTAAGTCTTATTTATAAAGGCTGAGGTAAGTGATTTGTGTGGGATCACTGAGTGGTATGCATGTGTTATAAAGGCTGAGGTAGGTGATTTGTGTGAGATCACTGAGTTGTAGGACTTGGAAATTCTGAGGTAGGGTTCTTGAGGGACCTGAGGTAGGAGATTGGGTGAATCTCTGAGGTAGGACTAGCGAGTCTGAGTTGTAGGTTTCTTAACTGAAACTGAGCATGTAAGATCTGTTGATCTGATTTTATCTGGAGGAGATATAAACTTATCTAGCACATTGCTAGTGAGGAAGCAGGGGGAAAGTGGATGAACCCTAGATAGGAGAACCACTATCAAATTATGTGTATTGTGGATTGCTTGTGTTGTGTTCTTGTGATTGCTCATTTACAAGTTTATGTGAATCATTAAGTGCAAGTAAAAAAGAAATTGGAAAGAAATTTAAAAGACACCTATTCATCTACCTTTAGGTGATTAATTACCCATAGATTTATCTTTCAATCTTTGAGGGGGTAGAGCACTCTAGAATATTGGCAAAGTGGTCGGTGGAGTTGAGTGAGTTTGATATATCTTTGTTCCCTGCCTCTCGATCAAGGCTCAAGCGATGGTCGACTTCTTATCTGATTATGTGGTCGAGGTGGAAGAGGTGGAGCTCACTCTTTTAGTTCCCTGGAAGGTGATGGTGGATGGTGCCTCAGGAAGGCACTCTTTGGGGGTGGGAGTAATCCTGGAGAGCTCTCAGGGAACAAGGATAAAACAGACAGTGGTGGTTCATTTCCCCATTATAAACAACCAGGTTGAGTATGAGGCATTGATAGCAAGGTTACGTCTAGCCAGGGAGTTGGGGGTGCATGACATGTAAGTGCTCATGGATTCCATGGTGGTGGCCTCTCAGATCAACGAGGAGTTTAAGTCAAGGGAGCCTACTCTCCAGTTTTACTTAACAATGGTAAAAAGGGTCATCGACATGTTCAAAACAGTCTCCATCTGACTCGTGTCGCGATAGAAAAATGAGCAGGTAGATCAGCTAGCCAAGAACGGACCCCGTGTGGGAGGTACCATCACCGACTTGTTCCTCCCTTCCTTTGAAGAGGGAGAGCTGGTGGAGGTGGACCAATGCCCCTTATAAATGGATCATTTTCAACCTTCCTATCCACTGGGGAGTTCTAGGAGGGTATGGATAAAAAGTGTTTCAAGCATAAGTCGGCATGCGCGACGGGAAGCTGTATCAGAAGATGCTCTCGAGACTGCTGGCACGATGTGTGGTTGAGGTGGAGGTCCAGAGAATATTGGAAGAAGTCCACTCTAGGGAGTGCGAGTCACTCAGGGAGTCAGACTCTGGAAGGGAGAATAGTCAGGCAAGGGTACTTCTGGCCGACCCTGGGCCAGGATGCTGCCGAGTTCACTAAGAAGTTCCACAAGTGCAAGTTGTTTGCCCATCTCAAATTACTTCCAGCTCAATGGCTCTGAAGTATCATGGCACCCTGGTCCATCACTATCTAGGGAATGGATCTTGTAGAACCTTTCCCTCAGCCCAGTGGGCAGATGAGATTCTTTTTGGTCATGATTGACTATTTCTCTAAGTGGATGGAGGTTAGGGCGTTGGCCAAGGTGACCTCCCAAATAATCAGAAATTTTGTATGGGGGGAGATCATCTGCCGGCACAAGTTACCTCAAGCCATTCTCACGGACAATGGGCCGCAGTTTGCTAGCATCGATTTAATTAGTTTTTGTGTCCAACTTAGGATTGATCTCAGGTTCGCATCGGTCCATCATCTCAGTTTCCGTGTCCAACGGGCAGGTGGAGGCGGCGAACAAGATCATTGTGAACCTCTTAAAGAAGAAGGTGGAAAACTTGAAGGGGAGTTGGGTGGAATAGTTCCCTTCAGTCCTCTGGGCCTTGAGGACCACTCCCAACTTGGCCATATGGGAGACCCATTTCAAGCTCTCCCATGGCTGCGAAGCTGCCCTTCCCATAAAGTTTGCGGTATGGACACTGTGGGTCGTGGAGGCAGAAAAAGGCGAAGAAGAGTGGAGGGCCGAGAACGAAAACGAGTTGCGGCTCTCCCTCGATATTGTGGAGGAGCTGCGCAACTTGTCATCCAACCAACAGGAAGAGGTCAAGTGGCGGATGGCCAAATACTTCGAGAAACATGTCAGGATCAAGCAGTTCGCAAAAGAGGACTTGGTATTGAAGAAGGTCGATGCGGCCAGGAGGTCGGCATCCGTCTGCAAGTTGAATCCCAACTGGCAGGGTCCTTATGTAATCCAAGAGGCCTGGAAGTCGGGAGGATATCACCTCCAAAATGTAGAGGGGGAACCCCTCAGTCATGCTTGGAGAGGCGATGACTTAAAGGGCTTCTACCCATAAAGTAATGAGATAACTCTTTTCCACATTCTTACTATTTGCTAATGATTCATTTGTCTTGCAGGAATAATATGAGACTTGGTTGGCCAATAAGAAAGTCTGGTTGATGCTCAACACCCGCCGTTAGGCTCTCACCTAGCTAATTGGGCTGATGGTAGCGCCCGGTGGTTGGTCAAAAGGAAAGTCTGGTTATTGCTCAACACCCACCATCAGGCTCTCACTTAGTTGATTGGGCCATTGGTAGTGCCAGATGGTTGGCCAAAAGGAAAGTCTGGTTGATGCTCAACACCCTCCGTCAGGCTCTCACCTAGCTGATTTGGTCGGTGGTAGCGCCTGGTGGTTGGCCAAAAGGAAAGTCTGGTTGATGCTCAACACCCACTGTCAATCTCTCGCCTAGCTGATTGGGCCGGTGGTAGCCCTCGATGGTTGCTTTGGAGATAAATCCTGAGTTGTTCCCGCTGTCAGGCTTTCATCTAACTGGCAGGGTAGGGGCTCTCAGTTGACATAGTGGTTGTTCTGGACCTAAGTACCGAGCTTCTCACACTATCAAGCTTTCATCTAGCTGGCAGGGCAGCGGCCCTCGGTGGACATGGTGGTTGCTCTAGAGCTTAGTCACGAGCTGCTCCAGCTATCAGGATTTCATCCATCTGGCAGGGCAGGGGCCCTCGGTGGATGTGGTGGTTGCTCTGGAGCTAAGTCCTGAGATGCTCCCACTATCAGGCTTTCATCTAGTTGGTAGGGCAGGGGCCCTCGGTGGACATGGTGGTTTCTCTAGAGCTAAGTCCCGAGATGCTCCCGTTGTCAGGCTTTCATCTAGTTGGTAGGGCAAGGGCCCTCAGTGGACATGGTGGTTGCTCTGGTTCTAAGTCCCGAGTTGATCCCGTTGTTAGGATTTAAACTAGCTGGCAGGGCTGGGGCCCTCAGTGGACATGGTTGTTGCTCTGGAGCTAAGTCACAAGCTGCTCCTACTATCAGGCTTTCACCTAGCTAGAAGAGCAGGGGCCCTTAGTGGACAAGGTGGTTGCTCTGGAGCTAAGTCCTAAGCTGCTCCCGATGTCAAAATTTCATCCAGCTGGCAGGGCAGAGGCCCTTGTTGTACATGGTGGTTTCTTTGGAGCTAAGTCCCGAGCTGCTCCCACTGTCAAGCTTTCATCTAGCTGGCAGGGCAGGGGCCCTCGATGGACATGGTGGTTTCTATGGATCTAAGTCCTGAGCTGCTCCCGCTGTCAGGCTTCCATCTAGCTTACAGGGTATGGGCCCTCAATGGATATGGTTGTTGTTCTGGAGCTAAGTCCCGAGCTTCTCCCGCTGTAAGATTTTCATCTGGCTGGCTGGGCAGGGGCCCTCAGTGGACGTTATTGCTACTCTGGAACAAAGTCTCGGACTGCTCTTGTCAGTCTACCTGAGGCATTTGAAGGTAAACTCGGGGTAGACACCGAGGGCAAAAATCAAAAGGGAAACAAAAGGTCAGATAAAGCAGTCTCCAGACAACCAGGTAGTGGCGAGCTAAGATCTCGACAACTACTAAGGGGTGACAACAACTCAACAAAGCAATGTCAAAGATGGAGAGCCGAGTTCTTTGCAACTACAAAGGAAGGCGAGCTGGGGCTATTCTCGGAAATTGAATTCCACCCCATCAGGTTTTTACTTGGGAAAGCCAGGCCTCGATAAACTCCTAAGGGAGGGAGAGATCTTGCAGGCAAGAAGGGTGGTGTGAGTCCAACGTAGAGAGTGGTTGAGACCCTACTACTAGGTGGAGGAGACATCCCGAGGTCTTCACACGGGTACGTATCCTAACTCAACAAATAGATTCTAGCTGTGAATTCTATCCTAGAAAGGTCACACAGCTAGGGGGTGATACATGCATGCAAGTGCAATATAGATAATATACACAAAGGGGAAAAATTTGCTAAGACTTTTTCATTGATATGTTTGTTATTACAAAAAGGACTCGCCTCATGGCGAGGTTACATAGTTAGGGGGAGGTATCAATACAAAAGATAAAGAAAATACAATCAGCTCTCGTCCTCTCCCCCAGAAGGCTCATCCTCAAAGCATGAGACTTCTTTGAAGAGCGAGTTGAAGTTGTCTTTCGACTCGCTAGGAGTAGGGATGGGGAGGAACATCTCCAGCACCAGGTCCTTGGCGGTCACCTCCCCACAATCCGCTGTCAGCAGCTGTAGATCTCTCATGACCTGCAGGGTATGATCAATAGTTTTGATGGAGTTGACCCGCAACATTTCATTGGCCTTCGCCTGGCTGAAGATCTTCATACTTGCGCCTTGGGCGCTCGGCTTACCGCAAGATGGAGGAAGCAGGCATTCTACCAGGCGAGATACCTCACCCTGGAGCGAATTGTTTTGCTCCTCCAGTTTTTTGTTCTTCTCCTCCAGCACGGCAGCGCGAGTGCGCAGGTGGTCCATAGTTTCGGCATCCTGCGAGGAAAATGGTGTTAGAAAGAAAACTACAAAATTAAAGTAAAATGGGAAGGGATTAGACTAGCAATCACCACCCCGCCAGTGCCCTTATTGATGATGGCCTTGACGATTCCCAACTGCCTCGCCAAGTTAGTGACATCGTCTTTGGCAATGTCGCACTACTGCAAGGCACTCACCATCATGTGGCTGAGGTTAAAGTCGTGGCGGACCGACATGTGTGCAAACTCCATGGCCCGCATTCAGGCTCGCCAGCACTAATGGCCGAGCCGCTGGAAGGTCATATGATTGTTTGCCTCTACATCCTCGCGACCATATAGCCCGAAGCCGAGGGCATAAGCGTGCCCGTTGGGAGGGCGGCGCTCAGAATAGGAGGGCATGAGAGATGAGATAGAGACTCTGTGGGTCTCTTCATCCCACTAGAACATCGACTCGCAGAGTTGGTCTTTTGCCTCCCCCCGAGGCCAAAGTGCCAATGGTCCTTCTGTAGGCCCGTCTCGCAGGCTGTGATCTCCTCCATAGTTGGGGAAGGTAGGGTGAGAGGACTTAGCGCAACCACTCGCACCAAAAGCCCGGACTGATGGAGGACGGCGCAACTAATCTTTATATCAAAGGTCCTCGGGCGGACCCACGGGGTAGCCAGTTAAGCCATTACCGCATAGCACCGCAGCGCGGGGGCGATTTCGGACCGCAGCCCCAACAAAGGGGCTTACCTCCACCTTGCTCTTTCTCCGACGAGTCAAGGATGACCTTCTTCCCTTTGTAAACCACTATCTTCTTCAATATCTTCGGTGGCAGAGTGCGGAGAGGCAAGCTGGAGCTGGCGAGCTCAGGCTGCCTGATAATGGAGGGAGGTTTGGCAGATCCTGACTCCTTTCGGTAGGCTAGCGTGATTGTCATCTCTCATGCAAGTGGGTCAGGGTGGTGTCCCAAATCCGCGAAGGGAGGATGCTCTGGAATCAGTCTCTCCCCTATAGAAAATAACTTGTCATCAGAGTGATTAATTTTGGCGAGCCCATTAAAAAAAAGCGAAAAAGAGCTATACCTTTGCCGGGATGAACTGGAGGGAGCGAGTCAAGGCCCCTTCAGAAGAAGGCGACCTCAAAGTCCTTGTTGAGGAAGAACTTGTGGAGCTCGTCGTTGTTGCCCGTCACAGTCAGTGGCATGTACACCTCCTCGCTCCTCTTCCAAGGAGAGAAGAGAATGTTGCTGAGCTCGCCCTTGATGAAGACGAACTTCGAGAACTAGTTGTGGTTCTTGTTGGCCGTCTCAGAACTTTGAATAGCCAGCTGGTGAGGAAGGCGACCCCATCATTGGTTGTGCAGTATATGAATAGCTTTCGGAAGACGGTGAGGTTGAACTCGATCTGTTCTCGCCGGAGGAAGCATGCGAAATCCACCATCATGGTAATCAAATTGGGGTTCAGCTGCGCAGGGACTGCCCCATAGTACTTCATCATCTAGAGGATCTCTGGATAGAGGGGGAGGCGCAACCCCACCTTGAAGTGCGAGATGGGGAAGACGAGCTCATTGGTGAAAAATGTATTTATCGCCTCGCCCCTCCCGGGCCGACCCGCGGTGAATCTAGGGGAACGTGGTCTGCCACAAAGGCCAGGTACTCCTGCTCAGTAGTTTTCCCCTCAAAGAAGGTGTACTCGACAAATTGTCTCGCGCACTTTGACCTCTCATAGGCATCAGGTCGTGTCTTGCCTATTTCTCTAAGGTCTCGGCGTGAGTGCAAGTGGAGAGAAGAGCAATAAGGAGGGGGGTATATGCCGACAATAAATGTGATATGCTAAGGGTAGGTAAGGGGGCCTATTTATAGAAAACGAATTAAACCTGCCAAGCTGATTGCTCCAGCCCATCTTGCAGGCCCCGGTTTGCTAGTTCCCCGCGACCTGTCTTATCCTACAACGAGTCAAATCTAAAGAACATAACATCTTGTGCCAGATCAACATACATTAAAAAATAGACATTATTAAAATTATTACAAACATCAGTGCTCATGTTTGAAAGAAGAAAGTACAATAGCAGAGGATAAATTACTATTATAACATGCGAGAGTTGGGGTTCTTGGGAGCGAGTGCCGGTAGGCTCAGCTAGGGAGCCATTTCAATCTACCCCGGCCTGGCGTCCCCATCCCCGGCGGCCGGCGAGGGTTGTTGAACTCGCGGACCCACTCAATTTCTTGATATATGAATCGCATGTTCTCATTCATTCGATCCATGAGTGAGCTAGGAGAAGTCATCCCACTCACCGAGCCGCGCTTCACCTCGTCCGCCAGCAAGACATAGTCTTGCTCTAGTGCCTGCAACCTCTATTCGCCGAGTGCATTCACCTCCTGGATCACGAGCAGTGCGAGTCCATGCTTCTTAAAGACTTTGATGGTTCGCCTCCTTAGTTCAATAGGGTCCAACGAGGTGTCCAGGAAATCTTCCATTGCATTGGGGGAAGGAGGTGGCGTGTGGCGAACCAGCTCAAAAGATTCTTCGGGTTTGGACTGGTCGGGAAGGCCTGCGATGATAATCAATTCAGTTAAGAATCTTGAGGTTGTAAAAATGGCGATGGTTTCAGAATAACCTTGCGAGATGGTCCTACTAAGGTGGGGATGTCGATAAGAGCTCGGTTGTCCATGGAAAGGGAGAATAAGATGAAGCAGAAGGGTCTTACCATGACCCAACAGCTGAGAGTTTGGAGATATGATCAACTCTAAGCTCGGGGTTGGGATGTCCCCAACACCTCCCCCTACGAGTGCGGAATCAGGGGTAGGAACCCAAGGGGGCTCGCGGACCGCTAACTTCAGCGGTATCGAGCCCAGTCCAATGGTCCCAAATGGGGGATGGGCTTCTCGTGCCATCTTTAGGAGGTGTTTGGAGGTGCGAGTCATTCTGAGGAGAGTCGGCTTGTGGTATAGGAGGTTCAACATCATTCTGATGATTCTCGGGGTCAGTAGGATGTTCAATGATCTCCTTCCCTTTTTGTTTAGACAACGATTTGGACGAGGAATCGAGTCCATGATCCAAGGTGGAGGCTAGACCATGGGAGATGGACTCAGCAACCTTTGGGGCTGATTTAGCATTCTTGGCAGGTTTATGTTTTGGAGACTCGTGTGGCGATGGGTTGGAAAGCCAAGGGATCAGCCCTGCAGCGTGGGAGGAGTTGAGATCCCGGGCGCGATTGATCCTTTCCTGAAATTCCTTTGAAAGAGGCATCTCGGCAAAATCAAAGTAGGGGAATGGCAAGGTTCTCCCAGGAAGATGGGCGCATATATATAGCAGCTGGTGGATCCCACCAAAAGATTCCCTCCAGCTCTTTACTCACTCGCCAAATTTTATAGGGTTGGATGTTTCTTTCCGAGCTTGGGGCAACCTCACAAATAGCGTGGATTGTGTACAACCCTATATCCGGCAAGTGGGATCGATAGGAGCCAGACAAGCCAAATCAGGCAGTCCAAGTCCCGAGCGAGTCGAAAGGGAGGCGAGAGCTCTGCAGCCTCATCGACTTGCCCAGGAGGGGTGGGATGGAAGAATGGCGATTGGTGTAAGTGGGCTCGCACTCGCCCCTAGCTCTCGATAATTATAGGCGAGTGGGGCAAGTCGGGCCCGCACTCACCCAGGGCGAGAGGATGTTTTCTAGAGCCACTCGCCCAGTGATGTGTGTTGTATTTTTACCACTCCTCACCCGCTGGCCTGCCCATAGCCTTTCAAACTAGCGGAATTACGTTATTGGCAGGCCGACTTGGACTGCACAAGCTGTGTAGAATAGCGGAGGTGAGCTATTGGCAGACTAACTTCAAAAACTATAAATAGACCCAAGGGGGTACCTTAAAAGGCAAATTTTCATACTCTCAGGCTTACTTGTTCTCTGATCTTCTAGCGCTTTTTGAGCTATCCTTAGCTCAGTACTTGGCTAAGGCTCTGTTTGGAGCAGCGGCTGCGGATCAGAAAGCTGCTTTCTGATTCGCAACCGCTATTTTCCAGTGTTTGAATATACAGCGGATCGAAAATCAATTTCTCAAAAATCACTGTTTAGGAGATTTTTAGGGCGCTCGTTCTCATTCGCGTCTGCCGCTCTTAAAATCGCGCTTGGCCCGCTTCCTTCTTCCCGATCCCACCTGCTGTTCTCCCTGATCCCGCTGCTTTCTCCCCGATCCCGCAAGAACGACGACACGCCGTCCGCTTCCGTCGGCCGAGCTCCCAGATCCAAATGACGTCGCCGGCGCTCGTCCCCGTCGTCGCTTCCCCAACCCAAACCTGAGCCCGTGTCGTCGTTCTTCTCCTTCGATTCGAGCCCTAGCCGAGCATCTCCTTCGATTCAAGCCCTAGCCGAGTTTCTCTCAGAGCCGTTCTTCTCCTTCGAAGCCCTCACGCCTTCTTATCCATCTCCCCGCTCACAGTTTTTCCAGCGCCGTTGTTCCCAGTTCCGGCTGTTTTCTTCATCTCCTGGTAACGATCCTCCCTGTCTGCTCTCTATTTTTTTTACTTGATTTACATTGTGTAGGAATGTGTTTGTGGGTGTTTAATTTGTGTTGTGTTGCAATTGTTGAATGAGTGTGTGTGTGTGATTTTTTGTGTGTGTGTGTTTATGTATTTTAGAATGTATGTGTGTGTGTATGTTTGAGTGTGTTTGTGTATGTTTGTATGGATGAATGTGTGTGTGTGTGTGTGTTGAATGAGTGTGTGTGTTTGTATGGATGAATGAGTGTGTGTGTGTGTGTGTGTGTGTGTGTGTGTGTGTATGTTTGATTGTGGATGTGTTTGTTTGTATGGATGAATGGTTGTGTGTGTGTGTATATTGAATGTGAGTAGTATGTATGTGTTGAATGTGTGTGTGTGTGTGTGTTGAATGTGTGTGTGTGTGTGTGTGTGTGTGTATGTGTGTGTGTGTGTGAATGTGTGTGTGTGTTTATATATTTATGAATGTATGTGTGTGTGTATGTTTGAGTGTGTTTGTGTATGGTTGTATGGATGAATGAGTGTGTGTGTGTGTGTGTGTGTGTGTGTGTGTGTGTGTGTGTGTGTTGAATGAGTGTGTGTTTGTATGGATGAATGAGTGTGTGTGTGTATATTGAATGTGAGTAGTATGTATGTGTTGAATGAGTATGTATGTGTTTAATGTGTGTGTGTGTGTATGAATGTGTGTGTGTATGAATGTGTGTGTGTATGAATGTGTGTGTGTGTGTGTTTATGTATTTATGAATGTATGTGTGTGTTTGTATGGATGAGTGTGTTTGTGTATGTTTGTATGGATGAATGAGTGTGTGTGTGTGTTAAATGAGTGTGTGTGTGTGTGTGTTGAATGAGTGTGTGTTTTCCACCGGATGTGGGGAGGATCCAATTGGAAGATGATGATGTGGCAGATAACACAGATAACATTGGGAGTGCTTCCACCTCGGAGATTAAAAGAAGAAAGCTCGGGAAGAACAAAGGAGTAGCACTTTCTTTGATGTCATATTTACATCAATCCACCCTATCACTGAAGCCTCCATTAGTTATCTCAGTCAAAGAAGTCGTATAGTTGATTGTTGGTAGCCCAGAGATACGAGCAAATCCCGATCTCTATTACTTTGCTCTCGACCACATCAGGGATAAGACCACTAGGGAGATCCTAATGAGTATTCCAGAAGAAGACCGGGTTTGGTGGATTAAGCATGCGTACGAGAGGAGAGCTCATTGAGATAGAAAAACTTGATATCTATATTTCTTTTTGTTTATCGTGATGAGAACTATGATGTGAAAGACTCTTGTTAATGGTTGTTTTTAATTATTCGCTGCGTTAAAATATTTATGTATTTTAAAGTTTAAAAAATCAGCTTCCAAAAGTTGTTTCTCCAAACAGCTAAATTAGAAAATTGCTCTACAAAGCGCACTTCTGCACAGAACACCCAAACACTCTGCAGCTTTTCAAAACTGCTCCCCAGAGAGCTCTTTCAAAACTACTCTATCCGGACAGCAGCTTTTTAATCCGCCAGAGCTGTCCCAAACAGAGCCTATGAAGGGGTAGCACTCTAAGATCTTCCGAGTATGTGGTGGGACCTCCATGCTGGAGCCTTGGGTCCATTTCTAGTTCTAAGTCTTTGGTTGTTTGAGCTTATTAGGAGGAGTAAGTGTGCGGTCACCCCTTTTCCAAGGGTTTAAAAACTCCACATAAGTTGATTATCGGTTTCAACATCAGGTCTTATAGCGCTTTCTGAGGTACTCCTAGCTCAGCACATGCTAGGGAGGGAAATGTTGGTATTATAATTGTGATCTGGAAGTGATCAAGCATATATTCTGACTGCCAACGTAGTATAAGCCTATCAGGGTCGCACATAAGAATGTTTAGAGAATTTGGAAGATTGGATTATATTGGTTTTACTCATATGATTAGTGAAAAGACTTAAATCAATCAGGCGTTGAGACCACTCAACGCTTTCGTCGAGTCAAGTGTTGACTCGTCGAATTTAAGCGTTTAGAGCGTTGAGACCACTCAACGCTTTCGTCGAGTCAAGTGTTGACTCGTCGAAAGTTAAGCGTTAAGAGTGTCGAGTGCGTTGAGACCATTCAATGCTTTCGTTAAGTAAATTTTTGACTGGTCGAATGATGGCGCTGAGTGCGTTGAGTTCACTCAATGATTCATTGAGTCAAGTGTTTATTCGATGAGTCTGGCACAGAGGAGTTGAGTGCGTTGAGTTCACTCAACGCTTTCATCGAGTCAATTATTGATTCAACGAATCTGGCGTTGTGGCGTTGAGTGCGTTGAGTTCACTGAACGATTCATCGAGTCAAGTGTTGATTCAACGAGTCTGGCGCTGAGGCGTTGAGTGTATTGAGTCCACTCAACTCTTTCGTCGAGTCAATTGTTGTCTCATCAAATTTTGTATTCCAAGTCTTTCGGGTCTGCCGATAGTGATGAAACTTCTTTTGTTTATTCATTTGGGAATAAATAGAAAATTCCTTAGGGTTTTGATGTACACGATTGCACTATTCTAAAAACCCGAGACGATACAGGCCAACGAAAAGCGTTTCTGCAAGGCCGATCTTATCGCCGAGCCTGATTCCGGCGAGTGTCACTGCCGCCGCCTCTTCTGTAGCAGACCTACCAGTATATGAAGACGCAGAGTGCCTTCTTCCAACCTAAATTTGTGTTACAAGAGTCTAAGGGTTCTCCCGTTCGTGTGGATCACCTGTAGAGGCGCGAACATTATTCTACGTTCAGAACTCCTGTCGCTAAGTGATCAGCAGATTTCTTGGAGCATCTTGGTTGAGTATTGACTCAATCCCTCAAAGGTAAATTTTATTTACATCCACTTTACTTCTTGATCAATTTTCATCGTTTGATCCGAACTATTTCGGGTTTTCTTGTTCCTAATTTTCATTGCGCACAAGTGTTGTGACTTATAGCAAAAGCCAACAATGGTATCAGAGGAAGGTTCATTGATGATCATTGTTTCAGAAGTTGCTAAATCAATTGCGTGTAGATCTGGAAAATTAGAAGTGTTCTAAATACCTAAATCTATTCTTAGAACCCCGCCAAGAACACATGTGATTTCGTTGCGATATCTTAGTTGATATTCTTGTTACTCCTCAATGGTAACCATCCCTCTTGTTGGTTTGTGAAACTAAGTGTGTTAGATTTTGAATCTCACATAGAGAGGCGAGCTTGTCTACTGTGTAAGTGGAGTTGGTGTTGCTCATGTACAGTGCATGTAAACCTGAAGATCTAGATGTGTTTTAGATGTTCAGATTTAGCCCAGTTTGTCAAGTGTTCATGATTTTTCTTGTGCACATTTGGATGCATTTGGATTATGAATGATGTAATTTTTATATTGTAGATGTGCACATTGGTTAATTGTTAACCATGATTAAAGTGTTAACCAATTGTCTAAGAAATCCCTTAAGCAATATTAAGTAGTCAGATGCCTTCCAATGGATGACACTCTTTCTGCCTCAATCGATGAAGTGTGGGCTTGCCAAAGCAATGTGCATTAATCTTTCTTGGTAAGGATGCGAGCGGATAATTATGATATCTTATTGCCGACATCGGGTCAAACTTAACTTGATGACCTCAAAGGTTGAGTTCCCAGAGGCATAGGGTTGGCATGCACCATATGATGGATGTGATATAAAGAGTTATTCATCAACCATTTAAGATTTGCATAATGATGCAATCGGCAAGCGTTGCCTACCTAAATAACTGCATTATGAGAGAAAATCCAAAGTTGACTCATAGTGTTGGTGAAATATGGATCTTCTCCACTAAGAGAGTTGCTCGCATAAACACTCTGAATTGATATCGAGGGTTATCGGTTTGATTAAAATAGTGGGAGTAATTTTAATTAAAGTTCTAATTGAAATAAAAAAATGTATTTTGAAATATAGTATTTATTTTGCTTTGCTTAAATCCTTATAGAATTTTTGTAACATCCCTCAAACAACTATACCCCTAAGAGTGGTTTTGTTATGACTAGGTCATGACAAAACCCTAGGAAGCTCAAGAAGCCAAGCGAACAAAGGCATGAAGGTGGAAATCATCTTGATCTGCCTATAGCACAACCTTATCACCAAACCTAGGGTTTGAATTTAGGGCTTTAACTTGATCTCATGACCCCACCATAGCACTCCCAACTGTAGGGGAGGCTAATAGGTCACTAAGGACCCATTGGGGTCAACCCAAGAGGTCAAGTTGACCAAGGGACAACCCAAACCCTAATTAGGTCAAATTGCCCAAAGTTGACCAAAGTGGGATACACCAAGCCACAAGTGGACTAGTGTGATGTCAATGGGATCATTTACACCCCATTGGGTCACTCATATCACACAAAATGACCTAGGGATGGGCTTATATGGCTAGGGTTAGCAAAGCCCAAAAAAGTGGAGAAAAAGCTAGCTCAAGCCCAATCCACTTGGGCTAAGCCAAATTAAGGTGGCCCACTAGCCTCATAAGGTTATAAATTACCCAAAATTCCACTCATTTTCTGGAAATGGTGACTAGGAGAGAGAAACCTCAAGATACCCTTTAATGTAGGAGAGAGAAAATGAGGAGTGAAGGCCATTCATGGACAAGGGCCTATCTATTCATTTTCTTTGCTGGATTCACCTCCCGTGATTAATTGGGAGAAGATTAAGGGTTTCCACGGCCATGGCAGTGGCTAGGGGAGGAGAATTCACAATGGCCGAAAACCTCCTTCATGGTCATTAATGGTGTCGTTGAAGAATGACCTCTCCCCTCCCCCATTTTTTTATTTTTAAAAAAACTTTACCAGGCTATAAGGAGCCGTTTCCACCTTTTACCTGATGATTTTAAGACCACTGGTGTAGAAGTTACAGAGCACCCGACACCACCACCACCGGAAATGGCATCACGGCGATCTCCAAGGCTCCAGCCCTCCCAAAAGTTCTTATTCCCTTCTCCTCTCTAAGTGGATAGATCCACATCTATTGGTTGCAAGATTCGGGTCCAATTGGCCCGAGATCAAGCTGGCCGAGAGCTTGGTATTCAAGCTTTTTATTCAACCCACATTTCACTATTCCGGCCACCTCCAACTGGCCAACCACCGCGAATCGCCAGCCACCACCTCAACGAAGGTGGTGGTGGCGGTGGCCGGGAGGAGCGCGGGTGGCCGGGAATTCTTCAGCCAAAATGGCCCAGGATGAGTTAATATGGGCCGTTGGAGCGCTGGGGACGATGAAGGGATGCCGCTCATTTGGCGCCAAGATTCGTGCCGCCAATATATAGTTAAGGATTAATATTAATTCAATTAATTTCATTTATGTCACAGTTATTATAGTATTTTAAAGTAATTATTAAAAATACTTAGATGACAAATCAGAGGAAATAATCAATATTAATGTTGTAGCCCTTTAAGTCTAGTTTATTTTAAAAGTGGTTTCAACCAATTTGGCTCACTGGTCTGACCACAGCACACCAAATGGTGCAAGCTATACCTAGGGTAAACCAGACACAAATTTGTGTACCCCCACTAAACAATTCATCCAAATGCTTTTAAATTTGGGTCATAGTTTACTCTCATTTATATCGCAGACATATTCAAAAATGGGAATTTTTTGGAATATATTTTTCTATAGTTTTAAAGAACATTTAATAAATCATGTATGATTTAATTAAGTGGTCTAATGACCTCAAAACCATCAAAAATTTTGGTGGATGACCCTTAGGGTCATGATAGGTCACTAGTAAAAATTCAACCCATTTGGTTTTGATTTGATTAGGTATTGATGTGACCAAAATTTGGTCTCTTAAAGGTAAATTAGGGGCAAATGTGTATTTTATGGGTTGAGTGGCCAATCCTCATCCAGAAGGGATGAAACTTGGGACACTATCTCAAAGTCAACTAAATCACCCCCTCGAGAGAATTTGAGTGGTTTGGGGTAGAGATGCCCTAGGACCCTAGTGTAGGCCCTATAGTTGAGTTTGAGCCCTATTAAAGGACATGTGATAGTATGTCCTTGGATGGACTTGCAACTTGGTTGGTGAGTTTTCTAGGGCAAAAATAGGCTCTGTAAATGGTTTTAGGATTTTTAGGAACTTACACCCTCTTTAAAATAATAATGGATACTTTAGGACACTTTGGCCCAATATTTAATTACATGCTCAAATGAATTTGGAAACTCATGAAACTTAGGCAGTAAACTTGAATTGATGATATTGTTCCCTAGAAATTTTATTATAAATTTTAGGTTGATAATTTTAGCACTTCATTCATAAACCCTAAGTTTGATTCAATCACAAGATAATTAATTAGTGGTTATTTGATTACTGGAAAAATATGAAACCTAGTCAGGGAACATTTTAGGACATAATCATGCTCTGTGAATTTTCATAAATATATTAGAAGACTTTTCATATAGGCTCTTTACAACCCTGTATCCGGCGAGCGGGACGACATGAGCCAGACTGACAAAATCAGGCGGCCCAAGTCTCAGGCGAGCCAGCATGGGGGGGGGGGAGAGCTCGGCAGCCCCCTTGACTCACCCAGGAGGGGGGACATTTGAGGGGCGAGTGGAGCAGGTGGGCTCGCACTCGCCCGGGATTGCCGACGAGTGGAGGGCGAGTGGGGCAGGCCGATCCCGCACTCGCCCAAAGGCCAAGAAGAGGCACCGAGTGCTAGCCCCATCGAGCATTTGTTGCCCAAGTACGAGTGGAGGCTTTAAGAACCACTCGCCCAGTCCGACTGTAACTCCCTAAAACTCAAAAGAGTGACCGATGGCGTTTTGAGCCAATTCTGGGTTTTGGCAGAGGTGACCCGGCCTGGGACACGGGCGTGTCCCAGGGGCGTGTCGTGCTCGGGTTCGGCAATAATTGCGTGGTCGACGAAATTGCAGTCAACGGTCGTCGGGGCAGTGAACACGGCCTGGGACACGGGCGTGTCCCAAGGCGTGTCAGCCACTCAAAGCTTTTCACTCAATGATCATAGAGTGAGGACGCACGACCTGAGCTCAGGCGTGTTCTGGTCCGACACGGGCATGTCTGGTTTTGACACGGGCGTTTTCAAGCCGTTTCTGATTTTGGCATTTTGTGAGGAACACGGGGCGTGACACGGGCCATGACACAGGCGTGTCCGGGCTAACACGGGTGTGTCTGATGCCGTGTCAGAGGTCGTGTCCTTCTCTGTCTCTCTGGTTTTATGGCGAGTGAGTTACACGGCCTTGGACACAGGCGTGTTGCAAGCCGTGTTCGGCCCAGGTCTTGGATTTCAAGTCCGGATCCCAGCCATCCATTTCCTTATTTTGAGATCTGACGGCTGGGGGTTGTTTCCCCAGGGATATACCCGGGTTTAGGGCTTAGAAAACCCCATTTCTCTTGGGTTACTCTCTTTCTAAGATCTAGAGAGAGGAGAGAGCAAGGAGGAAGAAGGAAGGCTAGATCAGGTCACCGGCAGAGTTTCGGAGCTCCAAATCGCGAGCCGACTTCAGATCTACGGAGGCAAGGAGATTGCGGTGCTTTTCATCCGCGTAGATTTCCATGGCGCCAAGGAAAAATGCTAGGGTAACTATTCTTATCTTGAGCATGTGAAGCTCTTCTTCCTTTGCATGAGAAAACCCGCTCCCGTGAGTGTGCGGTGAGTTTGCGGTGTTCCTTGGGGTAGATATGTAAAGTCCCCTTGTTAGAGTCCAGAATCGCAGTACGGACATAGGCATGGTGTGTGAAGCCTACCCGGGCATGTTGGTCTGGATCGGTGATGTTTTGATATGCATTGATAGCTAGAGAAGACTCTGTGCCTTTGTGTTGTTTTTGGGTTTCTATATGGTAGATTGTAGCAAGGATCCTTGGGCATTAACCCAATGGCGCACCCAGAAATCTGGGCATAAGCATTATTCTGCCATCTTTGGTGGCTCGGGAGCCATCTTTGTACATAACCGGGTTATGTGCTTTGGTCGATCGATTTACGGGATTCGAGGAAACTTAGCTCGCGCCGATGAATTTTAGTGTCGTGGCAGTGTGAGCAGCGAGTTGAGTGAAACTGTACCTGCTCTATGTGGTTCGGTTTAGTGGCCTGTCGATGGCATAGAGGGAGGGTCTTCAGCTTCGGCCATGAAGACTTTATTGCTCACGAGATTGTCGTCCCGGGGGCGGTGGTGGACCGAGTCCACCGTGTAAATTCCCTGAGAGCACGGGGTGTGCAGCCGTTCGTGCCTACACCTGTGGTGGAGTGTGCTTAAATTGTACTTTCACAATCCTGTTTGGTTATACTAATACTTGTACAGGGAAGAAGTTTTGCTGCCCCGAGTTTGGAGGCGGAATTGTTATAATTTGGTCAGTTTTAGCTGACTGTTATTCTTGTTTGTCACCGTTGTGGTGATTTGTGCTTGCAGGTGCTGCGGAGCCGAGCGGCAAATAGCGGGACAAAGCCCAAGTTGCTGAGCCAGCCCTCGAAGGCCTTGTTTGTTTACTTATTTAAATCATGTGTAGCCGGCCTGCGAGCCGAAGTTTGTAAAACACTATTTATTTTAAGTTAACTGTTGTAAGGCCTTAAGTCCAGTACTTTCGTGTATTTTGTACTTCATTCCCGTTGGTTTGTGCTAGTTGACATTCATGCTTGTGGCTGGGTTCTTATTGTTGCAACTTAATAAATTGCTTCCGCTAGATGCTCTGTGTAGGACGAGTGTATTGATTGAATGGTTTCATTGCGTAACTCACTGGTCTGTCCTTGGTATATGGTGTCGGGCCCTGGCCGGACCTACTGCTATATGCTATGTGACGGGTAGGGGTGTTACAATTTGGTATCAGACTACCAGTTTAGGTCAGGCTTAAATGAATTCGTGGGCGAATTCACTTTAAGGGGTTGTGAGCACATGCGTGTGCGTCATCGTTATAATATGAAAAGAACCCATGAATGTCCACTTAGGAATGAAAATACACATGTTTGAGGAACCTGCGTGTTCCTATAATTGCTTTTTGCAATGTTGTTTGGTAGCTTATCGGATTTTTGTACGACTATAGGTGACCAGGAGTGGTGCTGGGCCGTCAGAATGTCCGGTTTCTGAGGAAAGCATCGCACCAAATGATGCGTCGGCAACACCTCCTTCGGCTGAGACCATTCGATTGGTAGCAGAGGCAGTGTTTACGATGTTTATCGCACAGCCTATGAGGTAGGTGCTGCAGCCTGTCGCTATTATGGAGCAAGTGCTGCTCCAAGTAGAGGAGCCAAGGAGAGTGGAGCAGGTTGTAGTGGAGCCAGTGTTGCCTAGGAGAGCAACGAAGAAACAGCTTAAGCATGTTATGGGCATCAATCCTCTAGTGTTCTCGGGAACGGGAACCCCAAATCAAGCAGAGGATTGGCTCTCCAGAATTAAGAGAGTGCTGGTAGCTACTGAGACTGAAGAGTGGCAGAAGACCACTATAGCCACTTACCTTCTGGATGGCGATGCAAGATTGTGGTGGGAAGGTTTGGAGTTAAACCACTTGAGGGGAAGAGAACTTATAGACGTCTCGATGGACGAAATTTCGAGACTATTCTTAGCTCGATACCTCCCCTCGGCTCAGAGGATTGCAATGGAGAACGAATTTCAGAAGTTGTTGCAAGGTGAGAGCAGCTTGGATGAATTTCTCCACGAGTTTACTCGCTAAGGTCGGTATGCAAGCGCTACCTTCGCTAATGAGGAGCGCAAGACGAACCGATTCTACGAAGTTCTAAGGGATGACATGAGACTGCTACTTTCGGGGCCTATGGCGCAAGGTTTCCTGACCTTGGTCAACACGGCCCGGTCTTTGGAAAAGACATGAAGAACGTTCAAGCTAATTAGGACTCTAATGAGAAGGGGTCGGAGTTCAAAAGGCCGAACTCCTAAAAATCGGTGTTCCGCAAATGGAATAAAAAGGCTAGGACGTCGGGTCCAGCCCCTTCTTCAGGTGCCTCGGGGGAGACTACCAACCGAACCCCGGGCGCTTGTTATACTTGTGGAAAGCTGTGACACTATGCCCGAGATTGTCGGAGTTAACGTGCAAAGTCCGAGAGGAAGCCGGGAGCAACCTACGAAGAAAAGGGCAAGGCGGTGGAGTCAACCGCATCCCACTATACTCCGACTCAACCAAGAGTCTTTAATCTGGGCCAGCAGGAGGCCATTAAATAGGAAGATGTGGTCACAGGTACGGTTTAAAGTTATAGCATTTTGGCTTTAAATACTGTTACCTTGTGCTTGTTAGCTTATTACTATTTGTATAGGCTTTGTTCTGATTAGCGATAGTGCAGCAAGAGCACTATTCGATACGGGAGCGTCACACTCCTTTTTGTCCGAAAGTTCCATATCGCGCATCAGAGTCCCTTCTTCGATTGTGAAGGACAAATTGGACGTGTTGCTGCCGAATGGGTGTTTTATGTGTGCGGATTATAACGGTCCAGGCCCGCCAACCCCGCGGGACCCAGCTGGCACCGCCGGCCTACCAGAGTCCAGACCCGGGCCCACTACTGGTAGTCAGCCTATCACATCAAGCCTGCAGGCCAATGCACCCCAACCCCTCTCCATCCAGGCGGGTTGTTGGTGGCCGTAGCCCCCCTTAGATGAGTCAAAACTCGATAGTCAAGCCCGCACTACGGGGAATTCCCAGGAGGTCACCCATCCCAGTACTACTCCAGCCCGAGCACGCTTAACTATGGAGTTCTTACAACTCTCATCACCAAGTGAGCTGCAGCTCACTTGGTGATGAGAGTTGTAAGAACTCCATAGTTAAGCGTGCTCGGGCTGGAGTAGTACTGGGATGGGTGACCTCCTGGGAAGTCCCCGTAGTGCGGGCTTGACTATCGAGTTTTGACTCATCTAAGGGGGGCTACGGCCACCAACAACCCGCCTGGATGGAGAGGGGTTGGGGTGCATTGGCCTGCAGGCTTGATGTGATAGGCTGACTACCAGTAGTGGGCCGGGTCTGGACTCTGGTAGGCCGGCGGTGCCAGCTGGGTCCCGCGGGGTTGGCGGGCCTGGACCGTTATAAAAAGTGCACTTTTTTGTAACGGTCCAGGCCCGCCAACCGCGGGACCCAGCTGGCACCGCCGGCCCACCAGTAGTCCAGACCCGGGCCCACTACTGGCAGTAAGCCTATCACATTCAAGCCTGCAGGCCATGCACCCCAACCCCTCTCCCTCCACAGGCGGGTTGTTGGTGGCCGTAGCCCCCCTTAGATGAGTCAAACTCGATAGTCAAGCCCGCACTACGGGGACTTCCCAGGAGGTCACCCATCCCAGTACTACTCCAGCCGAGCACGCTTAACTATGGAGTTCTTTCAACTCTCATCACCAATTGAGCTGTAAGACCTTTTTTTTTTTTTTTTCCAAACCCGGGGTCTTATGCCCAGAACCGCCGCTTTGCGGTGACACCTTCGCACCCGGGAAGGTAGTCACTACAACGCGCCGATTCTGCCGGCCTTTTCGATCACAATCAAATAGCAAGTAAGAAGTAAAAGCTGAAGTGCAGTCCACAATATAATATCACATATAAATAAAAACTCCACGAAGGGAGTGTCCATAGAAAACATCAGAGTAATAAGGGCTTATGCCCTGTACATCAAAACCTCACTACAAAGCTCTCAAACAAACTAGAAAGCAAATCTACTACAACTAGGGATCGGAACTCACGGTCCCGGCTGTCTGGACTCCGGTGCTAGATTGCCCCATCTCCAAGTGCACGGACCTCCGAGGCTGCTCCTCCGTGCTGCGCTCCACGTTCCCCTGTAATGGTGTTCGGTCGCCCGTCAGTCAAAAAGACCAAGCCCTATCATCCCCCACCCCTTCCCCCATGCTCTAAGGCACCGAGCGGAGAGGAAGAGAGGGAAGGACATGAAAGTGGAGAGTACAACAAAAACAGGTGACAAGTCCTAACTAACAGTTTATAACAAGTGAGCAACATAATATAAGTGTTGTAATAGGTCAAACGAGAAAAGAAAGTAAGTAAAGTAATTTAAACCTTTACTTATGCGAGTACACATAAGCAAGGGATCTTTTGCAAGGCTCCCATCGTATAAAGAGTCCCATTCCACTTTATACGTTGGGGTGTCGGTTATCACGCAACAAATATAATTATATATTAAATGACCTTGATTTATAAACTTGCCCCCACACAGCTTATAGACCAAGGGGTCGTTCTGCAGGTCCTAAGGTATAAGCGTCCCATTAAACTTATACTTTAGGTGTCAAGTTATTATGATTGATTATGATATGCATCTATATGGTGGGTATGTTATGACATGCAGTGCAACTCACACACCCGACTTTGTGCACACAAACCTTTAGTTCCCCTTTCTGGAGATAACTCCCAGGTTACTCCCGTAGTGGCAAACGGAAGCGGTGGGTTGGGCCTCGCCCACCTCAAAACCAGTAAAAGCACTACCGGTCTGACCTATCGTACGCTCACGCCTGGTGCACGAGGCGGACTCCTGCGTACTTTGCCGACTGGTCCGCCGGACTTAACCTTTGGCAAGGTGCTACCCACCTTGCCGAGTCAACGATATCGGTGTCGGTGCAATCGATCTCCCCGATACCGAAGACCCACCACCTTTTCCTTCCTATCTATGCACATGCAACGATTATAGTATAAGCAGTAAAAAGGTAAAAGCTCCCGGACAAGTCCGTCCGTAAGGTCTATCAACCGAGCCAAAAGCTCCCCGGACAAACCCGTCCGGCTTGATTCCAAATCCCCATCCCTTAAACACATCGGGATGGCCTAACCATTTCCGACCCTAACTACTGAGTGTGTGCAAATGTGAATCCCTACTTAACTGATTACTCTTTCTTTTGTTTTGAGGTTTACGTTAGCCCAGGACTGCCTCCGGATTATACCCCGTGAAGGGTTCTCAATAGGCACTAGGAACTACGATGGTATGAAGACCAAAGTTCCCTTTCGCAAGGCACTTATTTTGGTTGGTTGATTTCCCTTACCCATTCCTTTCATATTACAGTATACTATCCTAGGGTGATTTTTGACTCTTCGCTCCTACGGGAACGACGATCTTTCGTCGGACCCGCGCACCTTCTAACACTTACTGACTCGATTCTCACCAGACCTTGAAACCTCCTTAGGTGATCCATTCTCTTTTATGAATCCACCAACATGACCTATCCTTAAGTCAACACAACCTAACCCTGTTTACACATTTCCTCATGGTTATTATCTACCGACCAACCTGCACTATATGATGTTCATGAAAACTCGACTCCTACTTTTCATCCAAATACCTCAGATTATTTATCGGGGGTCTATCCTAACAGGATTTGCCTAAATCCAAAGCATTAAATATTTTCCTAATAAATCAGATAATTTATTTATTTATTCTTAAGGGCCTAATATCATCATTTTGAACATGAGGTATGTCATTTTAGTTGATTCAAAACATCAAAGTTCTATGGTAAATACTAGTAGGCCTAAGTATCTATTTTTCCAAGGTTTGATAATTTACAATGATGTCCAAGGGGCCTAAATATAATTTAGTAATAAATCATCTAGTTATTGTTTATTGAAGCATCTATATAAAATATTCCTCCAAAAAAATCTTGAAATAATTACAGGGTGCTGGTATGATATTAAAAACAACATTTACAGAATTCCATATTTTTCTTGCTGGAAATTAAATTATAATAAATCATTTACTAATTAACAATCTAACCGGCTTTGTGAATCAAGTACTATAACAGCAACCCTAAAAATTCTTAAATAATTCTCAGTGCTATACAAGAGCCTAAAAACCTTAAATTCCAGATCTCATAATTTTCCAGCAATTTAACAAGCCCTAATTTATTTTTACAATCTAAAGCCCATATTAAAAGATTGTGAATGAACCTCTACAAATTCTCAACATAAAGTTCTATAAAAATTCAGGAATCAATGTTCTAATCAGCAAGATCTAAATCCAGAATTTTAACTGATTTTAATTAAATTAAAGCCACCAAACAATTGAAAACAACAATTCGGCTAATAATCATTTAACACATGAAGTATAACTTTTATTAATCATAATATTCCAGGAAAATTACCATGTGTCTAGAACACTCTAAAACTCACTCTACCCAAGTTTCATAGCTTTTAGATGAGTTAAATTACTGTTTTGACCCTAAAGGCCCTTCTACCCCTAAACTAGGGTTTAGGATTTGAGGTACCTAGCTACCTCAAAATTCTCTAAGATTATAACCAGAGGGTTAAATATTCATTAACCACCTCTCCACCAAATATCAAGGCCATACAAGAGCATTTGCCCCTATGTCCTTCACAAACCCCCAAAAGTCCTCACTTTGGGTTTGTACCTGGGCCTAGGGTAAATCCACCCCAACACATCTCCTTTGCTCCCAAAGGTTCTTAGGATCATCCTAACCCATTGGTCACAACTTCAACCTCTGTTGAGGTGAGTTGACCACCCAATTGCCACAAGTCCCCCTTTTTCCCAAACTACCCTTCCCTAGGTCCAACTTAGGGCTTAATGGTTCCTGTTCAAAACTCAACCAAATGAGTTGAAATTTGAACCAGACCTAGATATATACACCAGGGACACCTCACCAAAACTTGGGAGGGTATGGAGGTCATTTGACCCTTCAATTTCCTAACCTAGCTTTTATAGATTTAGATCAAAAACCTAGGTTAAAATACTCCAAATGACACCAAATTTTTATTGTAGATAGGTATAGATATAAGTAAGCTCCTGTCCAAAATTCAAAGCATTATGACAAGAATTGAAGAGTGGGGATTTAATTTTGTGATTTGTCACTATTCTAGAGAGCCCTCACTAAAATGGTTGTTGGGGTCAGCCCACTAATCCAAATTGGTTGAAACAACTTTTGAATTAAACTAGACATCAAGGGCTACAACTTTGATGTTGGTCATAGTTTCTGTAGGAGGGCCTAAGTATTTTTAATAATTATTTTAAACCGGCCAGTAAATTAGAATAAAAGGAATTAATAATATGCATGGCACTATTCATCTTCCTCAAAGCCCGAAACCAGGCCGAAAATGGAGGTGTTTGCGGGCCGTTTTCCGGCGGCTAGGGGCGGCGACTCCACCGACCATTGACTCCTTTACCCTCACGGTGGTGGGGGGAGCAGTTGGCGGCGGTTGGGGCGGCCGGAGGTGGCGGCGGCGCCTCACCCGAGAGCTCCAAAAGCCATTAAAAATGGTGTTTTTTTCTGGATTTTCACTCCACCCAACCGGCTTGACTGAACCCGACCTCTACCCTAACAAGTCTAGGATCTAAACACAAGAGAAGGAGAGGGGGAGGACCTGAGTTCGGGCATGGATGCGGGTTGAGCGGCGCGACGTCATGGTGGCGGCGGTGGCGGCGTTTCTCCTCCTTGGTGGCTCCGGCAAGGCTCTCTCCTCCTTCTCTGATTTCGAAAACAGTCTCCCCTCTCTCCTAAGTGAGCATATAAAGAGGAGAGGGGAGAGGGGGCGGTTTTCATCAAGGGGCAAGTGCCTCTTCATGAAAAGGTTGGGAGGAGAGAGAGAGGGGTGGAGCCACCCCTTGGTGGCCGGGAAATGGTTGGGGGGGAGAGATGTCAGCCACTAGGTGGCTGTGGGCCCCTCTTTGGCTGACCCCATGCCTCCTCACACTTCAAAGCACCCACTCACCTCTCCACCACCTTTTCTCTCTCCTAAATATATCAAATTTCTCACTTCTTTCTCTCTCCTAGTCACCCTCACGATTTCTTCTCCCTAAAAGCCTAAAGGCAGCCCATAATTAATATTAATACCTCATAATTCAAAGAGAATGGAGGCTCTCCCTTTCACCAAAAAAATAATCCTCTTTTCTCACTTTCTCTCTCCTATATTACTCTTCCAAAAATTGACCTAACCCTCTCTCCTAGTCACCATGTTGACTAGCCTAGGGTTTAGGCTATAGGCAGCCATATTATCCCTTACTATTACCTCATGAGCCTACATGAGGGCTTGAGCTTGAGTTAACCTAATTGAACTAGGTTTGACTTGATTTGGGCTTAGGGTTGACTTGGTCAACTTGACCTTTTGGGTCACCATCAAAGGACTCCTAGTGACCCATTGACCTCCTCTAAGGCCTAGGTATGGTTAAGTAGGGTAGGTTTGACATAATGAGGGTGAATTGTCTCAAAGGAAGGTCACCTTGGCCTAACTAGGGCTTGAGTTGACTTGGGTCAACTTAGCCACCAGATTTGCCCCCAATGGGTCTTGGTGACCCATTGATCTCATAATAGGTCTAGGAATGCCTTGGAGTCAGATTGAACTCACCAGGCCACCAAAAATTAGGGTTTTAAGATTTTACTATTTGCAGCCCAAGTGAGCCTCAACTAGTCATTTGGTCTCCTAGGCTCACTAAGGACTTGCCAAGACTGAGTCATGCTCAAAGCCACACCTAGGGGGGGTCTGATTTGAAAAAGGGATGTTACACGGATAGAGTTTGTGCCATAAAGATCCGTATTGGAAGTCAGGAGTTCGACTTTCTAGCGTCGTTGCTGCCGCTATTAGAGTTCGACGTTATTTTCATTATGGACTGGCTTTCGGATTAGAAGGCTTTTATCGATTGCAACTGTAAAGAGGTCAAGTTGGGTGCTGGGTGGGAGACAACGTTTGCGGGATTGAAGGGGTTGAGCAAGACTCTAATGTCTGCTCTTTAGGTGGTCAAGGCAGTCCGTGCTGGTGCAGAGTTGTTCTTCACGTTAGTGGAGGCCGTAAATCCTAAAGCCACTTTGGGTAGTATCCTAGTAGTGTGCGAGTACCCTGCAGTGTTCCCGGACAATCTTCTCGGAGCCCCGCCGCAGCGAGAGATTGATTTTACAATCGAGCTAGTGTCAGGTGCCAAACCTGTGTCACGCTCTCCTTATAGGTTGGCACCTAAGGAGATGGCGGAGCTAAAGGTTCAACTAGAAGAGTTGATGGAGCAAGGTTATGTGCGTCCAAGTTCGTTGCCTTGGAGCGTACCGGTCCTCTTTGTTAAGAAGAAAGACGGAAGCTTGCGGCTGTGTATCGACTACAGAGAATTGAACAAGTTAATAGAAAAGAACAAGTACCCGATCCCAAGGATTGATGATCTTTTTGATCAGTTAGTCGGGTCGTCGGTATATTCAAAGTTGGATCTGAAGTCAGGTTACTACCAGCTGAGGATAAGGGAGAGTGATATCCCAAAGACAGCGTTCAACACAAGATATAGGCATTTCGAGTTTACGGTCATGCCGTTTGGGCAGACTAATGCGCCATCGGTGTTCATGGATCTGATGAACAGGACATTCAAGGAGTACTTAGACCATTTTGTGATCATCTTTATTGATGACATATTAGTGTACTCGCAGTGCGAAGAAGATCACTTCAAGCATCTACCTTTGGTTTTGGAGACGCTGAGGAGGAACGAACTATACGCAAAGTTCTCCAAATGTGAGTTTTGGTTATCCTCAGTGGCGTTCCTTGGTCACATAGTTAGTGGAGAGGGTGTTGCTGTGGATCCGGCTAAGATAGTTGCGATACGGGAGTGGCCTGTGTTGTCTTCGGTAGCGGAAGTCTGGAGTTTTCTGGGGCTTGCCGGCTATTACAGGCGCTTCGTAGAGAGCTTCTCGCAGATAGCATTACCTCTCATGACTTTGACGAGGAAAGATCAAAGGTTTGTGTGGTCGGCTGAGTGTGCACAAGCCTTCGAAGAGCTGAAAGTTTGGTTGACCACGGCGCCTGTGCTGAGTTCACTGTGTGGGACCGAAGGTTTTGAGATATACTGCGATGCCTCTGGCAGTGGTTTGGGTTGCATGCTGCTGCAGCATGGTAGTGTTATTGCGTATGGCTCGCATTAGCTGAAAGTGCACGAAAGGAATTATCCGGTCCACGACTTGGAGTTAACGGCCGTGATTTTTGCGCTAAAGCTGTGGCGGCACTATTTGTACGGCTTAAAGGTCGATATTTACACCGACCATAAGAACTTGAAATACCTATTGGATCAAAAGGATTTGAACATGAGGCAACGGATATGGATGGAGTTCTTGGGGACTATACATTCAAAATTCATTATGTGCCCGGGAAAGGCAATGCAGTTGCGGATGCGTTAAGTCGCAGGGCTCCCTCCCAAGCCAACTAGTTGTCGGTTCATGATGAGAGGTTGATATTGGAGTTGGAGGCATTAGAGATCTGTTGTGTTGACAAGCAGACTAGCGCCGAAGCATTATTGAACTGGACGGAAGTTCAGTATGACCTGGCTGATCGGATTCGGCAGGCTTTGGAGCTGGATAGCGACATGAAGGAAATCATGAATGCAGCTTCGGATGGGTCAAATTCCCAGTTTTCAGTTGAAGATGGACTGCTAAGGAAGGACAGTCGTCTGTGCGTCCCAAACATGGGTAATTTGCGGGTGGAGTTGATGTACGAGGCTCATCACACCAGGTACTCAATTCACCCAGGGAGCACGAAGATGTACCGGGATCTGAAGAAGTTGTTCTGGTGGCCAGGACTCAAGAAGGATGTGGCACTATATATGGCTAAATGTCAGACATGCGCCTTAGTGAAGGCGGAGTGCCAAAAGCCAGGGGGTTTCTTGAAGTCTTTGCCTATTCCGGAGTGGAAGTTTGACGATATCTCAATGGACTTTGTGCATGATTTTCCAAGGTCGCAGAAGGGAAATGATGTCATCTGGGTGATCGTAGATCGGCTGACAAAAGTGTCGCACTTCATTCCGCACAGGAAGGTTGATTCGGTGGATAAACTGGTGAAACTGTATGTGGATGACATTGTTCGACTACACGGTGTGCCCCGCAGCATTATGAGCGATAGAGATGGACGTTTCACGTCCAATGACTGGAGGTTGGTGCAGCAAATGTTAGGAACTAAGTTGAAGTTCAGCACAGTCTTTCATCCGCAGACGGATGGGCAGACCGAGAGGGTCAACAGGAGGATGGAAGACATGCTTTGCATGTGTGTCCTGGACTTTGGCAAACAGTGGGAAGACCATATGTATTTGGTGGAGTTGCGTAAAATAATATCTACCAAGCAAGCATACAAATGGCGCCTTTCGAGGCCTTATATGGTAGAAAGTGTCGCACGCCGTTGTCGTGGTTGGAAACGGGTGAGGCAAGGTTGTATAAAAAGCAAGAGGTGGAATGCGCCACTTCATTGGTGCCAACCATTCAGGAGCATTTGCTGATCACTCAAGATAGACAAGCTAAATACTATAATGCCAAACATCGGAACGTGGAGTTCGCGGTTTGCGATTGAGTGTATTTAAAAATAAAGCCGTTCAAGGGTGTTTCATGGGTACGACGCTTGAAGAAGCTGAGCCCGAGATACCTTGGACCATTTGAGATTCTGGAGCGGATCGGTGAAGCGGCTTATCGTCTAGCTATCGGTGGAGTTGAGTGGTCTATACGACATATTCCACATATCAGTGTTACGGAAGGTGGTGCAAGAGACTTTGCAGGTGATCGCAGTTGATTAAGTACCGGTGGACGAAGGGTTAATGATAAGGGTCAAACCCGTTCGTATTGAGGACTCTGAAGTCAAGCGACTTCGCAACAAGGAGATCTGGATGGTCAAGGTCCATTGGGATAATTGCGGATGGGAGGAGCTCTCTTGGGAACGGTAGCAGGCCATGCTTGAGGAGTACCCGGAGTTATTTCACTCAGGTACCACTTTTGGTTTTCTGTTATCTTTTCCCTTAGTAATTTTGTGGACGAAATTCTTTTAAGAGGGAGAGAGTTGTAACGCCCCGAAACTCAAATGAGTGACGGATGGCATTTTGAGCCAATTCTGGGTTTTGGCAGAGGTGACACGGCCTGGGACACGGGCGTGTCCCAGGGCCGTGTCGTGCTCAGGTTCGGCAATGGTCGTGTGGTCGACGAAATTGCAGTCAACGGTCGTCGGGGCAGTGAACACGGCCTGGGACACGGGCGTGCCCCAAGGTGTGTCAGCCACTCAAAGCCTTTCACTCAACGATCGTTGAGTGAGGATACACGGCTTGAGCTCAAGCGTGTTCGGGTCCGACACGGGCGTGTCTAGTTTTGACACGGGCGTGTTCAAGCCATTTCTGATTTTTTCATTGAGTGAAGCACATGGGGCGTGACACGAGCCATGACACAGGAATTTCCGGGCTGACACGGGCGTGTCTGATGTCGTGTCCTTCTCTGTCTCTCTAGTTTTACAGCGAGTGAGTTACACGGCCTTGGACACGGGCGTGTCGCAAGCCGTGTTCGGCCCAGGTCTTGGATTTCAAGTCCGGATCGCAGCCGTCCGTTTCCTTATTTTGACATCCGACAGCTGGGGGTTGTTTCCCCAGGGATATACCCGGGTTTATGGCTTAGAAAACCCCATTTCTCTTGGGTTACTCTCTTTCTAAGATCTAGAGAGAGGAGAGAGCAAGGAGGAAGAAGGAAGGTTAGATCCGGTCACCGGCGGAGTTTCGGAGCTCCAAATCGCGAGCCGACTTAAGATCTACGAAGGCAAGGAGATTGCGGTGCTTTTCATCCGCGTAGATTTCCATGGCGCCAAGGAAAAATGCTAGGGTAACGATTATCATCTTGAGCATGTGAAGCTCTTCTTCCTTTGCATGGGAAAACCCGCTCCCGCGAGTGTACGGTGAGTTTACGGTATTTCTTGGGGTAGATATGTAAAGTCCCCTTGTTAGAGTCCGGAATCGCAGTACAGACATAGGCATGGTGTGTGAAGCCTACCCGGACATGTTGGTCTGGATCGGTGATGTTTTGCTATGCATTGATAGCCGGAGAAGACTTTGTGTCTTTGTGTTGTTTTTGGGTTTCTACATTGTAGATTGCAGCAGGGATCCTTGGGGATTAACCCCATAGCGCACCCGGAAATCTGGGCAAAAGCGTGATTCTTCCATCTTTGGTGGCCCGGGAGCCATCTTTGTACATAACCAGGTTATGTGCTTTGGTCGATCGATTTACAGGATTCGGGGAAACTTAGCTCGCACCGATGACTTTTAGTGTCGTGGTAGTGTCAGCAGCGAGTTGAGTGAATTCGTACCTGCTCTATGTGGTTCGATTTAGTGGCATGTCGATGGCATAGAGGGAGGGTCTTCGGCTTCGGCCATGAAGAATTTATTGCTAACGAGATTGTCGTCCCGGGGGCGGTGGTGGACCGAGTCCACCGTGTAAGCGCCCTGAGAGCACGGGGTGTGCAGCCGTTCGTGCCTACACCTGTGGTGGAGTGTGATTAAATTGTACTTTCATAAACCTGTTTGGTTATACTAATACTTGTGCAGGGAAGAAGCTTGTCGCCCCGAGTTTGGGGGCAGAATCGTTATAATTTGGTCAGCTTTAGCTGACCGTTATTCTTGTTTGCCCCCGTTGCGGTGATTTGTGCTTGCAGGTGCTGCGGAGCCGAGCGGCAAATATCAGGCCAAATCCCAAGTTGTTGAGCCGACCCTCGAAGACCTTGTTTGTTTACTTATTTAAATCATGTGTGGCCGGCCTGTGAGCCGAAGTTTGTAAAATACTATTTATTTTAGTGAACTGTTGTATGGCCTTAAGGCCAGTACTTTCGTCTATTTTGTACTTCATTCATGTTGGTTTGTGCTAGTGGACATGCATACTTGTGGCTGGGTTCTTATTGTTGCAACTTAATAAATTGCTTCAGCTATATGCTATGTGTAGGACGGGTGTATTGGTTGAATGGTTTCATTGCGTAACTCATCGGTCTGTCCTTGGTATATGGCGTCGGGCCCCGGCCGGACCTACTGATATATGCTATGTGACAGGTAGGGGTGTTATACTGACAATGCATTTTTACCATCCCACCCCCGCTGGCCTACCCATAGACTTTCAGAACAGCGGAGATACGTTGTTGGCAGGCCAACCTTGGCTGCATATAGCCCTTCAAAATAGCCGGATTTGGCTATTGGTAGACCATTTCAGAAAACTATAAATAAGACCCAATCGGTACCTTAGAAGGCAGGCTTACTTGTGTTATTACATCCCCCCACTCTTGCTCACTAGTGCCCTGGTCTTCTTGCGCTTTTTGGGGTATTCTTAGTTTCAACACTTGGCTAAGGAGGGGAAGCGCACTAAGATCTCCTGGGTGTGCGGTGGGACCTCTGTGCTGGAACCTTGGATCTATTCCCTGTTCTAAATCTTTGGCCGTTTAGCTTGTGGGGGAGAAGTAAGTGTGAGATCACCCCTTCCCTGAGGGTGAACTCCATAGAGACCGAGTTTTCAGTTTCAAAATTTTGGTGCGGTGAGCGTGAAGTGTGTTCGGAACCGAAAATATTCTGTAAGCCCGATGGATGGAGGAGAAGGGAAAGGTTCAAACGGGGCCAACTCACCACCCCCTCCTCCCCCTCTCGCCACTGTCAACATGTTTGACGAGTTCAGGCAGGAGATGCTTAGCCTCATAAGGTTTGCACTTTGTGCGCGTGTCGATTGCTCGACACCAGCAGTTACAGTCATCACCGCCCTAGCCATGAGCAAGGATGCACCCGACAGGCGAGTGGGGAAGGAGGTAGCAGATAGAGGAGGCGAGCACGAGCTGCAGGGGCGAGTGCTCTTCCCCGGCTCGGCATCTGAAGGCTTGTTCGGCGAGACGGGGATGCGAGACCCCTTGGCTCGCCCAATAGAGGGAGGCAACCCCTTCAATGAATTTGTTTCATCGACCCAAGTTCTAGAGGGGTTTCAAGAGCCAGATATGTCCTACTATACCGGGAAGGGAGATCTGGTTCAGCACGTCTAGTGGTTTGAGGACGTGGTCTCGATCCGACAGATGTCGGATGGGTTTAAGTGCAGACTCTTTGTGATCAGCCTCAAGGAGAAGGTAAGATATTGGTTCCACTAGCTTCCTGTTGGCTCCGTCTACTATTTCGAGGACCTGCGTCGGGGGTTCATGTTGAGATTTACCACCTCAAAGAAGAGGAAGAAGGAGTCCGAGTTTCTGTTCTGCGTCAAGAATGGTGTGAATGAGACCTTGTGGAGCTACTTGGACTAGTTCCAGGAGGAGGTTCTCCAAGTGTAGGTAATGCCGAGTCACACCACTATGGTGACTTTCACCCTCGGGCTTCAGTCAGGGTTCTTCGTAATGGAGCTAAAGAGGGTGCCTCCGGTGTATTTTGAGGCGCTGATGGAGAGAGCGGCAAGGGAGGTCAACATGGAGGCGTCGAACCTGAAGTTTTCCTGGAAGCTGGCCAGGTGGGCCACAGAGGAGGAGAAGGATCCAAGAGGTGGAAGTGGTTATGAGGAGAGGAGAGTTTAACCCCGGTAGAGGGAACAGCAGAAGCCGCAGCCCGGGTGGGGGAGCCAGGAGCCAAATCGTCGGCTAGGTTGGAGGGTGGAGTGGCAAGACCAGGTGCTGCGGAGAGATTTTCATGGAGACAACCGCCGCGGGGCCAGGGTCAATTTTACCCTCCAGGTGGGAGGCAAGGCCAGCTCTCCCGAATTGAGAGTCTTGATTTCAAGAACAACTAAACATTTAGAGGGGGGGGTGAATAAGTCTAATTTAAAAACCTAGGCAACTTATAGATTATCTCAACACAGCAATCCAAACACAATAATCACAGCACAGTACACACAGATTTATAGTGGTTCCCCAATAGATGGGTATACCCACTTTCCCACTTCGCCTATCTAGCAGTATACTAGATTCAGCCAAACTTCCTTCTATCTTTCTCAGATCCTCAGATCTTACAGCTTAGAGCCCAACTGGCTCCTACAACTCAGACTATGCAAGTCTTACCACTCAGATCACCAAGATCCTACAACTCAAGTTCTTCCCTAGAACTCTACCTCAGAGTGAATCCACACTCCTAAAGTTTATGTAATCCTGATGTACCTCAGTGTGAATCCACACACCTACAACTCAGGAAATTCTGCCCTACCTCAGTGTGAATCCTCACACCTACAACTCAGGCAACTCCTGCCCTACCTTAGCCTTTATAACACAAGCCTTAGTCTTACCACTCAGATTCAATATGAATCCTATACAGAAATATCAAGAAAATGAATTACAGACACCAGAGAAAATTCTTTGTGTCTGTCTACCTGGACTGAGCAGATGTCATCCCTATCTTTGTCTTCATGACAACAAGATGATAAAGTGATCTTGAATTGAAGCACTGCTTGTTCTGGAAGTGACTAGCAGATCAATCTGCTTCTTCTTCTTCTTCAGGAATAAATCCCGATCTGGATTGAGCAGATATCAGCCCTTTCTACTTCTTCTTCAACAATCTAGAGAATGATCTTCAGAATCGGCTCGGCTTGGATCGAGAAGATAACTTCAGCTAAGGATCGCCCAGACTGATTTGTCTTCCTCAGAGATATACTCTGAACTTGCTATAGCAGATTCTTATTGCAACAGCTAACTCAGAAGCCCTTCAGATTTTCAATTTAAATTTCTTGGCACTGCAATAATAGCGGATGAAGATGATGAACTCCACTTCTCCTTTTCAGAAAGTTAATCAGAAATTAATTTGAAAACTAATTTGATCTCGATCTCCACTGCTATTTATAATCCCGTCAAATTAGCGAGATTATCGACACGTGTCCCAGTTTCAACAGTGGTTAAAACCTCAGCTTAATAAACTTGAGATCCATTGTAGACTGACGGTGACGTTAATGTCGATTTGCAACAAATCTGAACTTTGTTGACTTGTTGACTTTGCTTAGTCAGCATCATTCTGGACTTAGCCAAAATCAACTAACTTTCCTAAAATTCTGCCTTCGACAAACTTCAAGCTCAGTTCGATAAACCCTGAGCTCATCTCTACGCAACAGTGAAGCTGAGATCGACGAATTCTAAAAGCTGAGTTCTTCTTATAATTGAAAGCTAAGTTCAACGAATTCTGAAAGCTAAGTCCTTCTTACAGGTAAAAGCTGACTTCAACAAATTCTGAACTCTGTTCGACAAAATCTGCAAGCTGAGTCCTTACAGGTAAAAGCTGAGTTCGATGAATTCTGAACTTCGTTCGACGAAAGCTAAGCTCAGCTCGACGAATGGTGGATAAGCTGAGTTCGATGATTATGTACTTAGAAATTTCTCTAGCTCTGCTAGGCGTTGAGTGTGTTGACCTCACTCAACGTTATTTCCCTTTAGCCCATTCTTCAGCTATCTGCCTGATTGCGTTGAGTGAGTTGGTCTCACTCAAAGCTATTTGCCTTTAGCACTTTCTTCAGCTTCCTGCCTGATGGCGTTGAGAGCGTTGATTGTATATACCTCACTCAACGGTATTTGCCTCTACGCTCCGAAATCTGGCGTGATGTGAGCTTTTCTCACTCAACGATTTTGGACTTAGTCAATTTTCTGGCTTCCACTACTTAGGCTTTGACAAGGTAACCTTGACTCAATGATTTTGCCATATAGCGTTGAGTGAGTTGAGCTCACTCAACGTATATGGACTTAACCATATTTCTGCCTTTGTCATGTTGTAATCTTTGACTAACAACCTTCTCTCAGCACTATTAGTTGTATGGCATTGAGTGAGCTTGCCTCACTCAACGCTTCTGGACTTAGGCATTTTTTTGACTTTCCAGCCTATTGCATTGAGTCCACCTGTCATTGTCTCTTGAACTAGATGTCCAATCATTGTGACAAAGACTAACTTGTATGCATGAACTTAAACATACATCAAATACAACTATGTCTATCTCATTGACCTGTTTGACATCATCAAATCAGGGCCATAGGGATCAGTGGACCCAATATCCTCCCCCTATTTGAAGATGTCAAAACTATTGATAAATTTCCTTAGCCAATAAGATACACATCACATAGGCAGTAAAACTTATTTAAATTCAGTAAGATGAATTTTACCTACTCCCCCTTGATTGCTACAGGGTGAGTTTTACCTTAGAGAATTACCTCTAAGCTTGATCTTTTCTTGCTTGATCAACCTCTTCTCCCCATGACATTCTCCCCCTGTCATTATGACATGAAGGAGCTTGATCCTTTATTGAGCTTGCCTCTTGTCTCACCCCTTTGGAGACTACTTGAACATGATCAATCTCTTCTATCTCTCCCCCATCTTGACCTCTTTAGAGAGCATCAGGTCTTTCTTTCCCCTTATGTTCTCCCTCTAGATGATGTAGATGAAACCAGGAGTGCAACTGCCAACATGCCCGTTATATAGGGATATCTTCTATACCACTTGAAAGTCATGTATACCACTTGAAAGTCATGTATACCACTTGAAAGCACTTGAACACACTTGAAATTCTCTAGTACTGCAGCTGTTGGACTTGCTCCCCCTTAATAGGAGCATTTGCTCTCATCTTATTTTCCACTAGATATGCATCACTTGTAAGAAGAATAAACATGTACCAAAAAATAATACCTTAGGAAGAACCTGAAGCTATTCTAAGTTCAACATACCCAAATTAATTTTGAAGGTGTTGAACTTGGCTTCATACAGTGGCTTAGTGAAGATATCAGCCACATGCTTGTTAGTGGAGACAAACTCTAGGCAAATGTCTTCTTTCTCGACATGCTCCCTAATAAAATGATACTTAATTTCTATGTGCATAGTCCTGCTGTGTAAAACAGGATTCCTAGCAATAGAAATGACACTAGTAGAATCACAATAAAGAGGAGTTCTACTTCTCTTGATGTTATAGTCTTCAAGCTGATGTTGTATCCACAGCAATTGAGCACAGCAGCTGCCTGCTGAAATGTACTCTTACTCTGCTGTTGAGATAGCCATACAAGTTTGCTTCTTACTGCTCCATGACACAAGTCTTCCACCTAGGAATTGACATATACTAGTAGTACTTTTTCTTTCTTCCTTGCAGCCTGCAAAATCTGCATCTGAAAATCCAGTTAGCTCAAAATCTCTATTCTTAGGGTACCATAGACCAAGATCTGGTGTGACCTTAAGATACCTTAAAATTCTTTTTGCAACAGATACTGAGATTCTTTAGGGCATGCATGCTACCTAGTACAGACACATGTAGCATACATGATGTCAGGCCTACTAGAAGTCAAGTATATAAGGGAGCCAATTATCCCTCTATACAAAGACTCATCAACAGGTTTCCCTGCCTCATCTTTGCCTATAGGCATACTGACCCCATTGGAATTCTCATGGTGGAGGCATTCTCCATACCATATTTCTTAATCAACTCTCTAGTGAACTTAGACTGAGATATGGACAAGTCATCATCAGTCTGTCTTACTTGGAGTCCCAACAAGAACTTTAGCTCACCCATGCTGCTCATCTCAAACTTCCCTTGCATAAGTTTTGCAAACTTCTTGCAAAGGTTATTCTCAGTAGATCCAAAGATAATGTCATCGATATATATCTGTACTAGGATGTTCTTGCCCATAGATTCCCTTAGGAATAGGGTCTTGTCTATTTTACCCCTTGAGAATTTGTTCTCAATGAAGAAATTAGACTATGTTTCATACCATGCTCTAGGGGATTTCTTCAACCTATATAGAGCTTTCTTAAGCCTATAAACAAAATCAGGAAGGTGAGGGTCTACAAAACCTGGTGGCTGATCCACATATACTTCCTCTTTTAAGTCCTCATTCAGGAATGCTGACTTCACATCCATCTAGTAGACTTTGAATCCTTGATAGGCAGCAAATGCAAGGAATAGCCTTATTGCTTCCATCCTTGCTACTGGGGCAAAGGTCTTGTCAAAATCTATTCCTTCTTCTTGCTTGTATCCTTTTGCCACCAAGCTGGCCTTATTCTTAACAATAATGACATTCTTATCTAGCTTGTTCCTATAGATCCACTTAGTTCCTATGACATTATGTCCCTTAGGTCTGGGAACCAGCTTCCAGAATCTACACCTCCTGAACTGGTTCAGCTCTTCCTGCATTGCTCTAATCCATAAAGAGTCTTTGATAGCCTCTTCAATCATTTTGGGCTCTATTTGAGATAAGAAGCTTGAAAAAAGAGCTGTGTTGATGCTCTTACTTCTTGTTTGGACTCCATGTCTTGCATCACCAATTATTTGGTGAGCTTGATGGTCCCTCATATGTCTCTCATCTGGAGGTAATCTTACTTTAGTTTGCTGTTCTACATTATCTTCAGCTAGTTGTTCTATATTGTCTTTAGCTAACTGTTCTTCATCCTCAGCTTGTGAGTCTTGAGCTCTCCCTGGACAACACCCATCTTCTTCCTTATCTTGTCCTACTGGATCACCATCCCTGGTGGTAAGCTTGTCCATCACATCCTTTAAACCTGCAGAGCTAGAAGAGGTGCTTGGCAGCTTACAGTTAATTAGGTTTAACTCATCAAAGACAACATGGACTGATCCTTCTACAACTTGATTAGTCAAGTTGTAGATCCTATATGCCCTACTATTGTTGTTATACCCAACAAATATCCCTTGTTGGGACTTGGCAATAAACTTAATCACATATGACTTAACATTGTTCAGTATATATCACTTGCTACCAAAAATCCTAAAGTAGGATAAGTTTGGTTTTCTGCCTTTCAGAATCTCATAGGGAGTCTTCTTGTGACTTTTGGTGATGGAAGCCCTGTTGAGGACATGACATGCAGTGTTTACTACCTCAGCCCAGAAAATATTTTGGGAGAGATCTGTCACTTAACAAGTTTCTACCAGCCTCTATGAGAGTTCTATTTTTCCTCTCAGCAATTCCATTTTGCTGGGGTGTTCTAGGAGAGGAGAACTCTTGATGAATCTCAAGCCCTTCACGGAACCTTGTCATGCACTTAGACTGAAACTCAGACCCATGGTCACTTCTCATTTTGACCACAGTAATGTTAAGTTCATTCTGAATTTGCTTAACAAATATCTGGAAGGCATCAGGGGTTTCATATTTCCTTCTTGAAAAAACACCCAGGCAAATCTGGAAAAGTGATCAACAACCACAAGGGTGTAGACTTTCCTACATAGACTATGAACTTGCATAGGACCAAATAGATCCATATGCAGGAGGAATAAAGACCTCATTGAGTCTTTGGTACCAAGTCTCTGGAACAAGTTCTTGGTTTGCTTGCCCTTTTGGCATGCAGAGCAGATACCCTCCTTGATGCACTTTACCTTAGGACCATTTCTTACTAACTCTTCACTAAAGAATTTGCCTATGGTCTTGTAATTCAGGTGAGCTAGCCTCTTGTGCCATTGGACACAATGTGAGGATTTCTCATCTGCAACTAGTCATATAGGAGAGTCCTTACTCTCACAAAATGAATTTAGAAAATTGACATTTCCTCTCTTAGTGCCTGTCAAGATGACCCCTTGGTCACTTGACCTCCTAATTTGGCACTCATCTTTGAGAAAAGAGATGTCATAGCCAAAATCACATAGTTGGATTATGCTTATAAGGTTGTGTTGCAATCCTTTCACATAAGCTACTTGTGTGATAGTGATTATGCCATTTAATATCTTACCAAACCCTTTGGTTACTCCCTTTTCTGAACCACCAAAGATGACTTTGGGTCCATTCTCAATTGGAGTGTATTCCTTCAGCATGCTCCTTATTCCAAACATGTGCCTGGAACATCCACTATACAAGTACCATATAGGGGTATGGCCACTTTGACTCACCTACAACAACTAAATCATCTAACCTTAGGACCCCAATTCTTATCGGGTCCTAGGTGCATGTTAGACTAAAAATGAACATGCCTACCTACAGCTCTTCTGATAGGTAAGTCAGACTTATCTTTCTAGACACTATTATTATGTCAGCAATCAATGGCATAGTGGCCCACTTTGCCACATCAACAACACTCATAAATATTACACCTTCTTTTAAGGGTTGGCATAACAGCATTGCTGTCAGCAGCTCTCAGTCCAGTTGGTACAACAACAGCCTTTTTCTTAAGTCTTCCAGCCACGTCCTGATTTGGGATATGTCAGGCAATAGAGGTACTTGGGATATCTTGGATCCTATAAACAGCTGCCTTCTTTTTAGAGTGCAATCTCCTGATTGCTTCAGATATACCCAAGTCTGGTGTGCTGACAGACTTTCCTTTAGAATGACTGTGGACTGAGAGACTTTGAGAATGGGCTGCAACCTTATTCTTGAGTGTTGGGGCTGGTACACCAAACACAAATGGTCCAGGATGGGCCATTTGGATTTATTCATGAGCTACCTTGTAGGCACTAGCACCTTTGCCATTCCTACCACCATACTCACAATGATCATAGATGCTCTCATGGTCATACGGTTAGATGGTAGCACCACTTTCCAGAAAGGAATTGGAGGCTTGGAGGCTAGTGGCTGCACTAGATCTTTACCCTTCCTTTTGGAATTGGCAGCTCTAGTTTTCCCTTTGAAGCCTGACCCCTTCTTACCCTTATGGGAGGAGAAGGAATTTATCAAAGGCAGTAAAGAACATGGCTTTGAAAACTTAGCCACTAGCTCCTTCTCCCTTTTGGATTTTACATTCAAGATTCCTGATGTGGTCATTCTTGAAGGTGATTTTGCCCATCTGAATAACAGTGAAGTTTTTCAGCTTGCTGACTTCTTTTATCTTCAGGTTCAGCATGTTTACTGAGTCTGAAGCATCCAGTTGTAGAGAGGCAATCTCCTTTGCCTGCTTTTTGGCTAGGAGCCTGCTTCTCTTCAGTGCTTGCAGGAGTTCACCATAGTCATCAGTCAATTGATTGACGTCTCCTTCATATTCATAGTCATCTTCATCTCTTGATGAAAATGCCTCTGATACTGGACTTGTCATATAATCAGACACAAAGGGTAGAGAATGTACCTTGCTAGGACCAGGCTGCTCCTGGCTAGGTCCTTCCTCAATCAAAGCAATCAGCCCAAGGCAATAGCTGTCTTCTCCTCCATCCTCAGACCTGATAGCATCATCAGCTTCTGCAGCAATAGTAGCTGGCATCTCTAAGAAGTCTACCTCTACAGATTCTTCTTCAGCAGTAAATAGCCTAATACAGGCTTCAGCTTCATCGTCCTTTTTTGACTCTGATGATGAGTAGTTAGTCCAGCTCTTTTTCTTCTTGGCAATAAAGGATTTCTCCTTCTTTCCCTTCTGCTGATGTTCCTTCTTTTGACCAGCACCTTTCCTTTTGACAGAGCAGTCGACTATAACATGTCCTGCCTTGCTGCAACAATAACAAACCACTTTAAAAGAAGTATGTTTGTTTGGTTTAGATCCATACCTGTCCTCTTTAGAGGATTTCTTCTTGCCCTTGCAATAATCTTACTTGGGATAAGAAGAAGAGGATGGCATGCTTCTCAAGTGCTTCTTTTTCATGAATTTCTAAAATTACCTAGAGAAGGCAGCAAAGTCTTCATCATATATGTGGCAGTCTGATGTGCTAGATTCTGAGCTTTCTAAATCAGACTCGACATCTCTCCTTGATGGAGAAGGAGTCTTTCTCATGCTCTTCCTTGTGGCTTCAGCTTTGAAGGCCACTGATTTGTCCTTGACTGTAGGCTTGATGATTTTCTCCTCCTCCTTTTTGGCTATCAGCTGCATTTCATAGGACAATAACTTTCCAAACAGGGTTGGTGGTGGAGTGTTTGCAAGTCTTGACACTTCTATGATGGCACAGATTTTTGTATCCCATTCTTTAGTTAAAGACTTGAGAAACTTGTCATTCATTTCATATGTGCTGAAGACTCTACCATATATCATCAGCTCATTCACAATTATGAAGAACTTTTCATAGCACTTAGCTATGTCATCTGTCTTGGTCTGCCTGAAGCTTTCATACTCTCTATTAAGCATTGACTTCTTGTCATCCCTCACTTATTTTGTCCCCTCCATGAAGACAACTAGGGTGTCCCACATCTCCTTAGATGTCTTGTAGTGGACTAGGTTCTAGAAGGTTGATCCATCTATGGCACTAACTATAATGTTCTGTGCCCTCTTATCCAATATAGCTAAGATGATTTCATCCTTAGTCATCTTAGTATACTTCTTTGGAGTCTTCAGATTTTCATCAATGACTGATCTCTTCATTGAGATGAAGGGTCCTTCTTATACTGTGATATATATCCTAGGATCAGATACTTTCATGAAAAATCTGACCCTTTCTTTCCAAATGGCAAAAGTCTCCTTCCTGTAGAGAGGAAGTTTCATGGATCCAAGCTCTTTGTGATTTTCACCTGAACCCATTTTAACCTTCTGATAGCTGCCTAGAGATCAACTCAGACTGTAAAGTTCTTTTTTGAGCAACCTCGCTCTGATATCACTTGAAAGTCTTGATTGCAAGAAAAACTAAACATCTAGAGGGGGGTGAATAGGTGCAATTTAAAAACCTAGGAAACTTATAGATTATCTCAACGCAGCAATCTAAACACAGTAATCACAGAACAGTACACACAGATTTATAGTGGTTCCCCAATAGATAGGTACATTCACTTCCCCCTTCTCCTATCTAGCAGTATACTAGATTCAGCCAAACTTCCTTCTATCTTTCTCAGATCCTCAGATCTTACAACTCAGAGCCCAACTGGCTCCTATAACTCAGACTATGCAAGTCTTACCACTCAGATCACCAAGATCCTACAGCTCAAGTTCTTCCCAAAACTCTACCTCAGAGTGACTCCACACCTACAGCTCAGGAAATCCTGCCCTACCTCAGTGTGAATCCACATACCTACAACTTAGGCAATCCTGCCCTACCTTAGTGTGAATCCTCATAGCTACAAATCAAGAAACTCCTTCCCTACCTCATCCTTTACAACACAGGCTTACAGCTCAGGCCTTAGCCTTACCACTCAGATTCAATATGAATCTTCTACAGAAATATCAAGAAAATGAATTACAGACACCAGAGAAAATTCTATGTGTCTGTCTACCTGGATTGAGCAGATGTCAGCCTTATCTGTCTTCACAACAACAAGATGATTGAAAGATTTGGTATAAAGATCCTAAACACCTAGACGGGGGTGAATAGGTTCTGATGATGCATAATCTTACCTAAATTATTAATATAAAAATCTAAATAATCTAATATAAATATTTTTATATTGTTAATTTTATCCTCTAAATCGAATTTTTATAATTCTATCATAACCATGCCTATTTTACTATGTTTTCTACGTGCAGTGAACTTCGGGGCCGCTTTCGGACATGTTACAGCCATATTCATATATTCGGCTGAACACAAAAGTTGTAGCCCTCGGAAATACCTTTCCAACGGATAGTTACACGTCTTAATCGAATTCACGTAGATTCAGGAATCCCCGGTCGAAGTTGCTGTCCAACAGATTTCCTGTAGCGAACTTCGGGATCACTTTCGGGCATGTTAAAGCCAGATTTAGATCTTGGACTGAATACAAAACTTGTAGCCCTCGGAAAGACCTTTCCAACGGATGGTTACACGCCTTCATCGGATTTACGTAGGTTCAGGAATCCCCGGCCGAAGTTGCTGTCCAGCAGATTTCTTGCATGTATGATTCTCGGGTTTGAGCATGAACCGAGGATCCCGAGACAAATTGCATTATAAATTCTAAGAGAACATGCCATCAGTTATGTTGTGTCAAACTAAATATCGAGTACAGTCATTCCACCATGTTGTGAACTATATTCAAGAAGGGAATGAAGCCACAATGGTCCGATGATATATTTCTCCTAAGTATGAAAGGAGCTAGCAACTTTGACAATGAATTAAACATGTGTTCTTAAGAGAAGCTTCTTATCATGCTTTTCATGACAAATGTGAAATAGGCTAGCCACCTTTGACTATATATTCAACATGTGTGCTTAAAGGAAACTTGTGTTGAAAGAGAAAAGTAGAATTTCTTATCATGCTTTTCATGACTTGTTGGGAACTGTGCCACCGACTTTAGTTAACATTCTTGAAAAGACCAAGATGAATCTGCCGGAAGTTCAAATCAGACTAGATCTATGGCTTTCAAAGTAAACACATGAAAGAAGGACTAGAAGATAAATTCCATCATCACCAAAAGGGATGAAGATTTGTGAGCACTGGGACTAGTTCTTTATCAGATGAATTGTCAGATGGAGAATTGACACTGTTCACCAAGCAATCAGAAGATGATGAGAGAAATGGAAGCAAAGGAACAAGAAGACATCATTG